>LR750282.1:0-169682 GCA_902729485.2 Mus minutoides | reverse complement strand
AAGCGTGGGACCCCTGGTCTACTTCTCTCTCATTGTTGGGACTCCTTCTGGATTGAACCTGTGCAGGTCTTGGGTACACTGTCACAGTCTCTGTGAATTCATCTGTGCATCAGTCCTGTTATGTCTAAAGGACAATAATGAAACTAGGTTAAACCTATTCTATATTTGGAAGGCTCCTAAAAATTTTAAAATGGACATAGAAAAACCATATCTCAAAAATGGTAATTTCTTTGACAAAATTGGTTCCAAATTCTAATATTGGAGAAAAACAAAACAAAACAAAAAAAGCCAAATCAATCAACCAACCAACCAAACAAACAAAAAACACCTGGTTGTAGTGGTACACACCTTTAGTACCAGCTCTCTGGAGACAGAGGCAGGCAGATCTCTGAGTTCAAGGCCAGCCCAGACTACAGAATGAGTTCCAGGACCTTGAGAGCTACACAGAGAAACCCTCAAAAAACAAACACACACACACACACACACACACACACACACACACACACACACACACGGTTAAGCCAGAGCAAGGAGTCATCGGAACAAGTACTTGCTTTGTGCAAGCTTGCCAGACAGAGTTCCATCACCAGACCCACATAACGGTGGGAGCAGAGAACGGATTCCACAAAGTTGTCCTCTGTGCTCTATGCTTGGAGCACAGTATGCATGGTATGCATGCCCCAACACATCACACACAGTTTCACACAAAACAGACTGTAGTAGAACATAGAAATGGAATGGAAACACAAACCTATCTAGTACCTGGTTGCTTTAAACAGACCGTCATAGAACATAGAAATTGAATGGAAACACAAACCTATCTAGTACCTGGTTGCTTTAAAGGAAGCTGATTTCTCCCTAAAGTGGGCCACAGTTAACTTTGGCTGATAGAAAAGCGCGCTTGGGGGAGGCACTGGCTTCGGGTAACTTGCTTGGTTTCTGGTCTCCTAAGTGCCTGATTGGTAACCGGAATGAGATCTATGCTGGGCCGCAAACTCCAAACCTGCAACCCCCCCCCCTGAAGTTAATTAAGTCTGAGTCTTGGTCTCTACAGCAAGTTGATGCCAGAATAAATCCAGTGTGTTGTCAGCAGGCTGAGCCAGGAGCACAGAGCTACAGAAAGGAATTTCTAAGCAATAAATATCACTTAAATTCCTCTCAAAGTTGGAGCTGGTGTCAAAGTCCAAAAAAGCAATATTCCCTGGCAACTGCTGGCAGGAGTGTGTGTGTGTATCTGGCCATGTATCATCTCAGCACTCGAATTAGCGGAGGAAAGAGATAGTGAGTTAATATCGCCCAGCTGGCTGCTCAGAGAATGGCTGTAACTGGAGCCAGAGAAATTCCAAGAGGGCACGGCCAGTCATCAATGACCTCCAGATGACTAGATGCTCAGAATTTCCTGGCAGCCTGGGCTAGATAAATAACTCCAGCTGCTCTGCAATAAATGGGTTCCCCCAAATGTCTCAGTGAAGCCAGTTCTTTCTCTTGCTGGTTATTGAGCTCAAGAAATACTAAAGGTGAAGAGAAAGGGAGTGGGGACACCTCTGAGCCATCACTATCCACTTCATCTGTGGTTTGTTTCTAAGGGGACAGCCACCCGAGGCGGGCTGGCGTGGTGAGGCATGTGTGGGTCTTGTAGACACATCGTTCTGCCCTCAGACAGACAGGTCTTTGGAAGGAAGAAGGTGGGGAGGAAGGAAATGTGGGGATGAGGAGCTGGAGAGCAAGAGAAAGAAAAGAAGAGAGAGTAAAGTTAATAAAAAGAGACCAAAGATGGCAGGTGAAGAGGAATGGGTCTGTGTCACAGAACGCACTGTGCATAAACACTGGAATCTTTCCAATAAATGTCCTATCCCTCTCCCATCTTGTTTTTATTTTATTTTATTATTTTTTAATTAGAAATTTTGCCTCTGAAACAAAGGCGATGGAGGTTTTGCATCCTTGCTGTCACCCTCTGGTCCCAGGTGTCCCCTAGCAAGACCTAGCACAGGCAAACCTCCTCTCTCCTCCTCTTATTCAATCTGCTTGCTCAGCTTTTTTTTTTTTTTTCTCTCAGAAAAGTGGTGGGAGTGGAGAAAGAGAGAAATGGCTTTGGGGATTTCCGGGGATTTGAGAATCTATACCCTTATCCAAGGCAGGGGACAGCTAGCCCCGTGGCCAAAAAGCTGCATCTGTTGCAGAAGGGTCCTCCTGGGTTGTCTGAGCCTCTCTGGGGTCAGAGAGGAGAGGAGCAAGGCTTTGCAGAGCCCATGTGCAGCGGGAGAGGTGGCCTCCGAATTTGGAGCAAAGTGTTTGTAAAAAGCCTGCCAGAAATGCAGGCTGCAGAGATAAACAAGCTCCCTCAAAGACAACCCAACCACAGCTTAGCATTCAGCCAACAACATAGCAATCCCCGGGGCGACTGTAGTTCAAGGGGAGTGACATCTGCTTGGGGAAAATTATAAACTTGTTATTTTCATTTATAAATCAGGCTCCTCCCGGGAAAGGACCTTGAAAACAGCTTTTATTATCGCCCACTGAAAAGACAATTGCTACTGGCCACAGATGACACATCTGCAGGAATACAGTGTCTGAAGCCATTAGGATTGAAGGCATGTGTCTTATTAGCCAGCGCTGGAATTTCTGGAGGTGTTTTGTTTTCTCAAGTAATGAGAAAGCCATCTCCAGGAGTATGAGCTTCTCAAGTCAGCAAACAAAAATGTTAAAGACAAATGGCTGGCTGTGGTGGCTCCCACTTGTGATCCCAGGCTAGAGGATACAGTAGT
This sequence comes from Mus minutoides, assembly GCA_902729485.2. Taxonomy (NCBI): domain Eukaryota; kingdom Metazoa; phylum Chordata; class Mammalia; order Rodentia; family Muridae; genus Mus; species Mus minutoides. The sequence goes on along the minus strand of LR750282.1, from coordinate 166,917 downwards.
TCGAAGCTAGTCATAGCTACTGAGTGAAGTCCTGTCTCAAAACAAACCAACCAAATAAAGAGTCCCTTTTTTTTCAGTATTTTTGCCCTGCCTCCTGTAAGTGCATAGAGGCACAGTACTCACAGAAAAGGGTAAATTTGTTAGCTAACAAAACACTGGTTTTAATCAGGCAGTAAGTGGTTATTTCTATTAATCTAATAGATTCAGAGGATAACCGTATGTAGATTTGGATCCAATTCTGATTAGTTATTTATTGTACATCTACAATTATTTTGCCAGCATACGTATCTGTGTATCACATACAAAAAGGACCCAAGGCGGCCAGACGTAGGTGTTGGAGCCCCTGTGAACTAGAGTAACAAGACAAAAGGCTGTGAGCCACACGGTGGGTGCTAAGACTTGAACCTGGGTCCTCTGCAAGAACAGTCAGCGCTCTTAACTGCTGAGCAATCTATCTCCCTATATGGTTGTTTTCATGAGGTCTGTTTTTTAAAAAATTGCTAAAAGTTCATTTTGATCCCTAAAATAATGGCTCATTGAATTTCACATTCAACTAATAAAATAAACACAAATCGGTTCAAGTAATTAGGACCAAGAAAAATGAGAAGCAAATCATAAACTCAGATAACAGTTGACTAACTCATCTAAACGTTCCTTTAGTTTTTATAAATGGGTGTATATCTTCCATCTCCCCATTTCCTTTTTTTTTCTATTTTCTTTTTTTCTCTTTTATAGACAACTTTCCGAGGTCCCTGGTACTCTGTATGAAGGGCATTTGAAGTCAGATTGGAGGCAGGAATGAGGGAGAGTAATTGGGAGCTGTGTGGGGTGTTTGTTTGGTTTTTTTTTTTGTTTGTTTGTTTGTTGTTTTGAAACAGGGTTTCTCTATGTAGCAGTGTTGGCTGTCCTGGAACTCCATCAGGCTGGCCTAGAATTCAGAGATTTGCCTACTTGTGCCTCTGAGAGCTGGGGTCACCACGCCCGCCTGGCATGTTCGTTTTAAAGGGCAGTGAATGTGACTGTGGACTTCTGCATTTGTTGCCTCCACCTGACTGGGAAGTCAGAAAGCTTTGCCAACCCCAAGTCACTGCAGACTTGATGGCAGTCTACTTGCAGCAGATCAAGCAGTTTGACCTTCTAGGCCAAACAGCCAAATGGACCTCATGTAACGTTTGTCAAGATGGCCCATGGCCATTGGTACCCCAGGAAACTGATCACTTAAAAGGAATGGTTTCCCACCCTTGGTTAGGGCTGCCAGGTGGCAAGATGCCCAAGGCTATCAGAGGGGGTTCGTTGGGTCACTTCTGGCAGTGACCATTTCGTCAAATGGAATTAAAGGAGCAAGAGGAGATGAAAGGGGAGAAAATAAGATAGGGGGAGAAACACAGAGAGGAGACAACAGGGAGAAAAATCTAGAGGGAAAAAGCAGGTATGCCTGAAGACATGATGGCCCAGGAGAGGAAAGGAGGTGGACAGCGGAAACGTACCAGCCCTGCAGGAAGGGAAGGCAGACCTTTACGCGAGTTGGGAATCAGTCTGGCCTCTTCTCTGCTGGTCCATTCTTCTGATATCACAGGCAGAACCTAGGTCGGGGAAGCAGCACCAAGGACCCTAGAGCAGAGACTGTATCCCCAAGCAGGGGCTGACATGTCTACCAGCAGGGACTGAAAGACAAGGAAGGGCCTGATTCCCAACCTGGGACTGACTGGCTGGGCCCAGGCTGTTTGGGGAGAAGCTCACAATGCTGACTGGCAATTTCAGAACAGCCATCAACTGGACTTAGACCTTGTCCTGGGAAGTAAAAGGAGACTGTTAAGCTCTGAGGGAGTAAGACACATCAGCCTCTGCACCATCATCAGCCTCTGTACCATCGTCAGCCTCTGTACCATCATTAGTCTCTGCAGCCACTCGGGCAGGAGGAGAACCCTGTGGCCAGGATCTGGGGTCTGTCTGCGTAGGTTAGGTATTTGACCAGCTTGGTTGGACTTCCAAGACCCTTGTAACTTTACCCCACTAATTTTTTCAGCTTCCTGCATTCATGGGTGAATTGGTCAGAACGAACCTTTCACTTCAGCATCTCATCAGCAGCCCTTTTTGCTACAGCCTGCCGTGTGTGTGTGTGTGTGTGTGTGTGTGTGTGTGTGTGTGTGTGTGTGTGTGAATGTAATGTAATTTAAGTAGTCAAAGACCTAATGTCAACTGAGATTTGGTAGAGCTGGAGGTTAGTGGAGGAAGGTCCGATTAGTGAGAGGTGTAAAGTGACTTTTTTTTCTCTCATTTCAAAATTATGTATTTGTATGCATTGTAGAAGCTGGGTAAATAAGAGACGCCAAAGAACAACCAGATAACCCATATTTTCACGAGCCAGAGCTGAAAGCACTGTTAGTGTTTGATGTTTTTATTTGGTTTGGTTTGGTTTTCCGTAGAAGATGTAACATAGATTTAGAGTCAGCAGAAATAGCTCTAAGGTGCAGCTCATGGCTCTCATGGGTCCCTGGCCATCCTGGTGAGACGTCCTGGATTCTCCAAGAGCACCCCAGGTTGACCAGTGTGGCTTGCCCTAGGCTGGCCACCCTACCCTGAGCCAGGCTGGGTGTGGCGGCCAGCAGGGTGCACTCCCGTCTCAGGGACAGAGCAGACACAAAGGTCCGCCCACCACCGCCCCTACCCGCAACATTCCACTCCCCGTGAGTCCTCAGCGAGGCAGCTGCAGGCGTCGAGGGCTTTGCGGGCCTTTGATCCACGCGAAGTACGTCACAGGCGGGTGCTAGCCGAGCGTGGGCTAGGCACCCGAGGGTTGCCAGACTGACAAACACACCTCCAGGAAAGGATTGAGAAGTCGTGCGGCTCGGACAGCCTCACTCACTCACCCTAGCATCCCCAGGCTGGGAAAAGCGAGTGCATTGTGCCCCAGCAAAGCAGTCCGGCCTTCTGAAGTCAGAAAAAAGTCACCGCAGGCGGCGGCGGCGGGGCTAAGGGAAAAACTGGGTCTCTTTTCTACAACATGCTGTGCACGGGCAGATTTTTCTGAAGCTGCCTTTCTCTTGTCAAACGTTTTTGGGAAGTCCAGGCACAGAATTGATAGCACAGGAAGGATGGGAGTCGTCACTCTGGGCTCAGCCCCGAAGGGAAGGATACAGGTATAAAGCACAGGCGGTCTCACACAACTATGGCCTCCCACAGCACACTGGCTAGTAGAGACAGAAAGTAAATAAAAGGGCTCTGACAGTGCAGAGTTCTCAGGATTTTTGTTGTTTTTGTGTTTTGTTTTGTTTTGTTTTTGTTTTTAAACAGGGGAGACTTCTCTTCAAATCATTAGTGAAAAAATGGGCCCGGAACAGAGTGTCAGAAAAATTTAAAAATGTGACCAAACTTACTTTTAAAATGGAGCTTGGCACACAGGAAGTTCTGGGCTCATTGTTTCAGTCCAGAAAACCGACGACCAGAACATTAGCTACATTTGGAATAACAGGCTCCATAGGTTTTCCTCGATCCTCCAGACACCTTCTCAGACCCTCTAAATGTAAAACGATGGACACAATTGTTACTATGGAACAACCAAACTAAACCAAACAACCAACCAAACAAACAAAACCTAAAAAATACAGGCCTTCCATAAGAACTGGACATACAGTAGAAGATCTATCTATCTATCTATCTATCTATCTATCTATCTATCTATCTTTACCTGTTTTCATATGATTACCAATTATATCCATTTCTACAGTTTAAATTTGAATATGTTATTTGAAAGTAATCTTGTATATTTTGTTTTGAGTCAGGCGGGACTCGACTGGGGGACACCAGTATTCTTCCTGCCTCTGCTCCTGAATGGCTGGGTCTGCAGGTGCACAGTGGCCAGCCAGCTAAACCGATATCCTGTTTAACAGTAAATTTACCCCATGACTTCTGACTTCTAGGTTACCCTGTAGAATAGAAACAGGCCCCCCACTAAAACCCATCCTGCTTGAACACAGCACAGCACAGCAATGTGCCTGCCGAGAGCGGGTGACGTTTGTGCTGAATATTGAAAGATGAGGGATTTGGCAAGGTAAGAATGGTTGGCTGATCTTCCCCCGAAGGGCTGGCAGTCCCTTCCAGATGAACTCTGGGGTTGCTTTTTTTGATTAACCATCAGAAGGATACTGCCCCAACAGGACCTGGACCTGTGTCAAATGCAGGGCGGAAGCATGACCACAGCCTGGGTCTGACCTGGGAAAACAGGAATGGTCAATCTTCCTTAGGACTAGAATGCACAAGCTCAGAGCGTCAAGCCCCTGACAAAGCCCGCAACTCCCAAATCAAAGCGAAAGTGAAGGGCAGTTTGGGAATCTGACACTCTGTACCCACTTGGAAGCAATCATAAGCAATCCTAAGCAAGTTTTCTCCTGATGATTAGCTTTGAACTTGGGATCCCAGAGCGGGACTCAACAGGAGTGAACTAGAGAAGTTACTAGCTTAACAACTTATTTAGGAGTCAAAAAAACTAGGGGGAAATAACTTTACAAAGGTCACACACGTTGAGTGTTAGCTTTGGCCAAAGCTCCCACATGGTGTGTGTGTGGGGGGGTGTAGAGGTGGAGTGGGGTGGGAGTGGGAGGGACAGGATTGATCTCTCTTCTCACACAATGGCTCTTTGAAATGTAAGCCACAAGGTTCCTTTATTTTATAGCACTAATGACCTTTAGCCAATCAATCAGTCTCCTAATTATCTAAGCAATTATTTTATTCATGAGGTGGGGGGGAGGGGCTTCCTAAAACCTGGCTTCCCACCAGGTAGAGAGGAAAGAATTAACAACCGAGGTTTGTCCTGGGCAACAGGACAGAGTTTGTTGAATAGGAAGGAGCAGTGTAGAATACCATGTTCTTTGCACTGAGAACAAAACATGGATACTTTTGAGGTTGGTGTAGGCTGGAGTTCCTGGGAGAGGGATCCTCAGTGGAACTGGAAAGCTGAGAAAGGCTGTAAAGGCTTGGGGTTGGGTGGGCACAGGCGGGATCTGTGGAGAGCACTAGGGCCAGCACTCAAGAGCAACACCACAGGAGCTCTCCTGCCTTCACCACAGAGCAGGGCCTTTCCTGGGTTGCTAGATGCCTTGGACTCTGCTTTCGGTCCTTAAATCAGCTGGGTCTAGGCAGGGAAAGATTCCAGCTTCATTCTGGCAGTGGCAGGTTTTTTATTTTTATTTTTTTTTCTGGTCTGCAGGGGGCTTAGGTTTGTTCTCTGTGACAAAGTAACTGTGAAAAGGAAGGCTGGACTATGCCACAGCTTGAGTGAGGTTTCCTATCTTATTTACACCCTAACCCCCCCACCCCACCCCCACTCCCACACACACACACACACACACACCCCTCACCTCCCCCACTCCCTCACCCCCTCCACTCCCGCCTCAAGCAATCTGTTGAGTTTCTAAATTGCCCAGAGTGGCTTAGGGCTTCCTACCAAGAACAAGGACACTCACGACACAGGTGTGTGGGGTTTCTCCCAAGGTAGTCACTAGCAACCTCCCAGCTGGTCCTCAAAGAATGGCATCATGGGAGGAAAGTAGGGCTGGAAGGAGAACAGAACATTCTAGGACCTTCTTTGTGTGTTTCATAAAGGTACACACTACAGTGTCCACACTGACAAGACAGAATGTGACACCCTTACAATGCCAAAGTCATGGTTCTCTTGAGTTTATCCAATAAAGGGAGAGAGTGTGGCTCTAATTCCGGTTGAGGCTGCTGTCCCTGGGAAAGTTGTATGTCGGCAAACGCTGGGGGTGTAGGGGGTGTGGATATATTTATATTTATAGACATTTCCAGATTATCCACCTCAGAAGGCTGTGCTTCCCAAAGAGTATTAGCCATGACAACACGAGGAACCAGTTTTGAACACTCCGCCTTTGGAGGCACAAATGGTTCCAATGGAAGACCCAAACCAAGACTTTATAACCCTTTAGCTGACTTGGTGGGCTCTGCTCAAAGGCAAACAGAGTGAAGAACTCTCTCCACACACCTCCATACCCCTGGAGCTACTCATCCACTCTATTGTTGTTGTTGTTGTTAATTATGTATATCTGTAGTTTTTCTTGAGTGCATTCTCATGAGAGCTGATGAGCTCAGCTCACTAATTCCAGCCTAGGCCGGTAACGGGACAACCACAGTCTTCTTCAGCAGCACCTACCTCCTCATTCCTGCCGCGAATGGGGGGGAGGGGCAGACAACCCTGGGCATATCACATTCTAGTTTATACTCCCAATAAGCCACACCAAAATGTCCCACGTAATAAAATCGGCGACTCTCCACCTGCTGGATATGTGAGCCAGGAAAGCCCCAGAGCTCCGAGCTGACGGGACTTCGAAACGAAACCTCTCCATTCTGAGAGTGTTAGTTTTGACGACATTTGGAGTCCCCCTGTGCGAGAGCAGAGAGCCTTTCTTCCCCCCCCCCCGCCCTCTCCCGCTCTCTCAGGGAGGGAAGTGGGGGGGTGCTTTGGGGCGGGGACCAGCCCCCCACCTACCAGTTTCAGCCCACACAGCCTTGAGTTTAGAAACCTGCCCCTGGTCCCCGCCCGTGCCACCATGGACAGGCTTGCGCGTGGCCACAGTCCCCAACCCAGACAGGGGACTCTAGCTAGCCCTTTCCATGGTTTTCAGAGGGGGGACACCCGGACGGCCATCCTCCCCCCCATGTCAGAAAGCAACCCCCCCCCAGCTACCCTCGCCCCGAGTGCTCCCAGGCTAGAGGCTCTGCGAAAGGTCCGGGGGCGGTGCGGTTCCGGGGAAAGGGACCACAAGTGGGGGCGGCCGCGGCGGAGTGTGAGCGGTTCAGATGGGAGATCACTGGCGATAACCCTGCCCGGGATGGCGACGCTCGACAGGAAACCTCGAGCGAGCCGGAGCCAGCTGCTGGCCAGGGGGGAGGGGTGCCTCTCGGTAACCGCACAGCAGCCGGCGGGACAGCCGCGGGGCGTAGGGCAGCGGATCCCTCCCCGCACCCCCCTCCACCATGTCCCTGCTCACTGCTCTTCAGTTTTCACGATGCACTCCCGCACGCCAGGGCTCTAAGTAGTGATGGAAAGAAAAGCCCAGCAGCAACTAGTTTCAAAAGTAACCGCTGGGCGCACCGCAGGAGGTTCCGGGCAGTTGGTGAATGGGCCCCTCTTTACAGCCCCAAATCGCTCTAAAATCAGAATGGCAGGCTATCTATCTCCCAGCCTCCGATCTGGGCAAGGCAGGGTGACACAACCACAGCGTGATTCATCAGTACTTTGCGCTGCCAACGAAAGAAAGAGCCTGCAGTGTGAGGGGGTCCCCGCGTGACAGCCTCTGTCTCCCACCGACAGCCCCGCCCCTGGGAGCTGCCAGAGGCAGGAAGGCAAGCTAAGGCCACAGAAACCTGGGTTTAGCTCTGCTCCGGCTCTGTAAAACCTCTGTAAAACCAGGCCACCAAGATCAGCTCCAGGAAGAGGTTGACCAGATGCCGCCTTCCTGGTTCCCTTGGCTCCATTGGACTTCTTTGGGTAACTTAAGCAGCCTGTGACCCAGAAACCCGGGAGAGCTCAGGAAACACCCATTTTCCGGCTAAGGGTGGGGCCCGCTGAAGGGATGGCTTCATATCTCACCTGCCTGGCCCAGCTGGTGCTTTAAGTGTTTGTTGGGGGCTTGTACAGTGAACACGGCTCATGTCTATAACATTGGATCACAAACAGTGGCCGGCATTCACCGTTTCTATGTGCACTAGAAATGTACATTGTAAAAAAAAATGTGTATGGTATATGCATGCGTACCTGGTCTTGTGTGTGCACTGCCAGAGGTCAGAGGCCCATGTCTACAACTCTTCACCTTTTTGAAGTATCCATCTTCACCTAGCCTAGAGTCACTGATGTGGCTCGGGGGCTCCTGGGACCCTTCTGCTTCCTGCTTCCCTACCCTACCACCAGGATTACAGATGCAGGCTACTGACAGGGCTTTTATGTCAAGGCTGGGGATCTGACCTCAAGTCCTCATGCTTGAACAGTAAATCCTTTACCTACTGAGCCATCTCCCCAACGACCCCTGGGTGGTTTTTGTTTTTGTTTTTGTGTGTATGTAGTCAGTCCATCTCAGTATTTATGTATTTTAACTTCATTCTTATATATTTGGGGGGTAGAGGCAGTGCTGGTGGCTAAGCACAGGGCCTTGACCACACCAGGAAAGCACTCTCTACTATGTCCCAGCTCCACCTTTAGTGTGTCAGAGTGACAAGAATACCCACAATGCCACACAGCCATCGCTACTATTTATTCCCACCATTTTCGTTATCCTGTGCAAAGCTGCATCTAGATGCACTTTTATGCACACATATACCTAGGTAGTCTATATGTTTCTCCTTTTTATATACATTACTTTGTATTCCACTCTGGCTGCTCTTTCTAACCTAATTTTCTCAGAGATCTTTCTGTGGTAGCACAGTCAGAGGGAGTTCTCTTTTGTTGACGAGAGGGTTTTCCCCCCTCCTCAGATAGGGTTTCTTGTAGCCCAGGCTGGCCTCGAATTTCTCATTCTTTGGTCCCTAGCTTCTCAGTGCTGGACTTACATGCACTGTAGATTGAACTCAGGGTTCTGTGCATGCCTGGCAATCACTCTGCCCCCCCCCCGAGCTACACCCCAGTCTTTTGTAGGCATATAAAACTGCTATATAAATACATCGTAAATTTTCATTCCTGGTAAGTAGACATTTCTGTTATCTTCATGGTTTTTTTTCTTCTTATGAGGGTAATGATGTAATGATCACCTTTGTGTACACATCTCTGTACACCAAGTCTTTCTATGAAACAAGTTAAGTGCTCAGAGAAATGGCAAAATCCTGTTTAGCGTTTAGACACGGGGGTTATGATTTGAGAGGATTTCTTTTAAGTTGGGCCAATGTACAGTGAGAAAAAGAACAGAGACCTAAGGAGGCTGGCCTCGCTCTCAGGCTCTGTCTGCCACATGTGTGCTGTGGACCACAGGACAGTCACTTCACCCCCACCTCCCCACCTTCCATCTCTTTATTTGCAAAAGGGGAGCAAATCGGAGCTTCCCAACAGTCCGTTGTCACCATCAAATGAAATACAACTCTAAATGCATTTCTCGATTGAAAGTGTGCAGAGCCGGTGCTTAGCATGGTCATGGCTGTGACAGTCAGCAGCCACATGCCCAAGCTGGCATCAAGAAGAAGGGGTGGGTCTCCTCTCTGTCCCTGTTGATGTATGCAGATAAATAAATATACACAACACCCTTGTATATTGTCCTTTGTATATGCATTGCTGACTTGTTTTTTTTTTTTTTTTTTGTATGTTTGTTGACATTGGTTCTCTTTCTATGTAGCCCTGGATAGCCTGAAGCTCCATAAGTAGACCAGGCTGGCTTCAAACCCAGAGACCTTTCTGCTTCTGCTTCTACTGTGAGGGATGCCCCACTCAACCCTACGATGCATTGTTTTTTACAAGATCTTTATATATTCCACCCGTAGTACAGCGAAGGAGAACAAGGAGACCATTCAAAATAGTATTTAGGGGCTGACCCAGCAGAGAAAGGCACCTGCTATCAAGCTTGATGACCTGAGTTCAATCCCTCCAACCCACATGGTGGGAAGCGAGAACCAACTCAGGCAAGTTGCTGTCTGACCTACGTGTGTGCACTTATACACATATGCACACACACAAACACGCAGAAGCAGATGCAAAAATATTTTTTTTTTTTTTGGTTTTTTGAGACAGGGTTTCTCTGTGTAGCCCTGGCTGTCCTGGAACTCACTCTGTAGACCAGGCTGGCCTTGAACTCAGAAATCCGCCTGCCTCTGCCTCCCGAGTGCTGGGATTAAAGGCGTGCGCCACCATGCCCGGCTGCAAAAATAATTTAAGATATGCACTAAAACTATGAAGTGGCCCCAAATATGAAGCATGGTTATGTAAAACAACATTAACTATTATAACATTTGAGAAGCTATAGCACAGACTGAAGAAAAACACAGCTTGGTTTTGTTTTGCTTGTTTTTTTTTTCCAGGAAAAATTGTTTTGATTCAGGGTTGTTGTAAGTGATAAAGAGCAGACTTGTTGGAAGGCTGTTATTATACTTATAAGTGACTATTTAAACATGACATTATGAGAGATTGTGATAGTTTTTCTTTTTTAAAAAAAATTATTTATTTATTATATGTAAGTACACTGTAGCTGTCTTCAGACACTCCAGAAGAGGGCATCAGATTTCATTACAGATGGTTGTGAGCTACCATGTGGTTGCTGGGAATTGAACTCAGGACCTTTGGAAGAGCAGTCAGCACTCTTAACCACTGAGCCATCTCACTAGCCCTAATAGTTTTTCTTACCTTTCTGCACTTTTATAATGAGTTCATTTTACTTGAAAATAGGAAAAAAAACAATCACAAAAAAATGTAAAAATATTGTGCAAACCACATCTTTATTGCAAATAAACAGAAAGGGAAAAGTTGCTGCCCACGATCACTCTAAATCTAGAAATAAAACAGTCCCTTTCTCTGCTTGGGATCTTTGTTATGGGGATGCACGGTTTGTAGGTGGCAGCGACCAGGTTTGAAGTGTCATAACAGGACAGGAATACATGCATCTGTACGCTGTTGGAGGGTGAGGGGCCTGGGGCAACTTACAGCGGGGAATGACAAGTGGCACTTGTAAATTGTGGAGAGTTGTCTGGAAAGTCAGGGCCATCAGAGTAAGTCAAGGCAAAGTAAAGCTAAGCACTAAGGATGCTGGCCAGCGTGTGTCCTGACCGTTTGGTATCAGTAACTCCACCTCTCAGCCTCAAACAACTAAAGCAAACAGTGCAGCCAGCGCATAACCTGCACATAGGCTTGACCCTTGAAGAAAGGGCTCTTGGAACCCTTGTCCCCCAGTCCTCTGAAGACCAGCAAGAAAGACCCCCAAGAGTAGAACTGAGTGGTATTTAAAAACCTCTCAGAGACTTAGTTTCTCTAGTTGTAGAGTAAGAGTCACGGTGAAGTCTGCATAAAACTCACCCTTGGTTCTAGGCACAGAAGAAACCGCCAGCTAGTGGGCTGTCACAGATATGCCATGTGTCTAGCTTGTGTCCTTCTTGCTGCAATGAAGGCTAAAGGCAGCAACCACTGATGAAAAAGCCTGTGTACCCCCATGCTGTGGTCAGTGGGCTGGCACCAGGTCCGGCTCTGCCCCCCACCGCTGCTGCTGCCACTGCCTTCCTGAGAACACGTGATTTCCTGTTTTCTAAATTCTTAACCTACAATGTCATCTGTCAGTTGAGTCTGAGGTGGGGGTAGGGGATGGATGTTAGCAAGACCCAGGGTCCCAAGCTGGGGCTCCAAACAGAGGAAGCTCAGGGACTGGGAAGGTGGCTGCTCCTACCTAGATGAGCCATATGGTCACCACAGATGGCATTGAGTCCTTTGTACTGAGTGTGCATGGGGTCTGGAGGATCATAGAGTGGGGTGGGGATGGGGGTAGTGGGAGTGGCTAGGTTGGTTTCATGGTCACATGGTAACAGAACCAGGCCCTGGTCTCAAATCGACTCCCCTTCAAGGATTTGTCCTATAAACTAGACATTCAAAGACTGAGAAAGAGAACTCTCCACCAGGGGTTGGGTGGGTGGAGCGCTTCTTACCCTAACAGTAAGCAAGCAAAGGCTGGAAGGTTAGTCAGAGAAGTCTTTATGAAGGCCTGGGGCTATTCAGATGAAAGGAATCCTCAAGGCACTGGGACAAAGTGGAGTAGAAGGAACTTGGCTCCAGGGACACTCAGGGACTTTCCAGCTCGGTGACCTTTGGGAGCCCTGTTCTTATCTGCGAAAACACATTTATCAACAAACCTGGTGGAATTGTAAACAATTGCACTGAGCGTTAAACCAGACTGGGCAAGGAGAACGAGTTTTCTGAACTCTATGCAGATCAGCACAGATATGAGTTTCATCGTGGTTTGTGAAGCCAGGAGCCTTAAATGCCCCCTGTCCCTCTACGATGAGCGTCTTCTATGGTCAGGTCCTCCATACCTATTGGTGATCTGACTTCATCCTCACATGCTCTCGAAAGCCAGCTTCCAGCTTCCATTGTGTGTTGGAGAGTCTGCCCAGCTTCTGTCCCCAAACCTAGCACGAAGGGGAGAGAGTGCCTGTCCTCTACTTTCTGCTGCTTGCACCTACAGAGCCTCTGTGTGACAAGGACACTGCTGGAGTCCTTCAGGGTTGGCACATGCCACTGTGTAGGGGCCCTCTCATGTACTTTGGCCCCATTTGCTCTGCCCTCCCTGTGGTGTCAGTCTCATTAAGTCATTTTGGCAGGCTGAGGACTGAAGGCCAGAGTTAAGACAGTTCTCAAGCACTAAGTCAATGAGAAATAGACTCTCTAAACTTGACTAAAGAGAGTCTTTCTGCCTCAGAAGCCTGCACTCTTCCCTCATGTCTCTTGGCTAGTGGTATACCAGGGTGAGGAGAACCAGAATGAACCAGCTGTTTTCCAGCACCCACTGAAAGGGAATAAACCGAGTGACCTATGTGGTCACACAGGACTGTGACCAAGTGTCCAAAGTAAGGGCTGTGCATTCACAGGTAGGTGGGTTTTCTGGAGCCTGCACTAAAGGTGAGGTTCCCCAGACTGAGGGCGGAGGAAGTGTCCATAATCAGGCAGAGGTGAGGTTCCCCAGACTGAGGGCGGAGGAAGTGTCCATAATCAGGCAGACACTCTAGCTTGGCCATTTGTTGGCAGGTAACTTCTGGATGAAGTTACTTCAGTTTATCAAGCTATGAACTGGGCCCCATCAAAGCTTTCTACCTGCCTTCTGGACTCTTCTCAGAGTCAAACTCTATCAGATACGGGGAGTCATTTTAACAGTAGAAGCTGTGGTCAGATGGCTTGAGGGAGTGGAGCAGATGCCCAGCTCCTCAACTGGATCTGCTGGAAGAGTTAGGTGTGGAGACACAGCGGTGTGTGTCAGCCGCTTTGAGAGGATGCCACTTAAGACCTAACCCCTATTGTGGGGAGTAAGAGCCTGGCTGGGAGACATTGACAACAGGATGCATGAGACTGTTAGCGCTCCCGTCTCCTCAGGCTGCCCTTTGGTGTTCATGTGACATGATCAGGGATAGCCGTGCACTCTCTTGCTAAGGACGTTAGTCTTTGAACCGATGGATACTCTGACAAATGCTCCTTGAGCTTTCTCTAGCTGCCCTGGGGACTTCCACAGAGTCTATTCCAGGTGTCCCCCCACAAGGCAAAGACAACAGCTTTTTATCCATAGGCTTAAAAGTGAAAAAAAGAAGTGTTCTTGCCAACCGGCATCATGAGAACAAATCAGGCCCCTCACCTGGTAAGTCTAACTATCCGTACTCTTCCATCACCAAGGGGATAAGTAATATTACTCCCTCCAAAAGTAGAGGAAATGGAGGCTTAAGATGGTCAGAGCCAGGAGCATGCAGACACGGCCTTGGAGCAGAGCATGAATGTGCTTCTCAACCCAACTGGGACATTTTCTCTTGTGCAGATGGTCTGGCTGCATAGCTATAGAAGGCCACATTTCTCTGTCCATGCTCTGGGCTGTATCAGCTCTATTGGATTCTGGATCTCCCAGCCAGTACTGAAGTTCTTCTACCCGGGCCCTAGCCCACAGTGGTTAAGTCAACCTCTCCAGGGAGCCAGGGAGCCCATCCTAACAGGCAGGCGGGCTTAACAGTCCAGGGCCCTAGAACTGTTAATTGGCTATTGGGTTTTCTTTGATATGCTGGAGTTTTCCTGGGTGCTGGGATCTAAAGTATGGGTGGAAACCTAAGATAAAGTGGCTTTTCCATTGTACAAGAAAGCAGCTGCCATAGCTGACCTCTAGATACCTCCTGGGAAGCATCTGAGGGCTGTGCCGGGGATGGGCTGTGGCAGAGAGAAAGAGACGACAGAGACAGAGATGGCAGAGACAGACAGAGATGAGAGCAGGGTGTGCAAATGTCTCAGGGAAGGAGCCAGTCAGGTCTCTGCCTGCAAGTAGGTGGGGACAAGGAAGACGCTGGGCTAAGACTACACAATCACCACAAGTGACATTGTGAAGAGCTGCTGCTGGAATGGATGCCTGAACATCAGACGCCATTGGCTTTATAGAGGATAGAAAACCTGCCATTTACACACCACCTGGCAAAGCTTCCTTGTGACAGCCTTAAGGCCCATGCAAACACTCCCAATGCATTTTAGGACCAGAGAACTCTTTAGGACCACACAGCTAGTAAATGGGAATGGGGAACCGTGGAAGCCACCTGCCCCCAAACTCAACCTCTTTTCAGTTCTGCCGCTCTTGGCCCGGAGCCAGTGCCCAACAAACAGCTAATAAATTATGCAACTGACTTAGGTCCCGAGGTCTTGCGTGGAATTTCCTGGGCTATCTCTACATTCTTTAGGACCACCTCTCAGTACACAGACTGTAGGGCTGAGGACAGGAACCATCCGTGCAAAGAGTTGGATTAATGCCCCGCCCTTGCCAACCCCACACGTAGCACTTCTGTTGCTGGCCATAAAACTTGTGCTGCTCTTTACAAAGAAAGTGAGAAAACTTGTCCTGTTATTCATCTCTGGGGGAGGGGGGTGTGCCCAACTCCCCGCCTGCCACCTACCGTGCTGACTCTGCACAGCACAAAGAAATATTTCTTCTTATTTGTTCTAAATTTACTGTCCAGTATTTTTTCTGTTCTCATTTCACACGACAGGCTGCTGAGTGATTTTCTCCTGGCTTTCTCTATGAATCTCAACCACCCTGTAAATCGCTTGCTGACATCTCTCCAGCCCTAAAAGACAACAGCCACCCTAGCTTCGGTGGCCTTTACTGGAGGGCTGGCTTGCTTCTTAGATCATTATTAGAACAAAGAGTAGCCTAGGGCTGGCTGGAGTCTATCGTCTTCCCATCCCTGAACCGTACCCTCCTCTCAACTGTAGGAAATTTGAGAAATGCCGCTGTCCTAGGCCGGCATGGTATTGGGGGTGGGGTTGGAGACAAAAGGCTTACATTCTGAGAAGGGAAGTCGGAATCCAGAGTATATGTAGGGAATCGAGGCTTTGCAGTCGCCACCATTCCCTGGCTGTCCCTGGGGGATGCAGGTTTCTGATTCCCGAAGGTGCTGGGCAGAGCGAGCAAAGGCAGTCCAGAGGAGGAGCCGAAGTGGGCGTGGAGGGAATTAGAGAGCATCCTAAGGTTAAGGGAGCGGTGAGGATAAAGGAGGAAGGGTTGGGATATGGCTCAGTAGGTAAAGTGTTTGCCTCCCATGCGTGAAGTCCTGGGTTTGAGTCCCAGAATCACCAAGCACAGTGATGTACAGCTGCAAATTCCCAGGACTCCAGATGTGGAATCAGAGCATTGCAAAGTCAAGGCTGTCCTTGGCGTTATAAGTTCAAGGCCAGACTGGAATACATGAGACAGCTGAAGAAGGGACAGGGTGGTAGTGAGTTCTTTCTAACCTGGCCTGGAAAGGCAGAACATTTGTGGGGCTGCATTGAGTCCCACACTTGGAAGTATCTTTGAGCAGGATTGAGCTGGTTTCTGAGCAGGGACCTGGGACCAGGAGGGACCCTGAATGAGAGTTGGAGTTAAAAGCTGAGGACGGAGGGCTTTAGGTGATGGGGACAGTGTGAGTGAGATTTAAATCACCCTTTCATTGTATGTGGACACAGATGAGAGGTTTCTGGCATAGTCATTACCTGCCTGCTCTGTGTGCTTCTGGCGGCAATCTAGCGGGCCCTTAATGATTGTGCTCAAAGCCATAAACACTGCACAGAACAGACACTGAAGACTTTCAACCTGTTTTGCAGAAGAGGCAGCTGGAAGGATACCTTGCCGGAACTTAACTGGCACCCATCTGCCTTACCCACTGTTGGCCAGCGTCCACCAGAGGGCGCTACTTGCTACTGGCGTTAGGCTGGAAAGCCTTAAAGTCCTCTCCGCTTGTGCAGTTCTCAGGCAGGGCCAGAGGGAGGGTTTATGACACTGGGCCAGTTCTCAGATCCAGCTGCTGCACTCTTACCCAATGGGGGCGAGGTCAGGACCAGTAATGTGCTCTGTTTGCTTGCTTTGTGTGATCTTTCAAATAGGAAGGCTACCTTCTATCTAACTAACGTATTTTCTTTCCTTACTCTCCCTGCCCTTCTTATCTAGAGAGTACCATACATGCTTTGAGTGTGGTTTGATAAACATCAGAAAGGCAGGAGGGGTGACTCTGGAGTGAGGGGACTAAGCAGAAGAGGCTCTAAACTGAAACATGTAGGCTGCCTGGAACTTATGTAGCTCAGGCTGGCCTCGAACTCACAATCCTCTTGTCTGTTCAATGATGGGACTACTGATGTGTACCTCTATACCTAGACTTCACTGACAATGACTAGGTATTGAGATGATTTTTACCCAATCATCCAATTTCTGAGCCCCACATTTGTAACCTCTAGGGACTCTCTCTCTCTCTCTCTCTCTCTCTCTCTCTCTCTCTCTCAAGGCCTTAGTTACCTAGGTACATTTCTGAGGTTTAGAGTTACATAGTTTATGCAAGAGCTCACTTACAGCGGGGCTTCCATGTCACCAGAGCAGAAATTCTGTGCACAGCGGTTTCATTTTTTCCTAATCCCCCCCATTCTTCCCAGCCTCTGTGGTTACGTCTGGTACATTGGTTACATTGTATGCATAGGTACACTTGTCACATCTGGTACATGTGGTTACATTGGCCATTGCAGGCTGAGTTTCTTCAGACTGAGTGAGAGAGGTTGTAGGTTGTGGTCTGTGTGAAGTGTGAGGATTGGACCTAGTGCCCGTGTCATGACTACAATCTGTCACAGAGTTGACCTGGGGTAGGAGGGATGTGCTCTTGCCAGCTCCAGCATGCCTAACCAGTTCTCTCTCTCTCTCTTGGCACAGAGGCACAGAGCTTTGGTTTGCTGGATCCCAAACTCTGCTACCTGCTGGATGGAATCCTCTTCATCTACGGAGTCATTGTCACGGCCCTGTACCTGAGAGCAAAAGTGGGTTCCCCTGGGCTCTTGAGGGAGGATGTGGGTTTCTCCACTGGGAGGATGTGTGGTGGGGCTTTGGCATTGGAAAGTCTCAGGCCTGGGCTCTGCTTGGCGTCCATGGGCAAGGCAGGACACAACCAAGCATGCACATTTGGGTGGGCAGAGAAGGTGGGGTATCCATCAGTGGCAGACAGAGCAGGTCAATGAGCCAAGTGCTATGCGCATTACTAAAGATCGGTACCAGTGCCTGGATATGAGACGCCCATGGCTTCTGCTGGGAAACAGATGGCTTATACTGAACAGTTAAGGACAAGAAAGTGAAAGACAGACAGCCTCTTAGGGCCTGCGGTTGAGCTGCTAATCGAGGCCATAACAACTTTTCTCTCCAAGTCTTGATTTTCCCATCTGCAAATAAGAATGATGGACAGAGCATCGGGTATCACCTGGTGCTTGAAGCCATGGGTTCTGTGGTAAGGAGACATCTGGGGAGGTAGAAGTCTCATCTTCCCAGGGCAGTAGAACCCATTTCCTTTCTGGCATAAGATTGTATTTGAGGAAGTCTTACTTACTTTATGATTTTTTTTAAATTTGGAAACTACACTTAGCCCATCTGTAAGATTCTCCCCAGAGCACCAACTCTGGAAAATCCTGCAGTTCCTCTCAGCTTAGGTCACATGTGTGGTTATGTCGACTCGGGGCACACAGTCAGGACACTAAGCAAGCAAGGGGCTCCCCACTCAGGAAACAGCTGGATGAGTAATGATGCCCACGTGCCCACTCGGTAGGCAGCTTCTCGTAGCTACTGTCTACTGCAGGAAGGGGAACAGGAGGGGTTTCCTGGATCCCAGCAGGCACAGAGAGAGAACCTGGCACCTCTGCACACAGTGTGTGGGTGTGTGGGTGTGTGGGTGTGGGTGTGTGTGGGGGTGTGGGTGTGTGGGTGTGTGGGTGTGTGGGTGTGGGGGGGCAAGGCCTTTACTTGGGATGATTAACTTCTCTGAAGACTAAATTTGTAAGCGCTTCAGTCAGGTCACAGGCAGGAGAAAGGACAACTGAGTTAAGAAGTGGCTACACTTTGGGCTAGCCACAGGGAACCAACAAGGGAGTTTGTTGTCATCGGGCATGGAGGGGCGGACACGCAGCTCTGCTCTATAGCCAGTCCGATGGCCCCCTTGGAGACGACGGTGCTGAGCTTTGATTCTCTCTGTTGCAGTTCAGCAGGAGTGCAGAGACTGCTGCCTACCCACAAGACCCCAACCAGCTCTACAATGTAAGTCCCCCTTCTGCAGACCTGCCTGGAAAGCCTTGTCTTGGGACCCAGGGAAACTCCAAGGCCAGGTTCGGCCATAGGTCTGGTCCACAGCTATTGGCCTGGTAGCTGGGTGGTAAGCCTTTGAGCCTCGGGTTTCTAATCCTGACTGGAGTGGAATCCCACTCGCCCCCCAGTGCTGCTATGAGGACAAGGCGCTTTAAGGATGAGATGCATGACATGGCTCTGCCTCAGGAGAACTTTCAGTCACTAGCAATTTTGCAAAGGCTAGAGGCCACAGCACAGAGGGAAGGGTCCCACAGAAACACAGTGGGACTCTGGTCTGTGAGATTTCCCTCTAGGTGCATGTTAATGAAAATGTATTAGTAGCCCCATTAGACAGATCAGCACATGGTGACTTGGGATTCCCACCATGTACCAGTAAGGTAGCAGGTGTTTTCTGAGGCGCTAGCTTGAAGATGAAGCAGTTCCCACCACCTTTCTCGCCTTGATCCATGCTTTAAAAAAAAAAAAAAAAAAAAGCCATTCACTGGAACTGGAGAGACAGCGAAGGGTGCTTGGTGTCCTTGCAGAGGACGCAGTCTTGTCCCCCAAGCACCTGCTGGCTCACAAACATCTGTAACTCAAGCCCAGGGGATCTGATGCCTCTTTTGCAGGCATGTGGTGCACAGGCATACGTCGGGCACACACACATACACATAACACAAATAAAATGTAAAAATTACATTTGCTTTTTACTGTGCTCTCTCTCTCTGTCTGTCTCTCTCTCTCTCTGTGTACCATGGTTACATGGTATAAAGGTCAGAGGACTTCTCTCCTTTTACCATGTGGGCCCTGGAGATTGAACTCAGATCTTTAGGCTGAGGCCAGTGCCTTCCCCACCCACATACCTCACTTATGCTGCTTTTTTTTTTTTTTTTTTTTGAGCCACTGGGTGGGAAACCAACTCCTCCAGTTTCAGTCGATGTGACCCCATTCTCCTCAAGGTCCTGTTTCCTGTTCTAGGAGCTCAATCTAGGACGAAGAGAGGAATATGACTTCTTGGACAAGAAGCAGGCTCGGGATCCCGAGATGGGAGGCAAACAGGTAGGGCGCTCCTCTGCCTCCGAGTGTGTGGGCTTCGAGGCTATAACAGCAGGTGGGCATTCGACTAGGGCCTGGGACAAGAGGATGACAGAGACCCATTTGCTGTTGCGCCCTCCCTTTCTTCTTGGCTCCATTCTGCATCAGGAGGAACTTCAGTACTTAGATCATCCTTCCCTTCATGCCCCTCTCCCCTCTACTGCTCCTTAGCCAACACATGGTAGCACCAGCTGCTCCATAGGACAGCCCCCCTCTCCTCCACAAGACCAGGAGGGTATGGGGAAAGGCAAAGAGTGGCCACAGAAACACAGAAATACCGAGGAGCACTGACTGGCTGCCTCTGAATGAGGTGACCCAGCCTGTGTCTCAGTTTATGGTACGAGTGAGGGCTTGAGAGAGAGCAAGGGCACAACCATCCATAACGAGATCTGGCTCCCTCTTCTGGAGTGTCTGAGGACAGCTACAGTGTATTTACATATAATAAATAAAAAAAAAAAAGAGAGAGAGAGCAAGGGAGCTGAGCGATCACCAGCAGACTAAGGCACGTCCAGGTGGGAGTGTGAAGTGTGTGTGTAGGTGTACATTATCAAGTAAGTGCTATAGAGTCACTGCCTGGGGGTGGGTGGGGTGGGCCAAGGTGACCTGAGCAAGGCTTGGGGAATGTGGATATTGATAGGGCAGGAGCAGCAGTCCAGGCCAGCCTGGATTCTCTCAAGCTCATCTTTGTGCCTTTCTGTTCCCCAGCAGAGGAGGAGGAACCCCCAGGAAGGCGTGTACAATGTAAGTATGAGAGAGTCCACCATTCACCCTAGAGAGATGGAGAGAGCTGGCAGAGGTGTTGCTTTCTGTCCAGGCTAGTCCATGCCTTCCCTGGATGGCCATGTGCCACCTACTGGCAGCTTTAGGACGTCCCCTTATGCTGGGTAGGGTCACAGCACCTCATTTCCTCTGCCTTTTTCTTGCTGTTTTGTGGGCCCTGAGCCTGTGCTTGGGGAACTGGGCAGAAGCTGCAGGCTGCGCTGGGCAGGAGTGTGGAGCCGGCTTGTCTTGAGAGGACGCTGATCCCGAGGGTTGGAGTATTCTGAACACTTTCTCTCATTGTAAAGTTCACCCCCACCACCGTGGTGTGAACCTAGTTTCAGGCCACCAAGGTGCTCCTCACCGCTGGTGGTATACCACTGCGATTGCCTGTGGTATGAAGAGATGGCTTGTTCAAATAAATGACTCTTTGCTCCCCCTGAGCCCTTATATTGTCCAATCTCCCTGTCTTGGTTTACAGTTCTAAATCCCATTTTTCTGCATCTAATGTGAATTGCTTAATGTATAGAACAGGTAGATCAGGGAAGATTTCAAAGTCAGGCAGAGGAGCATGGTATAGAGTTGGTTGTGGGCAGCAATGTTTGTATGCCTAAGGCCTGGAGCCCTGGTAACTGGAGCCTGGCAGCCTGGACATTTGGAGGCTTCTGAGGGAAGGCTCTCTCTGTGTTGGTTAAGAAGAGAATATGTCACCTCTTCTCTTCCTGTAGGCACTGCAGAAAGACAAGATGGCGGAAGCCTACAGTGAAATCGGCATGAAAGGCGAGGTGAGCGCGCTCTTCCTTGAAGCCCCAGCAGGCAGGTTCCTTCTGGCCTTTCAGATACACCAGCCGAAGTCTTCCTTTCCCATCCATTCCTCCTCTAACTAAGAAAAGCCCATGTGACAGCAGCCATGAGCATAGGTACCACCGGACAGTACATGGGACTAAGGACGCACTGAGAGGTGTCAGGTCTCAAGGCAAACCTAGAGCCTGCGCTCAGCCCTGCTGGATGCGGATTGAACCTTTTCAAGTAGTGTCGCTGTTCATATAGTACTGTTGTGTGCTTACTGCGTGCTGACATGGGGTCCCCGGGGAAAGTGTATGGCCTCTTGTTCATTGATTATTTCATAAGAATTTGAAAATGTCTAGGCCAGAGCATTGAGTCCTTCTGAATAGGGGGCCCTGGGCAATGCTTAACCAGGGAGAGGGGTTGCTGGTTAGGAAGCAGTCCCTTCTGATCCCTTGAGTAGGGGCAGTTGAGCAAGGCTGCTACTACTGACTCTCTTCCTCTCTAATCTCCTTTCAGAGGCGGAGAGGCAAGGGGCACGATGGCCTTTACCAGGTGAGTGCTGCCGGTGCCCTGTCTGGGCGGCACAACAGGGGTAGAGCTGAAGCCACTGTAGTCTGCTGGTGGCACAGGCCTTTGTTAATGGACAGGGCACGCAAGCCCAGGGCACGCAAGTGACTGGAGGTCACTCCACGGCCACTATGGCTCTACAGCTTGGTTGGGATTCAGCTGTGGAAGGGACATGTCATTTGGGCATAGCAGACAATAGCAGCTATCTAGGGGGGTGGGAAGGGAGCCCCAAGAGGTGCAGGCAGAAATAGGTAAAGGACCCTCCACAGCTGACTGTTTTCTTTGCCTCCTGGGTTAGCTTAGTTCTGCCCCCCCCCTCCACCCCAATCCCAAGACTAAGAGTGGGCAGAAAGAGTGGGCAGAAAGGCCGGGCAATGGTGGCGCATGCCTTTAATTCCAGCACTTGGGAGGCAGAGAGGCGGATTTCTGAGTTCGAGGCCAGCCTGGTCTACAAAGTGAGTTCCAGGACAGCCAGGGCTATACAGAGAAACCCTGTCTTGGAAAATGAAAACAAAAATAGTGGGCAGAAAGATATAAGAAAAAAAAAAGACAAAAAAACGTCAAAAAGACGTTTCAAAAGGAAACTGTCATTGTAATCAGGTGCCTGGTTTATGTAAATTAGTGCAGGCGATTATGCAAAGGACGTGCAGAGAACCTACTTTCCCCAGTGGCTTCATCTTTCTTGTTGCTGGGTTTGCCTGAGTTTAGTAATGTTCAAAGCTGCTTACTGGCAGCTGCAGAAGGCTGCCTTTCTTGTCCCTGGAAAAGGGAGGAAGAGGCTCTCCAGCCAGACTGGGGCCAGCTTTGCCTGAATATACCACAGTGGCCAGAGCCTGAAAGCTTCCGGATAGGGACTAAAGTTAAAGAGGGACCACTTTCCCTGACTCTGTGGGTCTAGATAGCAGATTCTCTGGCACCTCCCTGGTCCCAGTTCAGTGTGTAACATGGGGAAGCCACCTTCCTCTTTGGTCAGATGGGAATCTGATGGGCCCTGTGTTGCAGGGCACAGTGTCTGAGTTGAGAAAGTAGAGAATCAAAATGGGCCTTGCTTCAGTCATTTGTAGCAGGACAAAGAACCCATCTTTCTGTCAGCATTCTCAGGCAAGATTCCCACCTGGGACGTGAGGGGGTCTTCTTGGGCTCCTGAAGGGGCCATGGATGAGTTACAGAGAATAAGCTTGTACCTGTGAGCTCGTGTTCATCTTTCTGTCACTTGCTTTCACCAGGGTCTCAGCACTGCCACCAAGGACACCTATGATGCCCTGCATATGCAGACCCTGGCCCCTCGCTAACAGCCAGGGGATTTCTCCCTCACGGGCTTCACCTGCTGATGTCACTTGTGAAGGACAGAGGACAAAGCATTCCCCCCTCAGTTTATTCATTTCACAGCCACTGTTTCATGAAGAGGATGGTTCTCTCACTTGCCATATTTTTCTTCTTCAGTTCCAGAGCACTGAACACAGAATGTCATCCCTGGACTTTCTAAAGGGAGAGCCACCCTTGCTCTTCCACCCCAGCCCCGTTCTTGGGCCTTTTGGCAGGCTCTTCTCCTTGCAGAGCCCAGCCCTAGCTAGGAGTTGGGGGTGGAGGGTAGGGCACTAACACACTCCCTCCTGCAGCTAGCTGAGTTCAGTTTGCTTTGTAAAGTCCCCAGAGAAGCCCAGGGTACTGTGTGTATTGTTCTATGGGTACTGACTCACTTCGTTCCTGCTGTAAATTTGGCTTCTGTTGTCATACTTCACAGTATCAAGGTAACATGTAATTAGGCCACATTGTGAAAGGCAGCGAGGCAGGTACAAGGGAGTCCAGGCAGGTGCCACCAGAGGTGGCTCAAAGAAGGGAAGCAACATACAAGGAAGGTTCCTAGCCATGGGGGAACAGTAACAAGGGGCCTTTTTCTATCAAGAGCACGTTCCACACCTCCCAACCTTTGTGCCAGGCACTCCAGGAATGGTAAAATGTCTTACCTTCACAAAGACCATGCTTTTAGAGTGCAAATAATTTGTGTATAAACTGACACAGAAAATAGGATGGGCCATTACCGCCAATGACAAGGGGGCAAAAGAAAAGGGGCAAGTCCTGCCTTCTTCCAGGAACTCGGTTCATCTCGTTGGGTGGCAGGAGGACCCAGACCACCCAGGTCTGCAATGTTCCCACCATACTGATACAATGACAGTCAGTGGACGGCAATGTCATTGTGTAATTAAAGTGCCTGTGACCATGGATGGGGAACCCTCTGATCTCTCAGGTTTTTAATTTATACTGGCTTGCTATTTTGCATAATAAACGCTTTGCTAAAAGTGATGTTTGAAGCCTTATTCAGTAGTGAAGCCTGGGGTGGCAATGCAGACAGGAATGCAGAAGGCTGCTGCCTCTGCAGAAAGTGATGTTAGATTCAGTTAGGAATGGGCAGGGGGGGTAACAGTGCATGAAGCCGTTCTGAAGGCTCCCTTTAACACATGAGGTAGTGCCTGTTGTAGGATGCCAGCATGAGGCTGGCATTGGGCCATCACACAGGGAAATGTCCAGTGAAAGAATAGGGAGCTGGCCTGGCCTTATGACTGAACTGGAAGAGGATGGTGGAAAGGTGTCCTGAGGCAAACCTCACTCTGAGTGCAGGAAAACTTGGCAGTAATGCTGAGCAGAGCATCTAGGCGTGCCTGGCAGCTGCCATGGCCTTCACACAGGGGCGGGGAGTGGACAGCAGTTTTAGGTCAGCTTCCTTCACCGAAGGTGACCTTTCCCTTAGTAGGGCCTTCTCTAAGTAGAGCATCTCTACTTAGGAGTTCCCAGTTCATCAAGCCCAATTAATGATGGACAAAAGGATAAAATTTGTACACTGGCTTTATAAACAGAAATCCAAGGCTGTTTATTAAAAGGCCCTGAAAATTAGCAAACCCAACACCAATATTATCAGCCTATACAGAAAGGCCTTCTATGTATATCCCAGTCTGGCAGGGGCGGTTCACTCACTTTTAAGCCTGAGGCTGGTGGGGTCTTTAGGCAGAATGCACCTAACATCCAGGTCTGTTCTATGCCTCATTTCAAGATCAGCTAAATAGATGTGGCTGGAAAATAAAAATCTGACCCAGTTCTCTTATGAACATGTCTCTTAGGCAAAGGGGAGGGCTGGCAGCGAGCTGCAATGTAACTACAGAGAAAGCAAGCATTGAGAGAAACTGAGCAGATGTGGTCACAGAATCAGACCTGGGGAACCAGAGTTCCTGGGGAGGGGTGCTGGAGATTCAAGGTGACATTGGCTGCTTCTGGAACAGCCTGGACTCCTGTTCTGCCTGAGGCCTGGCAGTGAACTCTTTCCTAACATTCTAGATACTACTAGCTATGAGATACGGAGTACCATTACTTGTTTCAGAGGATTTCACACATATCAAACAAATGTTTTTTGTTTTGTTTTGTTTTGTTTTGTTTTGAGACAGGGTTTCTCTGTATAGCCCTTGGCTGTCCTGGAACTCACTCTGTAGACCAGGCTGGCCTCGAACTCAGAAATCCGCCTGCCTCTGCCTCCCCAGTGCTAGGATTAAAGGCGTGCGCTACCACGCCCGGCTTTTTTTCTTTTTCTTCAAACAAACGGTTTTATCTCATGGTACAAATGTAAAGAAGTTTGAAGCCTTATTTCAGTAGTGAAGCAGAGAACCCAGGTCTTTGGAATGATAGAAGGCTCTTTACAGAGAGCCAAGGTAGAGGTTGATCGCCAATCCCGTGGGGAGCTCTGCTTCCTATGAGGCCCGAGAAGCAGCTAGAATAAAGCTACTTTCTAAAGGAGGCTAGGAGGGCCAGTCTCACCTCCTCAGAGGGACAACACGCGTGTTTGCTTACTAGAGTCATTCTTACACAAGAAGTGCCGTTATTTTTACCAAAGAGAATGCTACCCCCCCCCCCCCCCAGACAGGGTTTCTCTGTGTAGCCCTGGCTGTCCTGGAACTTACTTTATAGACCAGGCTGGCCTTGAACTCAGAAATCCACCTGCCTCTGCCTCCCGAGTGCTGGGATTAAAGGCGTATGCCACCACGCCCGGCAATGTTAAACTTTTGACATTACTTAAAAAATAACTCTACAGACTTACATGTGAGACATAAATATTAGAAGGGAAAGGAAAAATTTCATTTAACCTATGAGAAGGGAGAGCCCATATGACTTTTGACCCTTTGTCATTTTGAGATGGGCTCTTGTTAGCACATGCCTTTCAGAGGCACTTCCCAAAGCTCTTCAAAAGCTCAAGACTTCTCTCTGTGGGAAATTCTAGGATTCTACTTTCCTTGTGACATCAGAGCACCAGATGTTAAATTGTCTAGAAGGCAGGAGCTTAGTTATGTACACAGCAGGACCAAGGGCCCATTTGGGATGTGCCACCTTCATTGGATCCTCTCCTACCACTCTACCACTCCTGGTTCAGGGCCTGTTAAAAAATGCTGGAGGTTCTTGGGCCTGTCGGACAAACAACTGAGCCTGGAGAGTCAAGTTCAATCCCAGCAGACAGACAGAGAGACATACAGCATACACACACACATACACACACACACACACACACACACACACACACACACACACACACACAAACACACACCTTGATCAGTCAAAGGCCTTTGTATTTGACCATACAAAGCAGTCAGCTCTGAAGGAGATTATTGCTACTCAGCTCAGGGTTCCCCTAAATCCAATTGAGGGTCTAGAGAAGGATACACAGTTGCCCACAGCTCACTAAGGAGGCAGGAGAGGTACAAGGCTCACTAAGGAGGCAGGAGAGGTACAAGGCTCACTAAGGAGGCAGGAGAGGTACAAGACTAAGGTGCTTGCTTAGACTCTGAGATTACAGGGAGAACTGTGGGGAGAAATGTTAGGGAGGGCCTGTGTAAATATCCGTGCAAATGCGTGAGTAAAGCACCAGAACACGAAGGCAGTAACCTCAGAGACACAGACAATATGAAAACACTTGGAAAATGGTTTAATGGTTTACAACAGAAGTGGGAACTGTACAGTTACAGTAAGTTTAATATATATAAAAAATTACAGCAGACAAATGCATCTACATAAAACCCACCATTTCATTCTGATTCACTGGCACCCACACAGTCTCTCCCACGCCCTAGCCCCTCTGGTAGTCCCGGAGGGGACTCACCTAAAGGGCACTTTTAAAGAGACAGCACCGCTCACAGTCACCACTTCCCCAGGCCTCAGGAGCTATCCGCTAAGCCCAGTAAGTACAAGTGTTTGGGTTTCAGATTTTCCAAATCAAGAAAAACACACTTCCCAGGGGCACAGATAACAGGGCCAGTGCTCCGAGTTATCAGATGAATCTTATAAAATATCCCCGTTGAAGGGGAAATGGCTACAGACGCTCTGGGGCAGCGAGGCTATACAATAGCCACCCAGACTGCAAAGTCATCTTAAGGAGAAATGTAAGAGGACACCCAATAAACTACCCAGGAACTGCTGCTGCCTCATTAAAGCTGCCGGGCAACTCCGGAAAGAATCATGTACATCACGTTGTAAGTTTCCACAAAGAAGAACTCAAAACTCACATTTTAAAATACATAAAATAACATTTTCGGAGGCCAAGGTGCCAGTTCCCTTGTGTTCCTCCCTTGACAACAGTGGAAAAACACCCCTGAATCAATATTAATTAAAAAAGTAGGAAAAAACAAGTGGGAAAGTTAAGATATTTAAAGACAGAAGCAAACATCTTTAGAAAACACAATCACTGTCTCTTTAAAACCAGACCCCAGCGGGCAGTCGTCAGCCTCCACACTCCGTGGACACTGGTGGAGACTGTTACTCAACAGTATGTACACTCAGAACCTCTCATTTTTATATGAACACCTAGGCAGTGAAAACTGTTATGTTAATACATACAGACACACCCCAAAACATACAAAAATACTATTATTTCAAACTACCAAGAATAGGACAGCGCAGTTATTTCATGCGGTGACTTTAAGAGCATTACACTGAAACAAACAAGAAGTTAAACGACATTTTTTTTTTTTAATATCCTGGAAATATACCAAAATATACATCTAAGCTTTGGAATTACTGAGGTTAGACTAATGCAAGTGCCGGATAATCGTACTTAATACACAAGTCTAAGGTTCTGCAGGAAAGAAATTGTCTTTGGTATCTGCATCAGGCTAGTATTATTAACATTTGGATTTTGCTTTGGGATAGAGCTTGTATGACCCTAGAACCAAAACCCCCCTCCCCCAATCAACTGAGATTAAAAAGATTCATGTAAAAATTTCCTTCATTTGCAACCCGCAACCCACCCCCAAGTTAAAAAGCCACAGGCGTCCACCTAGCACAAAGGTTACGAAATACAATGCATAGTTGCACAGTGGCGCTGCAAAAGGAAACAAAACTAGAAACAAGGTAAAGAAAAGTTTGACAATTGTTCTGCATGTTTCCTCACAAACAGGACAGCCACTTCCAAGCAGTTCCAGGAACAGAAAAGAGAAAGAAGGCTCAGAGCTCAGAAGGGCCCATTGGGTTGAGACCACGCCCCAAAGGTGAAAGCACCCAGCAGAGTAGCCAATCCTGTGCCAGTGTCTTCAGCGTCCCCACTCTGTGGAGTCCATGGCCACCCAGTAGCAGCTCCCAGCTCTAAGGCCCTGTGCTCAGCTCTGGTGGTGACCCTGGCTGCTGTCACATGAGTTGTGGTGCTGATGGGACTTTTGTTTTGAAAAATCTGATGTTCCAATTTCTTTCATGCATGCTCTACTCAGAAGTGAGCAAGGGCCAAAACTCCTGGGCTTGCTTCTGAATGAACCTCTCAACTTAGAAAATACTTGCCTGCCCTTTTGAGTTGGCCAGGTGTCCCCACCTAACCTTTGGCATGCCTCCAAGTGCCAGGACGCCACAGACTGCATTGAGGCCGAAGACTTCCCTTTTCTTTGGTTTTTTTGTTTGTTTTGAGTTTATACAATCATTAAGAAATCTTTGGTTTTGGCTGGAAATGGAAAAACAAAACAAAACAAAGAAACCACCCTCCCCTGGCTTATAGCAGCAGTATTATGACCTGACCTGGCTAAGCTTCCCCCCCACCCAACGTTGGGGGTGGAAATTGCAATTTAAGAACTACATTCAAAGAAAACGTTGAAAGGGCCGGAGAAGCAGCTTCCAGAAAGCCCGTCGGATATAAGATTGTCAAATAATAATAATAATAATTATTATAATATATTAATAATAAACTTAAATATTTGGAATTCTTTTTTGGTCATGTCACACAGGAAACAAGTGAAATGTGTAGCTTAGGTCAGCTTAAATGAACCTTTATGTCCTTTCTACCAAGTCCTGGCAATGAGCAGAACCCCAAGGCTTCAGAAGGGAAAGGTCAGCCTTGAGCCCACTTGGAAAAAGCAAGGACAGAAGCTGCTGTCCATTCAGCAGTTTGAAATACAGGGTGGATGGGGAGAGGAGAGCTGGCTGTCCTTGAAGGCAAGGTGGTGGGGACATGGTAAGGGACCTGTGAGAACCCCTAGCAACAAAGACAAACAGGAGATTGCAATTTGCCCTCGGTTTCTAGTAGCTTAAAAGCAGAGACATTCAGAGGCTTTGGGGTGGGATGGGGCTGGGCAGTCCCACCCCAGGCCACAGGTCTTATGATGCTATAGGCCAGAGTTTAATGTTGCTGAGAAGAGGGAGGGCAGACTTGGCAACTCTGTAGGGTTGAGAGGAAGTTAAAGCAAGTTACTCAGAGTTAGAAATGAGGTATACAACAGCTCCTGGACAGGTGGTGGGCAGAAACCCCCACTCTTACTCACCTAGCCTTCACTACCACAGAGGAGAGCAATGACTGAGGGCCACTCTAGGGGCAGGACACTTCCCTCAGTGAGCCCTCCTGTGGACTGAGTAATGCACACATTCCCATGAAAGCAGAGGTAGGCAGTGGGAAGAAGTCTTCCTCTCATACTTACCATCTATATTGTAGAAAGTCAATGTTGTAATATGGTCAGAGTCTTGTTGAACACACTACTCCCACTCCCAGTTTGCAACTTTATAAACCTAACCAGGCTAGCACTAACTAGTTCATGCCACTCTTACAAAACACGTGCCTTCTGCAGACTCATGTAGAAATGGAACCTCGCTAGCCTACCACAGTGCTCCTCAGAGACACCGTCACATCAGTGTGAGAACATACATTTTGTTTCCTTCTGTAGTTCTTAGATACTCTCTGGATTGGATGGGCATTGACTGTCTACTTTTCTCTAACAAGATCACATCAAGATCTCCCATGCAGATGCAGCACTGCTGAAACTGCACCGTCACCAGCTGCCTGCAGACCTTGGGATGGATGTAGTGATCAATAGCACTGCCAATTTAGGAAAGGAGTTTCAAGCTGCTTTTGTGAGGTTGTGGCTGTTGCAGTGATGGACAACTTTGCAGCAGACCTCAGCTCCTCCCTCCTCCGGTACATTAGTTGGGCTTTCTTAACTTTCTGACAGGGTTCTGGATTTGAACCAGGACGCGGCAAGGGTGGTAGAGCCCTGTGCAGCAGCGTGGGCAGACTCAGGGATGCAGAAAGATCATAAACTGTTTCCCTCCCTGAATCTGGGAGTGTCCCTTTCACAGCTGAAATGGTGTCCACGATGCACACACTGCTTCTCACAGCATTTGTTTCCGTGCTCTTATCTTCAATATCCCTATACCATACATACCTACCTAATGCTTAGAAAAAAAACCACACAGCACTAACACTACTTACATAATGTCAGAATGATAACGAGTAAAGCTTTCATGAAATTTAGCAACTTGATGGATCATGGTTGTTGGTCTTCCCTCTCTCACTGCCTGTGTCTATCTAAGGTAAGCCTACACAAGGGACTTCCCAACACTGCAGCGAAACAGCTCTACAGGAGAGGGAGGAGACATCACTGGGCTGAGCCTGCTCTTCCTAAATCCTGACTGTTACTCTAACAGGTTGGATGGGCTAGTTTTATTTGTATGAACTAGATAAAGGTAAGGAAAAGTTCTACTACAATTTTTTGCACGCTAAATTTCTTTCTCAGCCAGAGTATCAATGTTATGCCGAGCAGCAGGAGGAACGAAATCAATCTCTTCCCGAAGCTAGAGTAACCAAAAAGACATCTTCCAAAAGTGAGGAAGGGGCGAGGCCAGGGGAGAACAGAGACAATGAAGCTTTCCAACCTCAGCGCTTGCTTTATGGCCTTTGAGTGTCTGGAAAGCTTAAGGAGAAGCAATGGTATAGCAGTGTCTTTGGTATCAAAATCAAATCCCACTCAAGTTCTGTGAAATGGGACATGCTAAAAAAATTAGTTCTTGAGATATAGTTTACATTAGAACTCAGGGAGCCAAGAAAGTCTGTCCCAGACAGAACAAGGGCAGAAATGTTTTTAATTTTTTCCTAAACCAACATAATTTCTTATTCAGATTTCCCAAAAGGAAGAACAGCTCTTCTTCCATCTCATCATTCAGTTCTGAAATGTCCCACCTTAGTACAGGGTAGGGTTAGCTTTTGACTTGTGTTAGCTTTCAACTTCTTGGCTTGGTTTTCTTTTGTTTGTGTTTTGGTCTAGACAAAATTATCCTTGGTATAAGAAAAGGAAATAAAGTTTTTAAAATGTTGGGCTATTACTAGCACAGCAATCACTAACATGACAAAAGATGACCCATTTCAAGTTAATTTTCCTAGCTCAAGATACATCACTCACCGCTCCATTCCTCGGGTACAGGTTCATATCTGTCTTTCATCTGCACACCTGGACATGTGCACACTCTTCCTTTGCCTAAGCTTTAGCTACGTACAGAGGTAATGGATCATCAGGAGAGCCTGGCAGGTCTTGGGGGCAAGGGCATGACAGCCACAGACAGGGAGGGTTGTAACCTGTCCCTTGGCATCCTGAACCTACTGGACACCCCACACATCACCTGCACGGTTCTGCATACTGTGCTGCATATCAGATCACAGAGAGACCTCAAACCCCCAACCCACTCACAGGGAAGATCAAGTTTCCTTTGGCAAGACAGATATAAAGAAAAACAAATACACAGAAGCAATATTTTCCTTCTAACATAATCAATTTCTCCTTTCTCCCAACCCAACCCTCCCTAACTCTATAAACAGGATCCCAAATACATACAGCATCAATCATGTTTATCAATCATAATAAACATTAGTTCAACTAAATACTACAGCTAGAATTATTTCCACTATTTATAAAGATTTTTTTCTTATACTTATTTGGTTTTTCAGTCTAAAACCAGTTCTGTAACAATGCTAAGCTATGCTGAGGTATTTTATGAAGGTGCCAGAAGCTGTTCCCACGAGCATTATTCTCACAGATTAAGGTACCACCATTCAAAGGAATAAGAGAAGGAAGAGACAGAGAGATCCACCTCACAGAATCGACACGTGATATACTCAAGTTTACTGCTTCCAGCAAAGGCCAAAAGCAGAAGAGTCACACTAAGAACGAATTGGTTCATGACTAGAACGATGGTCGGAAGAAACCCTAGCTCTCAAATCCTATCATACACCGGTATCAACTGGACGAATGCTGAGAAAGAGGTTCCCTGACCACCCTGGTAGAACCTTACACTTACTTTCCATTGGTGAAGAAGAGGATGAGGCAAAGATTATTCCATCAACCTTTAATAATCAAAGGACCTTATTTCTACTTATGCTTGTGTGTGCAATCCATGCAAACCTGTAGAACAGTGTCTTATTCTCAGAGGAATGGCAAAAAAGAATTGCTTTTCTTCTTGAAAATAAAAAATACTAGGAAAATCTTATTTAGTCATGGATCTCTTTATATGGACAATATAACATGGTAAATACTGTTCATACCCACAAATAAAAGTGAACTCATAACAGTTATAAATAAATTACTACATTAATTTCTGCCCACTTGTATAATTATGGGTTTCAGGTCTTTTAAGTATTTTCCTTACATTAGTACTGGTAGTCTTAAATGTTTACAGTTCTAATAGAGTTTGAGGGATAAGTACACTTTATGTTCATCAGCTTCAGAAGTCACGGTAAGGTTTCTGTTCAAGCTCTCTTGCTGAGCTGCTGAGCCTTCCTTCTGTCTCACCACGTGCTCAGGTTATAGGCTGGTCTGTGAGTTCCTCAGGGCCAGGGCCAACCCAGGCTACCAGCAGGACACTGTCTTCTGCACACTAGGGCAGTATTTCTCCCCTCTTGGGGAAGAAGAGAAAATAGATGTCTCTTTGCCTTCCTAGTTCAATGACTCTTGGTCAAGAAAGATTTGTGAGGATGATGTGGCTTAAGAAGAACTTCAGACTAGGAACTATAGTATTTTTTCCTTACATAATATCCCTATATTTACAAATGTACCTGGCATTTCCAGCAAGTTAAATGTTAATGACTGAGCTGAACTGAAATATTGTCAAGCAAAAACCTGTGCTTCTGGATAGTGAACAGATTATTTCCCCTATCTTTCTAATAATTGAAGAATAGATAATAGACACAATAATATTAGAGAGGTATAATTGTGCTTTTTCCCTAAAACAAATGGATGATGATATAGAACATATTGGCAAGATGATTACACCTAAAACCTTTTAATTGATATCCCTTTTAAAAATTTCTAATAAAGCTTATGAAATATAAATAGGCTGGTCCTCCACAAGATGAAAGCCGGAATCCTTTGGTTCCATTTTGGAGTAACAAGTTACATAAACAGGACAGTGCTGACCTTTCTGACAACACAATTAAGGAAGTAAATGGCTAGGAAAAATGTTTCCTCATTTTATGGAGCTGCCTATAGGGCTTCAGAGACATTCAAGGTAACAGAGCACTTACTATTCCTATAATAAGACTGCTCTTGTGAGAAGCCTTATAGATTTTTCTGTTGTCATTTAGATTTACACAGGAAATAAATAAAGTTTATGCCAAACTGCATTGCTTAAACAGGATTAAACAATTACATTCACTACTCTCCAAGGAGGGCCCATTATCACAGGCAAATATAGTATCCCCTAAAATGTATTTAAAATTAGTCTTTGGCTTACTATGTGTTAACTAAATTTAGGGATGAAATAAAGCAAGCATAAATATCAAGGGGAAGAAAAGAAGAATGAAATAACAGGCTTAACAACCTGTTTATTCAGGAAATGCAGAAACTCAACTGTATGTATCTTTTAGTCAAATGACCTCTTTAGTTTCTATACTCTTTCATAAAAGGCAGCTGAACATTTAAGTCTGAGTACTTCACCTTAGAAGACAGTTGTCAGTTTAAAAAGCATTTGAGATCATTTAAAAAAAAAAAAAGGTGGTATCAAGTAAAAACTACCCAAGGGTTTGTGTATAGTAGGTTAACAGACCATTTAGAGATGGTCACAGAAGGTATTTTAGCCTGAACACCCACCAGAAAGCTTTAGTAGTGTTTCATGTATACATATGTATAAAGTACCTTTCATTTTACAATTTAATTTCAAACACATGAAAAGGGGGAGGAAAAACATTAAAGTTATCTTTATCTAAAGATCCTTTTCTTCTCAATACAGTATTTATGCTGGTTTTAAAGTCTATCCTCAAAAATGAACTACATAAAAAGGCAGCAATCCTTTCTCAAACCCACTAGAGACTACAGACAGAGGAGGGACTGAAAAAAATGTAAAACTTAGTATCATTTTAAAAATCGAAGTCTACAGGGGACTCTTATTTGGGAAAAAGATTCTTTTAACCAGGAGAGACGAAACAGTCCCTCTGTCCTCCTGAGTCCCCAGGCCAGAGCCTCTTGGGACTCTCTACTTCCTTTGGTAGCAATTTTGGAAATTAATGCTGTAACTGCTAATCTGTCTGGTAGGTAATCAGCATTTCTCTCCCTGAATTCTTCCTCCTAACCTTCTCACTCCCAAGGGAGGGACTCTCTGCTAGGGCAGAAACAGTACTGACAGGCCTAAAACCACATGCAGACTAAGGTTAGAGTGTAAAGTCAAGACAAAACATTAAATTAACAAGAGAGACAGGCTGGTGGGGAGGGGAGAAGTAGTAACTGGCACGCCATCCTATTTACACACTGACTTAAACTAGCTAAAATCATGTCTGCAAAGAGGAAATTACAATTTACCAACATAAAAGATAAAAACAAGCAGCAACTTTTCACATAAAATTCATCAAGAAAAATGAGTAAGAATTGTCAGTAGCATCTATCTCTTCAATGTGTTTGAACTGCACATTATAAACTAGTCCATTAGTACAGCAGCTTGCTAAGAAATGACTTTGGTTCAAGCTTAGTTTAAAAAACAAAACAAAACAAACAACACCCACACCATACAAAATAGGTGGATAAGCATCTGTGAGTTTCCCTGCTTGCAGTTCACTGATTTTTGGAGAGATTTTAGGAAAAGTTAAGGGTAAAAGAAATTATTCAGGGGTGAAAATTAAATACTCTGGGAAATAACCAAAAGGAACTAAAAAAAAAAAATTAAAAGGGATCAAATGTTTCTGACCTTTAATATTAACATGACCTTCTCCCAACTGTCACTGCCTCTCTGAACTTTTCTCTGCAGAGAAACAAAAGCACAGTCTCCTGTGGCAAAGCAGGGCAATCAGAGGGAGAGTCACTCACACTGCAGACCACCAGGAACCGAAGCAAGTGCCCTCACACGCCAAATGGGAGCCTTCAGCTCCAATAAGGGCAACTCAGAGAGAGCTTCACTGCAGTGATTCAGTCATTTGTAAAAATTCTGGTACAGATAGTATAATAATAGGATATTGGCAAATGGGGGAATTTAGTCTCTAAATTACCCTCATCCATTCTCACAAGCTCTTCCTTTTCAATGGGCTCATTTATGTAGTATAGAAACACCCTGAAAGCAATTACAGGAGCAAATCACTTTTTACATCAAATAGGAGATACATGTCATCATCAGATCTACTTAGCAGGGGCCTAACAAACCAAGAGACACTTGAGGCTGAGAAGTTCCTGCTCAGCATATCTCTGAAGTTCCACAGATCCCTTGCCCAGTCAGGAAAGGGCCTCTGTCAGTCAGGGAACTGAGGAGAATCTCAGGCTTGGAGAAACTTGTGACCCACTCAGTGGATAGGAAGTCTGTGACTCTCTAGAGGAAATGGTGGTACACTCACTCAGGCTCTTCATACTGACCTCTTTGGGATACCTCGTTAGTAGAAAACAGTTCAACAGAATTGCTTTAGAAAACAAGGGAGAGAATTGTTGCACAAGTTCAGTATGCCAATTTGATTTTGACCAAGTAAATAAAAGGAAGTTTGGAAGAAAATTTTTCATAAAATGAAAAAACAAACAAACAAGCAAACAAACAAACAAACAAACACTAACAGTAGGAGCATTTTTTTTTTAAGAGATAAGAAATCAGGAGAGCCACCAAGTCAGGTGTCTGCAGTAGTCTTTGCTCTTCGGAACCAAACCCTGCCCTGCAGCAGGCCTAGCTGTTCCCACGGGAAGTAGAAAGCAGCTGCTGTACCACACGGTCTGGGCCTCAGGCTACTCAATGATTCGGGGTGAGTGAGAGAGCCATGGTTCAGCAGGAATTTCTTCCTACACACAAGTGCTCCAAAGGCACCGCCTGATGGGGAGGGGCGTGTGTGAGGCAGAAGTGTTTGCACACACTGCCTTCAGCTTCTGCACCAAGCCTCTTGCATAAGTGGCAAAAGAAAATCATTTTCTAGCACCTCTGTAAGAGTCATCAAGGGTAAGGAAACCAGCAAGAACATTCCCAGAAGTTAAGAACCTAAGTCTCTCTTTATCCCAAACCCTCCCTCCCCACAGCGTGGGAGCTCACTGAAATAGGATCCAGGAGCAAGAGAGAAACATGTTCAATATATATATATATATATATATATATATGTATAAACAAACAATATCAGAGATACAGTAATACAGGCCTGCCTAAATTGTACCAGTTAAGAAAGGAACCCCCAACACAATTGATATGATTATAAACACCTTGTTATGACTTAATGGCCTGTACAACAGACCTATAAAAATGATTTTTTTTAAAAAAAAAAAAAAAAAAAAACAACCCCCAAAACAAAACAAAACAAGAAAGAAAAAGAAAAAGACCCCTTCCTCTCCTGGAACTGGTGACCCACCTTAGCTTGTCGTCATGACTGCTGGACATGGTAAGTAGGCCTTTCACTTAGTTTTGTCTGTCTGTTTTTGTTTCTTTTTTTTTTTTTCCTTTAAAATTTTTGGTTAGAAAGTTCTCCAATCCATGAAGCAATCCTGAAAAGACATTGTTTTATTATAAAATTAGGCAAATGCTGTCCTGTCTCCATTCTTTCTTTTTTTCTGGTATGTGTAATTTTTTCTTCTCTCCATGTCTTCTTCCTCCTCACAACACGGTGGGAGGAAGCCAATGACAGGTGTCATTTTCTTAAGCAGCTGGTAGCCAGCCTATCACCCTGCAGTGAGGAAAGCCTGTGGCAACCCAGCTCTGCGCCCAGCTCACTGTGCCTTGGAGGCAGCTGTGGTGGTGGAAGCAGGCCCACTGGCAGAGGCGACTGTGAACAGAGAGCTCTGGATGGACTCAGTTGAGGCGGAGGAGGCATGAAGGCTGGCTGTAGGTGCAGAGTTCCCTGTGGAGGCTGCGGCGGCGGAAACCAAGCTTACTGGGTTGCTGGTGAGCAGAGAGAGGTTCTGAGGGTTCAGGAACAGAGGTGCAGTCACGATGTTCGGGGCTCCTCCTGCATTGGCAAATACCAGGTTCCCAGTTGCATCCAGAGACGTTATTGGAAGAGAGCCACTAGAAGCAAGAGCTATAGACAAAGAGCCCAGAACAGAAAGAACATTAAATTTCATCCTGCAGAAACCAGATAACTCAGATGAAAACACACCAGCTAACTTCTACTCGGCAGCAGAGAGTGTGCCTCTTTGCTGACTCTCCCCTCCACTGTGATGCTGTACTCAGCTCAAGTTTATTTATACGTCTGATGCAAAGAGTTGAAAGTCAATTTAATGAGTGTGAGTAGGACAAATCAATAGGGAGGAATTATGAGAGCTGTGGACCAATCAGTCATATTTCTATCTTTTAAGTGTCAAGTTTTTGACATTTACTTACAAGTATTTGTTAAATCCAATAATATTATCTTTTCAATGGAGTTTACTTAAAACTACCTCCATTCAAGAAGACTACTTGTTAATGATTGAAGAATTAAAAATATATCTTTTATCAACTCAACTGACATTATTTGACAAATTTGAGAATAAATTTCATATAAGATAAAAACTATCTTTGAGAAGCCTTTAGTCAAGAGAACATTCACACATCACTAAATAAAGAAAAGGGCATGATTTAAAAAAATTGTTTTTTACTTCTAGAGGCAGAACACTTGACTCTCAGTGGGGATGGAACTGGGCAGTTTTACTTGAAGAAGTTTGCCCTGAGATAGGTTAACATCAGGAGGAAAATAAATCTACCTCCAACTCTAGTCATGTAATAAAGTTTAGATTTCTTGGAATATACCAAACTATGCATTTGTTGTTCTCATAAACTAGCCTGTATGCTCTTCTACAAAACTTTTTTTTACAGGAATATCTTCTTGATCCCCAAGAACAGCTTAATCAGCATTTAACTCTCCTCCTCACCTTTATCTTTAGCAAAGCAGGAAGCTTCCTCTAGCCCCCCCCCCCCCCCCCCCCCCCAATACCCTCAGGTGCACCAAGCAAGACAAACGTGCTGCTGACCTTGAATCGTTGCCAGTGTACTGTTGCTCATTAGGGCTGGGCTGAGAGCACCACCCAGAGTCCCGGGACTGAGACTGAGTAAGGCACCTCTGTAAGTGAAAAAGAGGAGTCACTCTACTGCCATGTCAACAGACATCAATCTGACATACCCAAACTGATAAAACAGAAAACCTAACTTGGGAAATGTATAGGATCCTTGTCACTTTCTGTATCATTTTATATGTTCAGTTAGTGCTTCCCAGTTAATGCTTTCTTGTACAATAAGGTTATGCTCTGCATAAAATATGAAACTTAAGTCATTCTGACTTTTCTTTGAATTGCTTCATTTTTTTTTCTAAAAGAAATAACTTGAAAGGATAATCCTTATATTTGACAGTAAAGATATAAAATCACCATACAACATTCATTGCTGCTCTATTCCCAATAGCTAGGAAAAACAAAATTAACACTGACTGATGGACGGATGAGACTGATACAAACACACATGGGATTTTACTCAGCCATAAAGAAGTCTGCAGATACATGGATACAAGTGGAAAACATTACACTAAGTGACTGGCCTGAGCCCACAATTACAAAGGCTGCAAAGTCTCCTTCACAGTGACTCCTAGCTTTGAGTCTTTGTATGTTTAACTTGGAGTATCTGTACTTTCATCAGAAAACATGGATGGGTCCTTGAGAGGAGGACAAGAGGTGTTAATGGGGTAGGGACATAGTAGAATGCATTGGGATGACAGAGGAGGGAATACTGGGGACATTTAAAGGTTTAAGCAGGGACAGCAGTGAGGGATGGAAGCAGAGAAGGAAGGTAGGTCAACAAAAACTAATAATGTATGAAAAAGCCTTGTGGAAACCTTCTATGTATAAGCTAATTAAAATCCATAATAAAAAAATAAGAAAAGGAGTTTGATCAGAGGTACCCCAGATGGGTAGACAACATTGTTCCCAGAAGATACAGACTATTAAATAAAAATCTTAGTGCTACACATGGGATACATATGTCCAAGTTGCTGCAGGTATTTGATCACACTCTGAACCCCCAGATTATATTATTTACTGAAAAAAACCTTTCTCTAATTGTGGTGTGGCTCAGCCCTTAGTACGCACCTTTAATCCCAAATAATGAGAATAAAGTTAGTTTGTAGAAGGAAGCACCTATGTTCAAAAGTGATGTCTAATTGAGTGGCAGAAGAATCAGAGAAAGATCTGACAGAAAAGAATATGCTCAACTTTCACGAGAAGAAAGGGAAGGAAAGCTACTTTAGAGAGCAGCACAGTGTGCAGGTGAGAGAAGAGAGGTAGGAGGCAGTTTTACTGGGACACTTGTACAGAGACAAGTTGCAGAGAGAGAACAAGCTATATACAAGTAAAGACAAAACCAGCCAGAGAATGAGGAGCTACAAGATTAGAACAGATTGCTAGGGTTAGTTTGGGCAAAAGTCATAGTCTGGAGAAGCCAGATTGAATTAGTCAGCTTGGAGAGGAGCTTGAGCCAGAACAGCTGAGTTAAACCAGTCAACAGAGCTCAGAAAGAACTAGAAAGGGTGAGCTCATTCAGCAGTAAGTCTCAAGAGGCTGACCACATTTTAGGCCTAGATTAGCTTGTGTGAAGGTTGGAAGGTTCCAGGACTAGGCCTAGGTTAGCAGACAGAGGCAGTAAGCCTGGAAGATGGCAATTACACCAGGAGAATAAACATTACATTTACAACAAGTTATTGGTTTGGAAAGCTCTAGAGGCCAACCCCCTAGAAATAAAAACAAAATAAGACAGAAAAACAAACAAAAAACCCAACCCATCACAGGCTATTGCCACTGCTCTTGGGTATACATCATGGTATATCCTAGATATAACTAGATGGTATATCCTATTACTGAAGACACATGTACTTCAGTTGCAGGACATAGAAAAATCAATCTGGAACTGACCAGCAAGCTTTCTCCCTGTGGGTAACTTCCACAGTGCCAGAAAGTGCTATATATAGGCACCTGGGAGAGAAAAAGCATCAATAGTCTTATGCAATACTAGACCCTGTATGTTACAGTACTGACCAATCAGGCAATACGAATCATTGGTGGAATAGTGGTATCACTGTTCTAGTGGTAAACAACTGGTTTCTGATTTGTTCTGAGGCCTATTCATAGCAGGAAGTTCATGCCTGGTACTGTAAATATAGTCAAAAGCCCATGGATGGGGAGCTCACGGGCCAAGAGGTGGGGCAGGGGCAGATACTGACTATTGTTTTGTTAAAGGGTTATAGAGAACTGCCTTCTAAGTACTTATGTTAATACCCAAATGTATGATGCTCTCAACTCTTACTGCAGTGGATAATAATGCAGTCAACTGGTCAAACTGATAAGATAAGCAACTGCTGGGTTTGCAGCCCTAATAGGACATCGCTATCAACCCTATCTCCTGAACATCAAGACTTAGAGAACGTTAAGGAAAATGTTCCTCAGTATAAAAGCTGTAAGAGATGGAGGCTGGGAGTTTTGTGAACTGCTGCCTTGTAGACAGACATGGGATCTGCACTATTTGAATGCATAGCAGGTTCTCTGAACAAGAGCAAGCCAGACACATTCCCGTGTAGACAAGGCAAGGGCTTTCGCTCCACCCCCAGCAGAAGAGCTACTGGCAGTTTAGGGCCCACTGGTGGGTCACTCGTGTCCCAGTGGGCAGGTCTACAGTCACATGTACACAGGCAGCACTAACTAGACTGCCCACTTGAAGAAACAAAACAAAACAAAACAAAACAAAACAAAACAAAACAACATGACACATGAAGTCATACGTGCAGGAGGAGGGTGAGTTCAGGGCAGTTTGGGACGAGTTGGGGATGGATATGACCAAAATACATTGTATACATGTATGAAATTATCAGAGAAAAACTGAAAAATACCTAAAATCAGATATCACTTTATTCCAAGTTTTACCTGTTTTGGCGGAATTAAAAAGTAGATAAATATACTAGACTGAAGAAAGCTTAATAATGAACAATTCTGAGCTTTTTCCTGGTCCTCTCACTGAGTTACCCAGTGACTCAGTTCTATGTCATCATGTGGAAATGACAGTGTGGCTACTTAGAAACTTAAGTGCAAACCCATCTCAGATACACTTTTCACCTAAGCCAGCGATGACAAATCTTCCCCGGGAGCGGCAGGAACCGGACCGGAAAACCCCTTACCCAGCGGCAAACTGTGAGGGCGCCATGAGGCCTGGGCTGAGGCCTGCAGCAGCAGCCATAGCAGCAAGACTGGCGTTGGCAGGCAACTGTGCTGCTCCTTGGAGAGCAGCGGCTGCTGTCTGTAAGCCGGGCGCTGTCACCATCACCTGGCTGGCTCCGAGAGGGGAGGGAAGAGGCGTGGAGGTGGTCTGTGTTGTGCTGGTCTCACTGGCACTGGAGGCCTCAGAGGTGGAGGCTGAGGCAGAAGGAGAGGGACTCAAGGAAGGGGATGTGACTGCTGAGGAAGCAGGGGGTGCTGTGGAAATCACGGTGGCTGTGTTGTTGGACGTGGAGTCTGTAGTGCCTGAGAAAAGAACCGAGTTAGAAGATGGCCTCCTATAAAAGGGTTTGGAAAACGATTCATTTCCATCAGTATCTAAAATCAAGAGAACGGTTAACCTACTACTCATTAATCCTTAATTTGTTTAATAAACTAGCTTAACATTTTAACAGAAATTAATGATAAACAATTTAAAGCCAAAGCTATGAGTACTACTTTAAGAGAAAGAGTAGCCAGGCAGTGGTGGCACACGCCTTTAATCCCAGCACTTAGGAGGCAGAGGTAGGCAGATAGGCAGATTTCTGAGTTCGAGGCCAGCCTGGTCTACAGAGTGAGTTCCAGGACAGCCAGGGCTACACAGAGAAACCCTGTCTCGAAAAAAATAAAAACAGAAAAAAAAAAAAAAAAAAAAAAAAAAAAAAAAAAAAAAAAAAAAAAAAAAAAAAAAAAAAAAAAAAAAAAAAAAAAAAAAAAAAAAAGAGTAACCACATGACTCTGAAAAAAAAAACACCAAAAAACAGTGTGCCATCCCTGTCTCCACCACCAGCCTCAATTTTCTATTAAAAAAAGAGCAAATGAGGGGCTAGAGAGATGGCTCAGTGGTTCAGAGCACTGGCTGTTCTTGCAGAGGGAAGCTCACAACCATTATAACTCTAGTTCCAGAGGATCTGATGCCTTTTTCTGGCCTCGACAGACATCAGACACACAGATGGTGCACAGATATACATGTAGGAAAAACACTCATATACGTTAAAAACAAAAACAAGAAAACCTTCAAACAAATAAATCTTTTTAAGAAAAGCTATTCAAGCCAGGCATGGTGGTACACACCTTTAATTCTAGCACATGAGAGGCAGAGGCAGATCTCTGTGAGTTTGAGGCCAGCCTGGTCTATAGAGAGAGTCTGACCTACAAAGGGAGACCTCACCTAAAATAAAACAATGAACAAAAATAACAAAAACCAAAATCATTTTAGTATTTATCATTCCTTAGCAGATTTTCAGCACACCCATTATAACAGCACACCTAAGTTTGAAATAACCATGTTTCAAATATTCAAAAGCCATATGTGTTTAGTGAATGCCATAGTGCATAGTACAGATTTAAAATGTGTGGAAGTTGGTAAGCTAGAGTCTAGAGGCAAAAGTATCTTAAAAGAATGTATCCATTCATGACCCAGAAAGGTATCTATTAAAGTAAACATATAGAGCAGGCCCTCTAATTCTAGTTGTCAGTAAATGCTTGTCATGTTTTTCTTTTCCTTTTCTTCTTCCTCCTCTACCTTTTTTAGTTAAATTGATACAAGTTACCAGTCATTTGGAAGATGAACCTCAATTGAGAAAATAAAATGCCCATACCTGATGGACCTGTGGGTTAATAAGTCTGTGGGACATTTTCTTAATTAGTGCTTGATGTAGGAAGGCCCCACTCACTGAGGCTGTGGCCACCCCTGGGCAGGTGGCTCTGGATGGTATAAAAGCAAGCCATGAGGTGAGGGACAGGCTAGTACGCACGCAGTGCTCCTTCATGGTCTCTGCATTAGTCCCCACCTCAAGTTCCTGCCCTAACTTCCCTCAGTGATGGACTGTAAGCTGAAATAAATCATTTCCTTCTCAAGTTTGTTTTTGGTTATGGTGTTTTATAACAGCAATAGAAACCCCACCTAAGACAATGCTGCATTACAAAACAAAAACAAAAACAACAACAAACTCCACCAAAACCAAACCAAGGTAGCCAGAATTGAACTCAGTGACGTCAGCATGTCCTAGGGTATAATTAACCATACATAAATAGAAAACAAAACTCAGGTGATATTATTCTCACTAGTGAGAACTCAAAAAGGACAAACATATACAACCCAACCCTTTAAAATTTCCATACAGCAATGCTACCCATGTATACAAGATTTCCAATGTATTATATAAACAGCCCAAGCAAAAGAAATATCTCAAACTTGTGAAACAGTCAGAAAATCTTATGTAAGAAGCACTTTGCAATACAGAAGATCCTTCCCCTGCAAGAGCCTCAGCACACAGTAAGTGCCTCTGCTGCAGAGAGAACCCTGCTATTAAGGCTGCAGTTCCCCATGGCTTGATGCCTTTCTCAGCAGGGATTCCCTGTCTCTCTGTGGGGTGAGTGTGCCTGAACACAGGTGGCTGATCTTGTTTGAAAAATGACCTTGTATAGTTCTGTGTAAGGCTGCATAACTCAGCACACAAGTCCTGCTCTGGCTTCCTGTCAGCATGGTAAGTAGGTGTTGTATTATAACCAATCAGCCCTTGCTGCCTATTTGATGCTATGACCAATTTGTCCTTTCCACCTGTACCCCTAAAAGAGCTCTAAACACCCTATCCCTGGAACAATAGAGTAGACTTGTGTAGCTGCAGCAGTCTTCCATCTTCCGAAGCTCTTCCATCATACTCACGGCTATCCAAACCCTGCTTGTAGTCTCTGCTACCTTTATCCTCCAGGGCTGATGGCCAACAGCCTCCGAGAAGGGAGGGGCACAACTCTCAGGTTCCTTTCTGCTGCCCAGTTTTCCTCCTAAGCCACTGAGAGGAACTTACACCATCTGCAATGGGCACCACCTGCTTCCTATACCTTCACAATGGTATCAAAGTGGCTTGTGGTCTCTGAATGAAGTAAACTTGCTTATCTTCTTTTTGTTGCTAATTAAAAAATATTATAAAAAATAATTCATCCCCCTTTGTCCTTCTCAAAAACAAAACTAAAATGCTTTCTATATACTACAGCTGCCTCTAGCTAACTAAAATGACACCAGTGTGGCTATTATTCAGCCTACCCTGTGAGTGTTTCCTCAGTTCTAACGGCACCAGCCCGAGCCCTGCATTGTGTACCTGCCGTGGTGGTGACTCTGGCTGGTGGACTCATAAGCACTTCCCAGCTGCATCCTCTTCTAAGATCTTGATCTACAGGAAGATAAGTGTGCTTTCTTATTTCTCTTCTACAGGCAATTGTACTTTCAATCTCCTGACAAAGTTTTCATTTCATGAAGCCTAATTTTACCTGCAATATTAAATTCTGAAACTGATCTTTTTTTTTAATAACAAAACCTCAAATCTTGGAGTAAAAAAGTTTAAATCGATCATTATACTTTCCTCCTCACTGTGTAAGTTAAACCAGCAATCTGTTAACTCTTCTTGTAGGCTT
Source organism: Mus minutoides (assembly GCA_902729485.2). NCBI lineage: Eukaryota > Metazoa > Chordata > Mammalia > Rodentia > Muridae > Mus > Mus minutoides. Next base: position 122,099 of record LR750282.1, on the reverse strand, counting down.
ACAAAGAAAAATCCCAGTCAAATCAGTGGATTTAATCTAGGCTAGAAAGGGATGAGTTAAAAAACGTCTTAGTTTTCTTTTTTTTCTTTTTCTGGTTGTAATATACTATCCATATTCTAGGCACCTCCAATCTGAGCATCATGCAACCACTATGACATAAAACATCAGCATGATCTTTAAATCCATCCTCCTAGCCATGGAGTTATGTTCCAATTCATATACCTCCTTTATGACCTGAACCTTTAGCAATGCACTCTATGGGAGCGCAGGCTTTCAGAGCCTCAGCATCCCTAAAAAAATGCCACCACCCACCCCACAGCAGCCTTAGATGTTAGATTCAAGAACATGTAGGCTATCTAGCACTTCCTCTTGGTTCCCACCCTTTTCTAATCTACTGAAGTATGACTTAAGTGTAAAGTTAATAACGTTTTATCAATTTTCAAAGTACTTTAAGTATCACACTATCAGACTGGAACACTTGCACAATCAAGAAAAAAATCTCTCAGGCCTGTATGTAGTCACATACAAGGAATTGTAAACTATGTAACTTTATGCATCTTAGCTGCCAGCACTTTGCTTTTCCAGGTCTACTCAATGGTGCAGATACGCTGGGTGAGCTTTGGCTTGTTTACAGAGTGGGACTGTTATAAACACACACACACACACACACACACACACACACACACGAGTTAAGGTGTGACTGCTTTCATTTTCCTTGAGGAAATTGCTTCATTGGATGACATATTAATGTTTTTAACTTACAAAGACCATGCTCAAGTGTTTCCACAGTGCCTGCATCACTTACATCCCCACTACCACGCAGCAGGAGCAGCAGTTTTTATGACCCTCATTCCTCATCCATCTTAGGGTGCACACGTCCTATGAAGTATGCTTTGAATTTCCCTAACAAGCAATACTGCTAAGCATCTTTCCCTATGGAGTTTCTTCACTTATGTACCTTCTTCAGTAGAGTATCTACTTAAATGTTCTGGGCTGAATCTTTACTATTGAACTCTCAGAGTTTGTAGTATGCAACTTCTTTTTTAAAAAGATACATACTCTATTACAAATCTTTTTTTTATTCCTTGTCTTTTGTTTCCATTTTTCTCAAGATGTCTTCAACAGCACAAAAGACTTCACTTTTGATAAAATCCAACTTATCATCTGTCAAATTAAAAAACAAAACAAGAAAAAGTGTGCTTTCCACAGAGCCAGAAGAGGACACTGGATTCCCTAGAGGTAAAGTCACAGGTGGTTGGGGAGCACCCACCACAGGTGCTGGGAACTGAACTCAGACTCTGCAAATGCAACAAGTGCTTTTGACTGCGGAACCATCTCTACAACCCTGATCTTTCTCTTTTTCTTTCTCTCTCTCCCTCCCTCCTTCCTTTCCTCCTCCTCCCCCTCTTTTTTTTTTAAAGCTTATACTTTACTTTGGGTGTTGAACCCTTTGCAGTACAAAGACATGCAGACTGTCTCCTACTATTTTCTATTAGTTCTATGAATAAATTCAGGCATCTGATCCATTTTAGTTAGCTTTTTGCTTGACACAAGAATTTTGACAGCCAACTGTTCCAGAAGCATTTGTTAGGGACTCTTTTTTCCTATTGAATTGTCTTAGCTATTTGTCAAAAATCAATAGAGAACAAATCAACCTCCCTCCCCCACTGGACTGACAGCTTTGTTTCATGTAATCTATTAATCTTGCCTTCATTACTTGTATCATTACTTGTATCAGTATAATCAGCTTTGAAACCTGGCTCTCTATATATCCTCTAAGTTCATTCTTTTCAAGTCCTTTTCATATAGAATTTTAAATACATCCTTTCATATTTATTTTAGAATGAGCTATCAGTTTATGTGTTGGAATTATGGCTGTTAAATCAGAAATTAATAATAAGCTAGAGACAAACAAGTGTCATTTTAAGAATGCTGGAATATAAGATGCCTTTTTTTTTTTTTTTTTGGTTTTTGAGACAGGGTTTCTCTGTGAAGCCCTGGCTGTCCTGGAACTCACTCTGTAGACCAGGCTGTCCTGGAACTCACTCTGTAGACCAGGCTGTCCTAGAACTCACTCTGTAGACCAGGCTGTCCTGGACTCACTCTGTAGACCAGGCTGTCCTGGACTCACTCTGTAGACCAGGCTGTCCTGGACTCACTCTGTAGACCAGGCTGTCCTGGACTCACTCTGTAGACCAGGCTGGCCATTTGCTTTTAGTCCATTAGATTTTTCATTTTTAAATCAGTTTTGACAATCTGTTAGTTTCTATTGTCCATTTTACTCTACACTATCTTTGTTTAGAGTGAAGTTGTTTCTAGTACTCCAGTTTGCCACATTATACAGCAGTTCTAAGTATAAACTCCAAAGAACTGAAAATGTATGCTCACATGCAAACTTGAATATGAAATTCACAGTAGCAGCATTAACAATAGCCCAAACCTAGCTGCTATACCCAATGCTCTGGCTCATGAATGGTAAACAAATGCTGTATAGCCCAAGAATGGAATACCATTCAGCCATGAAAGAAAAGTACATACATACGAAAGAAACTTGACATATTGAAAGGGTCATTTGTACGAATTCATTTCTCTAAAATGTTAAAAGTAAGCAATCCAAAGCGAGTACAAGAGGAAGCACCAGTAACTCATGGGCTTATTCCAATAATTAGATAGTTGTTGCAGTTCCACACACGGTAACTGTTCCAAAACTTACTGAACTGAGCACTTTAAAATTGTATACAGAAAAAGGTGAGCTATAAGCTGAACATGTGCCTTTAATTCTAGCTATTTGAAAGGCCAAGGGTGGGACCACCTCAAAACTAAACAAAAAGAATTAATATTTCAATATCTATCTATCTATCTATCTATCTATCTATCTATCTATCTATCTATCTATCTATCATCTACCTACCTGCTTGCTTGCCTGCCTGCCTATCTACCTACCCACCAAGGCAGGTTCTATGTACCCTTGGCTGTCCTGGAACTCACTATGCAGAACAGGCTGGCCAAGAATTTAGATCCCCCAGTCTCTGCTCTTGAGTGTAGGGATGAAGGTGCAGACACAACACTGCTCCACTCTGGTTCTGTTTAGTTTCTGGTTTTGGTAATATGTGTCTCTTTTTTCTTGGCTGCAGATAAATTTGTCTTTACAGTTGCACTATTTCTCTACTGCCTTCATTTTATTACCTCCCCCCCCCCCATAATCCTTGTTATTTTTTGTCTTTCTGACTGCTTTGGGACTAATTTTTTCTTCTTTTTAAAAATATGATTATGATCCATCTTTCTTTCCTTTCTTTCTTCCTTCAGTCCTTCCCTTCAAGACAGAGTCTTACTACGTCCCTAGGCTAGCCTTGTAGCCACTCTCCTCGTGCTAGGTTTTGCAATCCCCCACTTCCTACACTCCCAGAAGTTTAAATCTGAGCTGCGGGATGCTGGCCTGTGGTGCTGTTTCTCTGATCTCTGTTACTGCAGACAGGCTGTCATGGTGGCCTCTGCCCTCCCTGCTGGGGTCACACTGTGTGCAATAACTACTGTCTGCTGAGATGCTTTATTTTCAATTGTTTTTTAATTTAAAAAATTTTCTTAATTTATTGGGTTTTTTCCTTTAGCATAAACTTATGATTTAATTTCCAAATATTTGAGGATCCCCAAATATCTGTTGATTGTTTGTTTGTTTGAGACAAGGATTCTCTGTGTAGCTCTGGCTGTCCTGGAAATCCCTTTGTAGACCAGCCTGGCCTCGAACTCAGAAATCCTCCTGCCTCTGCCTCCCAAGTGCTGGGATTAAAGGCATGTGCCACCATGCCCGGCTTGTTGTTGATTTCTAAAAAAGACATATTTTGTATGGCTTTAATCCTTTAAATTTACTGGATCTTGGCCACATGTTAATTTTCAAACATTTACTGCACCTACACGGCGGCTCACAACTGTCTCTGACTCCAGTTCCAAGGGATCTAAGTCCCTCACAGAGACATATCTGTGGGCAAAACAGCACTGCACATAAAATAAAAATGAGTTAAAATAATGAACATACACCTTTAACCTTTAATTTAATGTCCCAGGTATACTTTAAAAGATTGTTTTTCAAGCCAGGTCAAGATAGAAAATCAATCTTTGGTTGATACTGTTCAATGTTTGTGCATCTTTGACAACATTATTGATATAGTTCAAAAGTAGAATATTGTGTCTTACTACTGTTGAACTATTTCTCTTTTTCTGCTCATTTTTCCTACCTGTATCTCGAGCTTCCATTGTTTGATAACTAATTCAAATTGCTATTGTCTTTCTGAGAAATACATTTGCATTATTATGAAACAACCCTTTGGTTGAGCATGGCTCCAAGGCATTTAAGAGCACCTCGTCTCCTGGAGGAGTGTATTTCTAGGCCCTCTAGAAATGTTTGCCAGGACCCTTCATGTACCAAGCACAGGAGAAAACAAAGACAAACATGTTAATTATCAAGTATTTTATTATAAGATAATAGACTGAGAAAATATATTTCCTTGTTTCTGAAATCCCATTCCATATGGCAGGAAAGACACACAGAAAAATAATAGATGTCCAAGGGCAGACATTGGGTATGAGATTTAAACTGATTTGCAGAGATGGGAAAGAAGACAAAATAGGGTAATAGAGAAACCAATGATAGCACAGTTAGCAAAGGAGAATTAATCCCTTTGTTGGAGCCCCTAGAAAAGTCCAAACTCAGAGTTGCCATACGCCAAGGCAGGAAGGAGCGGAAGAGCAGAGAATAGAGTGATTATAGGATTGTTTATACACTACCTGGCAGCAGGCCTGCCAGTCCCTCTACTGGACCTTGCATATGAGCTGAGCTCAAAGAAAAGAAAGAAATCTGAGTAAGACTAAGATTCAAGTGTAAGTAACAAGCAAGCACAATCTTTGCTTTGGTAAAGTGTGCATGTACTGTGTAGCAAGTTCCTCTCAGATAAGCTTGCGTTTTGGAGGGAAGCTCATTAAGACACAGGGTGTTATAAAAGGAGTTTAAATATTTCATCTGATAGAGACATTCTTTAAACTCAGGAAGAAAACAACTCAAAGGATTCCAGAAGTCTTTGAAACTAAGCAGATACATTAGGGCCTTCCCTCAGCAATCATATATAAACTGTAAGTCACAACTTGCTGAGAGGTATTCAGTGAAGCTAAGCTGTTTGGAAAAAGCACTGTCAAGTTGGACTACCAAGACACTGGGAACAGATGAGCTGCCCAAAGAGGCTCAGACCAACTGAGCTGTGTGGTAAGGATACTCGGCAACTTGTCAACCTCTCTACAGGCTATCTACTGCAGTGCAGATTTCCATCTTTTATGAACTGTCACCATGTTGGGGTGGGCTTTTGGTGATGCAGCTGTCTGTGAGTCATTTCTGCTCCTGTAACTAACCTCTCACCACCCATATTCCTGTAAGAAACTCCAATGAAACCCAATGGTTCACCAAGTTGGACTTTGATGGTGTCCTTGCTTTGGTCTGTCACTGTTTCACTCTCTGGGGTAACTAGATGTTTGTTCATGTCTCCCCAGGAATAGTGACACAAAAGAGAGCAAAGCGTCATCTTTACTAACTGAGCAGCTGGGGGCCTAGGTCTGTGCTATTTACCACTATGGGGGCCAGGTCTGTGCTATTTACCACTAGGGATTTTTCTACAAAACTTGGGTATCCTTAGGGATGATTCAATGACTTATAACTTACTGGGAAAACAAAGTTCAGCTTTAAATTTTTGGACGACTGGTAGTCAGAAGGCAGGAACTTAATATTATTGATGTTCAACCTAATGCCGATTAATTACAGCCTAATAAGCATAAGTGTTGAATGCTATACACTAAAAAGTGTATGTATGTGTTCATGAACATATGTGGGTACATACATATATGCTCGAAGACCAGAGGTTGATGCTGGGTCTCTTCCTCAATCATTATCTTGTTTCTGAGACAAAGTCTCACTTAGCCTGGAGCTTACCCATTTGTCTAGCCTAGCTTGAACTCACAGGATCCTCTTTTCCCAGAGCTGGTCCAGATTATAGCAGTGTGCTACTGCCTCTAACACCTGAATTTTGAGTTTTGGGGAAAAAACTTGGGTTCTCACATTTGTGTGGTATGCATTTTAATGAATGAACCATCTCACCAGACCCAAAAAAGTTTATAACCTGGAATTTAAGGCTCAATAGCAGGCACAAGCAGCTTGGGGGTAGATGCTGCTGGAGGTTATAATTTATGAAATTCTTTCAAATTACTAAAAACTGTGTGCATGACATTTTATGGGAGGAAATTCTGTATGAGCTATAACAGTCAAAAGGTCATAAAGTGCTATAAAGATTACTTAAAAACTTGACATGTTCTAATTGCTTAAAAAACACATTATGAAGCCATCTACTGAATTTTTATAGCATAGTAGGATCACAGAACGGAAGAGATGTTATAAATTTAAAATATGAATTAAAAAAACCCAATAATGTCTCCAATTCCAGAGTAAGTTAGATCTGATCATGAAATATCATAAAGCAATCTAATGGCTTACTAGCATATAATAAACAATTAGCATAGCTTATGTATTGTGTATCACAAAACACAAAACATTTGATGACAATGCTGAACTGTTCTAAATGCTTGTGGAAATTTCTTTTGGTGGAGGCCAAAAGACTAATTTACCTTTTTTTGTTTGCTTGTTTGAGACAGTGTTACTCTGTGTAATAGCCCTCACTACTTTGTAGACCAGACTGGCCCCGAACTTGCAGTGATCCCAATGCCTCTGCCTCTCAAGTGCTGGGATTAAAGGTGTATGCCATGTCTGGCTCTTATTTATTAATTTTATAATGAGTGTATCAGGCAATAAGCTGCACATCAGAAAGAATATAGTATTTAGCTCTTTACAAGTACAAAGACTATGGGGAAAAACAGAATTATAAAAATAGATTTATAATATGAATAAATGACAACCTTAACTTCCTGGAGAAGTTAAAATATTCCCAAGAGGAACAGATATACAATGTGGAGTGGCTTATCAATATCACACCAAGAACTATCAGACTAAGAACTGAGCACTACAATGGTATTATTTACAATGGCATGGATGGAGCTTGCCCATGTGTTGGGTGGGGTGGCAATGGTCTAGCATAAAAAGTACTCAATGTAACTGACAAATCTGTATGTTTCTCTGAATGTAAAAAGCCATCACTATTGAAGTTTTGTGAAGAAAAAAGTCACGTGAATAAAGTTTTTTTTTTTTTTTTTAAACTTTATTTAATGTATGAGTGCTCTGCTGCATATACATCCACAGGGCAGAAGAGGGCATCAGATCCCCTTATAGATGGTTGTGAGCCACCACATGGTTGCTGGGAATGGAACTTAGGACCTCTAGAAGAGCAGCCAGAGCTGCTGAGCCATCTCACCAGCCCCAAGGATGTGTTTTAAAAGTTTGGTAATAGATCTAAAATTTTTTATACTTTTTTTTTTTAAAGCTGGGTTTGGGTGTTGTGACACACACCTTTAATCCTAGCACTCAGAAGTTCAAAGCCAGGCTGGTCTGCATAGTGAGTGGTCCACTCAGGAGGTCAGCCAGGGCTCAGTCTTTAAAAAAAAAAAAGTGAATACTAACATACCCAGGTCAAGGTCAGGTATACACACACACACATACAAACACAGAGAGGAGGAGTGGGAGGGTGAGGGGGGGGGGAGGGAGGGAGGGAGGGAGGGAGGGAGGGAGGGAGGGAGAGAGAGAGAGAGAGAGAGAGAGAGAGAGAGAGAGAGAACACGAAGTGATGGAGTTGAAGCATATATGTTGGCATGTATGTAGTAAGGTCCATGTGGAGGCTTGAAATTGATATAAGTGTCCTCCTTGCTTATTCCCTGTTATTAAGGCAGGGTCTCTTACTGAATCTGGAACATGACAATCTGGTTAGCCTAGTTTGTTCTGGGGAGGCCCTTTCTCTGCTTCCCTAGCACTGGGGTTATGGATGGGCTACTAAGCCCACTTGGGTATAAATGTGTACTTTGTATATAAATTCTAGTCCTTATGATTATGTTCACGGAGCAATCTCCCTAGAGCCATAGTCATACAGTAAACAAACGAACGAATGAACGAAGAACAAACAAAACACCCCACAACCAACTCACATCTTAGGTAGTAGTACCTTCATGACCTAGCAGGCCTGTAAGCTAGTTGCTGCTTACCTGCAAGAGAGAGATTAGTCACAGCAGCACTGGTTAAAGGGAGGACAGGGTTGACTGTGAGGGTAGTTGCTGTACTGCTTGTCACAAGGCTTGGAGTGGTTGCCACCTAGAGGTGAGACAAGAAAAAATGCACATAGCATAATCAGAACTTGAATAGTTCTTAAATTTGAATAATGTTTAGTCAGACAGACTATAAATAAGCTAGAACAATACCTAAACATAAATATCACCTAAACAAGACAACTATCTGATAGCATTAGGGCTTACATTGTTTTTACTTTTGATTTTGTGGGAGAATCCATCCATCCATCCATCCATCCATCCATCCATCCATCCATCCATCCATCCATCCATCCATTTATTTATTGGTTTTTAGAAACAGGGCTGCTCTGTGTAGCCCTGAATACCCTTGAGTTCAGAGATCTGCCTGCCTCTGCCTCCCAAGTGCTGGTGGTATCAAAGTTGTATGCCACCACCAACTGGCTGACTTACACTCTTATGGCTAGGTGTAGTGGTGCTAGCATTTAATCCCAACACTTGGGAGGCAAAGGCAGACAATCTCTGAATTTAAGGGCAGCCTGGTCTACAGAGCAAGTTCCAGGAAAGCCAGGGTTACATAGAGAAACTGTTTTGAAAAACAAAACAACACAAAACAAAACAAACCCCCAAACAAACAAAAAGACAACTTTACTATGTAGCTATGGCTGGTCTAGAACTCAGTTTTAACCAGGCTGGCCTCCACTACAAACATCCACCTGCTTCTTCCTCCTGAGACCTGAGATTAAAAGTGTGTACCGTTACTGGGGCCAGGGTCCTGTTGCTAGACAGATCATAAGCCCAAGGTGAGAACTTAATATTACTCTGCTAAATGGACATGTTAAACTAGCTCTAAAGATTTAACATTATAGATTAGTACATCTCTCGACTTCCATCAGAGAAGCTCCTTTTTGATAGGAGGAACTGTTTATGGTACAGAGAACAGGGCACTAAGGAATGCTCAGCCCTAAAAGGGACTATCATAGCCATTCTTCCTCAGGGTCAGGAATCACTGCAGAAGAGGAGGAGGAATGGTTTTAAGAGCTAGGGAAGGTGGATGAACCGTTTTCCTGACCCAGAAGGGCACGCACATAGGAACTGACAGTTATTATGACAGCATGCATAACCCACACAAGCTCCAGCCAGTCAGAATCCCAGCATGAAGCGGGGAGGTGGTGTCCAAGCCCTAGCTATGGAATTATTGGCAACTGGAACCTGCTGGGAGCAGGAGAGTCAGTTTTAAGTTGTGGCCATTTGTAAGTCAGTCACACCTTAGTGGATGGCCACACATGCAAGAATGTGGGCTTGATGGGTAAAAAATAAAAAAGGGACAAGTTGTGTGTGTGTGTGTGTGTGTGTGTGTACAAACTTGGAGCTGCAGGAGTTGGGAAAGGGGGAAATACAATTAAAATATATTGACGTTCTCAAAGAACTAATAAAAAACTGAGGGTGTGTGCTCCAACACTTCCAAGCTCTAGTGAAGCAGATTTTAAAAACAATCTTGCATTTTTTTGAACTATTGTAATAAATATTTTACAAGACCCTCTTTCTATGACAGCTACGCCTGAAAAATAAAACAATCACCTACACAAAACTGTTATCTAATGACTATGATTTGTTACTATATAAATTTTATGTTTAAAACATTCCCATTTAACAACCCATAACCTTTTAGTTTAAAAAAACCTTTGTGAAGGGGCTAGAGAAATGGCTCAATGATTAAGAGCACTGAATATTCTTAACCAAAGGACCTGGGTTCAATTTCCAGCACCCACATGGCAGTTCACAATTGTCTGTAATTCTAGTATAAGGGGTTCTGACACACTCACACAGACATACATGCAGGCAGAATACTAATGTACATAAAATAAAATTAATTATTAAAAATAAACAACTTTGTAGAGCCAGGTATGGCACTACATGCCTCTAATCCAACACTTGGGAAGCAGAGGCCATGAGATTTCTTTGAGTCCCAGACTAGCTGGGTGTACAGAGTGAATTTCAGATCAGCCAAGGATACACAGAGAAAACCTTTCTCAAAGAACTAAGTGGAAAGGGAAAGAGGCTGTAGCACGGAATAACATTAAAATAAAACAGAAGCAGAGCAACAAGGACAAAAGGAACATAAGTGCATTATTGGCCTTCTTTTGAAGCCTGTCTGGCAGCATGACAGTCATCTACAATTATTCTAAAAGGAAGAAAAGTTAAGTCCCATGACTACGGCATGTCTCTTCCATTTAGGAATAATGTTCTAATGCAAATGGCAGAAGTGACTAAATAAGGATCTGTATGAAGGCTGACCTACTGTCCAAGAGTGAAGATTTGAGATTGACTATTCATCCTTGAAAATTTACTGTCACTTAATCATGTAAGTTTACTAAAATGGGCTTCAGGACTGAATGGTAATAAAGGAACACATTTTTTTTTCAGGAGCAAATCTACCATTACAGCTACAGTGGAACCTTATTAGCCACAGATAAAAATCCAAAAGAACAGAAAAGACTTCAAATTGTTTACTTCCAGAAATAAAGGAAAGCAGTAAATTCTTCAGTTCACAATGACAGGTTTTATAATTTTGAAAATATTTACACATTTTTATATATTTATTTAACATGTCTCTCACACACACATACACACACACACATTCCTTAAAAGTTGTAGTTTGAATCAGGATAATTGCATAGGTTTCTATGTTTAAATCCAGTTGATGGAACTGTGGGGAAGAATTAGGAGGTGTGGCCTTGTTGGAGGAGGTGTGTCACTGGGGGTGGGCTTTGAGAATTCAAAAGCTTAATCCATTCTCAGAATTTTTGCCTACTACTTGAAGATCTAAATGTGAGCTCTCTGCTGTTCCTATGCGCCACTATCATGAACCCAGCCTCTGAAACCCTAAGCTGAAATAAAATGTGTTCTTTTCTAAGTTACTGTGATCATTCATGGTACGTTATCACAGCAATAGAACAGTAACTAAGACAACTGTTAGGAAGTGAATTTACTTCCAGGACATTTGTAAGACTAAAAATGAGCCTTTGAAGTGTATATCTCTTCCACATCCACTCTTACCAGTGAGGCTGGGCTGGGGAAAATTGCTTTGATAGGTGAGCTGCTGGTCCCACCACTGCTGGGCGGGTTGATTCTTTTCTCCTTCTGGCGGCGGTTACAAAACCAAACACGAATCACCTCCTTTTCCATATTGAGCTGTTCAGCAATCAAGGTGATATCTTCCGAGGTAGGCTTTTGATTCTAAGAGAGGGAAAAAAGCCCATCTTTTATAATTTAAAAAATTTCATGTTATATATTTGCCATGCTGGAGATTGAATCCAGGGATAATCGCTCTACATTTGAATTACATCCTAGCAATAGAACACTTTGTTTCTTTTAAGATTTATTTATTATGTGTATGAGTGTTTTGCCTGCATGTATGTACACTGACTCCAGAGGCCAGAAGATATAGTGTTCAATCTCCTGGACCTAGAACTACAGATGGTTCTGAGCCACTATGTGGAGTTTTAGGAACCAAACCTCAGTCTATGTAGACCAGGATGACCTCAAATTACAGAGATCTGCCTGCCTCTGCCTCCTGAGAACTGCAATTAAAGGCACGTGCCACCATAACCAACTTTATGAAATAACTTTATGAACTACTTACCCATAGGAAGAAGCCAGCTAGAAAAGGATGGTAGAATCTTTATGACCACTTTAAGACTTTAGCAACAACTTCTACAAAAGTGTTTTAATACATACTACACTTCTCTAAAATGTTATGAACAGAATAAGTGATCCTTACTGTAAAGGTCTTTTTTTTTTTTTTTTTAAAGTCTTAGTGTGTAGCTGTGGCTGTCCTGGAACTCTGTATGTAGACCAGATTGGCCTCAATGTTACAGAGATCCATCTACCTTTGCTTCCCAGGCACTGGGATTAGCTGTCTCATGCCTGGCTAAAGTCTACTAATCTGAAAGTTAACAAAGTAATACAACCTTATGGACTACTAGGAATGCCTGAGTTTTCAGTGCTTTATTCATACTACCTAACTCGGACCTCACACTATGCTTCTGAGACAGGAACGGAAGGCAGTTTTATAGGTGCAGGAACATCTTGAAATCAAGAAAAGTGATGTGCCTGTAGTAAGAGGCAAAACCAAGAAAGACTCCTGATTCAATGTTTCCTTAAGTAGAAAGTTCATTTGTTTTAAAGCCAAATATCTGTTGAATTAACTTGAACTCCAGAATAGGATATTTGAGGTCTCTAGTGTTGTGTTCCCAAACTACCATTCTAGGCATAAAGACACTAAAATTTAGCCAACCAAACCACCAGTGTTTCTTCTGAACAGGCATGGTTTCCTCTGGAGGCCTATGCTTATGAGATGGCTCTGTGTGAAGAACTCTTTTTCCATCTTTTCCAGTCTGCAAGATCAGCTCCCTACCAAATGCTCACACGATTAGAACCATTGTCTCTCTTGAGTCCTGCAGCACTAAAGTGTATTATTATCTGGTATCCTACTTTCTCCCTGTTAAAATGTCCACAGGGTGGAGGAAGACAAGGCTATGCTTTAATATCTGCCGTCCCTAACAGTGTGGTACACATGAAAAGCAACACTCACCTCCATGAAACTCTTCTCTAAGGCCACACGGATGTTGGTCTCTATGCTGGTGCGTTTTTTCCTCCTACGATTCAAGCCCTCGGCCCCCAATCCTGGAGAATTCAAAGCACTTGGGCTGGATGCTGTAGAATCAGATGAGAGGTTCTCTATAGAAATGAAGAAAACACAACCAGCTGAGCTTAAGGATTCATATCAGAATACATAAGAACAAGAAAACTGGTAAAATGTTTAGTGCTCAATGGTAACGTGAGATTCTTAATGTTAATCTCCGTGGAAGCATTGCTCAGTACTGTTGACTTCCTACTGTCCTTACTGGCAACCTTTATCCCAGGGCAGTTAACTTTTGTCACCACTCATTTTTGGTTTGTTTCTGAGAATACAAAGGTTCTATTCCTTTCCTCAGTTTGGTACATTTGCTTGTTTATAAGCTGAGGATAAAAAGGAACAATGTTTCTTAAAATTCATTGGATTATTTAATGTTTAATTTAAAGATGGCTTTTCAGTTTCTCAGCACAAGAGTTGAAAGAGGGTACTTTGTAATTCTTTAAGCTTAGGAAGCACTGAATAAGCCTGGGCATGTTTCAATGGCTTTCTTTCTACTGTTTGAAAACTAAGATGGAACAGACCAGTGGTTTTTGCCTGTGACTGCAAAAAAGATAACAGATGGCTAAATTTCCCCCAGTTACTGAATCAATATGCCAGGGGTGAAGGGCGTGTCTAAGATCTTCTTTTCCGAAGGCCTAATTTTTTTTTTCTATCTACAAAGGAAAATACATGGTTAGGCATCTTTGTGGTTCCTTTTAGCTCCTGTGATTTTGTGGCTCAAAATTCAAAGTTTTTAAAAGGATGTCTTAAAGTAAAATAAATAATTCAAGACCAGAAGTCTAATTTTGTATAAAATAGGTAGTCATTTTTAACAAAAGCAGAAATATTACCAGGAACAAATTCTATGGCAATCTACTCAAGGAAGGAATAATCTGTTCTTCAAGATTTTCTACATACACACAGGCCTTCTAATCCTCATCCTCAAAAATAAATCTATGTCCATCCTTAAGACCTAGCTCAAATTTAAAAAAAAATTCCAAAGCTGCAATTATTGCTGGTTATTTATACTGTAATTACTGGAATATTAAGATGAAATATCTGATTTACATGACCATAAATTATAAAGATTTTCATAGATTTAGTGGATCCAACATTTTGTATTATCACCACTACAGTAAGAGCCCAGTGTGCAGACTAAGCCCTCCTAGGAAATCCCATGGACAACGAGGAGATTTCTTACTGTGTTCGCTTACCTGCATCATTTAGCCACTTCTCTAAAAGGGGCTTTAACTTGCACATGTTCTTAAAGCTGAGGTTCAAGGCTTCAAAGCGAGAGATGGTGGTTTGGCTGAAGTCATTTCCATATAATTTCCCCATAGCAAGCCCAACATCACCCTGAATAATATAGAACAGGAATAATATAGAACAGGAAAGGGGAACGAGGAAGAGACTTGTGTTATTAATGTTTCCAAGTTCTATTTTGAAAGGCTACTTCAATAACTGCTGCTCTAGACAGAAAACTGGCTGTTGTTCTATTTACTCCATTCTCCCACCAACTGCACCTACAAGTAGAGCCTAGGACCGTAGGGAGAGCTCAGTCTCATGGGCTATTTTGAGTTTCTACCTTACATAATTTTAACCATCATACCAACATTTCTAAGTCTTCAAAGACAGTGCTGATATACTAATGCCCTTCCAGTAATACAAGCAACATGATTTAAGAACCCTTTAAATCCACCTGTATCACCTACAGGGATTAGATGTTCAGAAAGCCCAGCAACTTAGTTATCATCGCACATTCATTCATTCATTCATTCATTCATTCAATGTGTCTGATAATCCAAGAGGGCCATGGTGCCTCAGTGGAGGTCTGAGGACAACTTGAGGGAGCTGGCTCTCTCCTCCTAACTGTAGGTAGATGTAGGTTCTGGGGATTGAGCCCCAAATCATAAGGCTTAGTGGCAAGTGCTCCTAAATCAAGGATTTCTGAACCAACCAAATTTCACATAAATTACGTTAAAATTTAGAATGCTCCCTCATTCTTTATAGTTTTTCTCATAAGTATTTCTGGAAGCTGTGGGGGAAAAAAATCTATTTCCACCCTTAGTTTCGATTTCAAAGTTGATCACAAAACCAGGTATTCTAAAGGACCATATTTGTAGCCATTATAGAGGTAGAAATTCACAGTAGAGAGGTTTGACCCACTTAGTCAAACCTTCATTGGCACTGGAAACTTGGTAACCTTACTGAAACAGAACAATGATCCTCTGAATATATTACAAAAGATGCCTTTCTCCACGAGCCTATCACCTTTGAAATGTACACAGTGCTTTTCTTCCAGCTGGATCACTTTTGTTCTAGTTTGAAAAAGATATATCTTAATAGTTATTTTATAGATAACAGGAGGAACTCCTGGAGTTTAAATGGTTCACACTCACTTCAACTAGATTAGTGACAGGACAGAAAAGTATAGCATTTCTTCTTCAAAATTCCACAATGTTAACTTTATCTATTGTTAAGAGTCAATTCTCAATAAACCTGGCAATGTTATTTTATTATTATTTTTAGATTTTTATTTATTTCGTGTATAAGAATGTTTTGCCTATACGCATGTATAAACAAAACATGTGTGTAATGTCCACAGAAGAGGGCATTGCATCCCTTGGTACTAGAGTTATAGATCTCTGTGGGTCAGCATAAAGAACCTGGGAACTGAACCCAGACCCTCTGCAAGAAGAGCAAGTGGTCATTTCTCTAGCTCCAATCTGTTGAGACCAGGACTCACTATGTAGCCGAGACTTGCTTTGAATTTGTCATCTTCCTATCTCTTTTTCCCAAGGGCCAGGACTCTAAGTTTGTGCCTACTATGCCCTGCTTTAGGAACACAATTTTGAGTTGGGATTATCTGAGTTTTTTTTAATCCCACAGGTCCATCTTTTTGAGATTACATTGTCTATTAAATGTGGGGTCAAGAAAAAGATGTATTTAAAAGTATGTGTAAGCATGGTTTTGCTCATTTTAATTTACTATTATGATGATATAGAGGGTTCTCATGTAGCCTAGAATGGGCTCAAATTTGTTATGTAGTTGTGCCTGGTCTTGAACTTGTGAATCCCTGGCTTCTCAAGTGCTAAGAGTCTAAGCATGTGCCAAGATGCCAACTATGAACAACTCTCACTAAGAAATTTAAAATAGAACAAATGTGGATAATGAAATATACTAAATATTTAAGTCCAAGACAAGAGAGATATACACTATGCTTCTCATTAGTCGCCACTCATGTGAAGACTTACAATTTCAATTGCAGAAAAGCAAATGAATAATGTCTTTAACTAGGACTGAAGTGGAGTATTATACAAATGTTCCTAAAGCTATGGCTAGACAGGTGCACTAACCTCCCCCTTTCTGTTTCTATCACCTTCACACACCGTCTCCTGCACACCAGGGACTCCACTCAGGTTTTGCAAACCACACAATATTCATGGCATCATTTTATTCATTTAGACTATAGCTTTCTAGAAATCTGAATCCAAATAAAACATTTTTTGAGCACATGATATTACGTGGCAATACATTTTTTTCTGACATTGGAACTGCACAATTCATTAAAAAAATTTCACAAATGAATTTTAAAAAAGCTGATTTTCCCATCCCGTACCAGTAGTAAGTCCTTTGATCAATATGGGCAAGATTTACAAACATTCCGGATCTGTCTGGCCAAAACAAAATAAATCATAAAACAGAATAAGATGCTGGGATACAGGTATGATGTGTATGAGGGGGGTGGAAGAGAAGGGTGAGAAGTGAGGACAGGAGAAAAAGGGAGGGAAGGAGGGAGGAAGAGGGGGAAAGAGGAAGTGATTATCCAAACTGGTAATATTTTGGATCAAATGCAAAAGAAAGGGAAAGGGAACCAATGTTTGGTTAAAAGGTAGAGTTTGAAAGACTAACACCTTTGACTTAGCATTTATGAAACCATTTACCAGAGAACTCCAGAGCATAATGTGGTAACAGGCAGCCAAAACCTAGCACTGTAAAACGTGCCAGCCTTAAACTGTCTTCTTAGTCTATTAACTTATCTGTATCAATCTAGTTTATCTTTATTTTTATGTTTAAAACAAATCGTATTATTTCCTTCAAAATATTTCTGGACTGTAATTAAAATTTTTACATTAATTTACTTTGTATGTGTATATATGCAGCTGCATCTGTGTGTGGATGCACTATGTAGGTTCTGGAGGATCAAGCTCAGATTATCAGGTTTGGTGGTAAGCATCAGCCCCTTAGTTTGTTTCTTTATATCTGAAACTCCTCAAAAATCTAACTGCAATTCATCTACAATTGTATCTATTGTAAATTCCTAATATGGAGTTTCTTTGAGCAAAAATAAATCCTCAAATGTAAGCAATAAAATAAATTTAAGTCCCTAATGATATCCAGAATACAGCCAGCAGTGATGGGACCTTGACTCTCATCTACAGAAAGGCAGGCGGTGCTCTGTGTACCTTCATTACAACCTAATTTGGAAACTGTGTGAGTACAAGCTTTTCTGGAAAGAAACATCAGATTGTTTTTTTCCCTGATTCTATAAATAAATAGCTCAATCCATACTTCAGTATTTTCTCTTTCAGCTAATGATCTTTTGCCATTTTAAGTTTAATTCCTTTCCTGCTTTCAAAGCATTATTTTTGACAGGCTCATCAGGGAGTACATCCAGTTGCAGTGCTTAGAAAAAAACCATGCTGTGCACCCAAATACTTGCGTAAATCAGCAAGCATATTCATTTCACTTTTCAAGCCCTCTGGTAGCTGACATTAAAAGATCTTGATTTTGATTAATTTACTTAAAAAATCTTCAATAAATTCTTACTTGACTAATCTCAGTAGACTAAGAGAAAGGAGTGGAGCACACTCTCTTGCAAACTAGCTTTAAGTCAGTCTTCAACAGACTCTGGGATTCGTATTTTCTCAACTTTCATCTGCAGTAGTCAGCTCTTCCACATGCTCTTTAACAGTCCTATCACCAACACAATCTACTAAAACACAGCTTATTGACAGATTTTCAGAGGCCTCTTTTGTGAAACACATTTGCAAGTTTTTAACCTAATATTATATCAAAAGTAAATGTATGAGCATAATGTAAGTGAATGCACAATATTCCAAAATTTTAAGTGCTAAATGACTATAAGAAAATCAACTATAGGAGCTGGAGAGGTGGCTCAGTGGTTAAGAGCACTGACTGCTCTTCCAAAGGTTCTGAGTTCAATTCCCAGCAACCACATGGTGGTTTCACAACCATCTGTAAAGGTATCTGATGCCCTCTTCTGGTGTGTCTGGAAACAACTACAGTAGACTCATATAAATAAAATAAAATAAAATAAAGAAAAGAAAAAAAAGACAATCAACTATAGCTAAACCCAAAGTCAGTACAACCAAGAAACATTCTGATCCTTACAAAGTATCCATAGCTAGCCAAGAAAGGATATGTAAGAGAACATGGTGATGGCTAAACTTGTTGACAGGCCTAGAAAGAGAGAATCTTAATTGAGTTGTCACCTGTCAGATTGGCTTGTGGGTATGTCTGCGGGTATGTGAGTATTTCTTAATTGCTGATTGATGGTAGAGGGCCCAGGCTGTTAAGAATACTGGAACAAGCCAAGAAGCAGTTCCATGCTTCCACTTCAGTGCCTTCCACCAAGTTCCTTCTTTGACTCCCTCAGCAACAGGCTAGAACTTGTGAGCCGAATAAAGCCTGTTCCTTCACAAGTTGGTTTTAGTCAGTGTTTTATCACAGTAACAGAAAGTGAACTTCATCCTACCTGAGTGAATCCAAGTTTGATTCGTCTTTGTTTGAAAGTCTTGGCAAACTGCTCAAGCTCCTCAAGGTCACTGGGCTCCTCCAAGCTGGGAGTGTCAATTCGCTTTGGTGTTGACTGGCTCTGTGGAAGTGTATGAATTGGGGCTGCTGCTATTGTGCGAGTTGGGGTGGTAGGCTGTTGGAGAAGGGACAGAAGAGCAGACACTTCAGTTTATAATGTAATGTGCTGGCATCTTAAGGAAACAGACTCACATAAGCTCAAGCCAGACAAAATTTTAGCATGGAAGAGAGAAGGTGGGTATGAGGTCCACCCCTAGCTGAGGAGTTACAGGCATTTAATGCCAGGAAAGGAAAAATCCATTTTCTTCAATGAGGTGATACCTGGTATACTGGCCACATTCCAGGGGAGGCCCCTGGATCAGCCAATACAAGTTGGGCTCCATGAGATTTTTTGGAGAAAGAAAACTTTAGTTATTTCTTTCTTTTTTTTTTGTTTTTTTTGTTTTTTTGGTTTTTACGAGACAGGGTTTCTCTGTGTAGCCCTGGCTGTCCTGGAACTCACTCTGTAGACCAGGCTGGCCTCAAACTCAGAAATCCGCCTGCCTCTGCCTCCCGAGTGCTGGGATTAAAGGCCTGTGCCACCATGCCTGGCCTAGTTATTTCTTAGTGATCAAATTCCTTCTGGTAAAAAGAGAAAAGTTCTTCCTGATGATAACCTTATTCTCTGCATTTTAACTTTAAATCTATCTAAAGTTTATTTTGAAACCTTTTTTAAACACCCCATCACACTATTCCTTGTACTAAAGACTGAGCCCAGAGCTCTCCTTTCTTGTTTAAAATTTTATTTTATGTATGTCCATAAAATGGGGATTGGATCTCCTAGAACTGGAGTTAGAGACAAGTTATATTAGAAAACAAACAAAGGTCCTTTACAAGGCAGTCAGAAGTCTTAATCACTGAGCCATTCCTTCAGCCCCCTTTCTTTTTTTTAAAAAGAAAATCCTAAATTTTCTTATTATTCCAACACCAGGCTGCTCTGTAATGGTACTCACACACACTGAGTAGGCCGCCTTCTTTCTGGATGCTCACTAATACTGCATCCTAATTTCACAGGTGAACCCTTCCTTCTATCAACAGCAGCCCAGGTGACAGACTATGAACCAGGATTTTCTTCTTGTAATTTAGATAGGCCTTCTATTACCTGACCTTCATCTCATTAATAAGGCTTGCTCCTAGGGAACTAACTGACCCAGAAAAGTACATAATAGGCGTGACATAATAATTGGGGCAAATTCTTCTGCTAGCCTGCTTCAATAAAGACAATAAAGCATGTCTCTATGACATGCTGACATTGAGCAATTTTAACTTCAGCTTTTGGAGGAGCTACACAGGGTAGCAACTATATTAGAATCCCGTGTTGCTGAAAACTTACCACAGTGACCATGGCTGATAGGTGGAGGTCAGTTTCAACTATCAATCTGTTACTTCATCTTCACCATCAAGTAGACTCTTTGTCAAATAATAATGGACTAAAAATAGCCTGGGTACCTTTAGAGAGCTGGTATCTTAACTCTAAAATACCTGTCTGAGCTGGGACAGAGCTAATGGTAGTATAGCATTTAATTAGCAGGAGTAAGGATGAAGTCTGCTACATGTGCATAGCACATAGGCCAGAGGTCTGTGGTATATATATCAAAATACCAATTTTATTTATTTATTTTACAATCAGCATATTAAAAAATTAAATTTAAAACTCCAGTATAGTTTGATGCTTTTGCAACTGTATACAGTTGTGTAATTATTAACAGAAGATATAGTATATCTTTACTAATCCTCCCCAAATTTTTTCTGAACTCTTTGCCACTCCACTTATTCCTCCTCCTTCCCCTCATCCTGTCCTCCTCTTCATCATCAATCCCTACTTCCTGACAAGCACTAATAGGATTTCTATGTCTATGGTTCTGTCCTTTCTGGAATGTTATGCAAACTGAAATAATTTGATACTCAGTCTTTTAAGCCCAGCTTCTGTCACTTAGTGTGAGGCTTTTGAAGGTCATTCATGTCATTGCAGGTATCAGAAGTACATTACTTCTTACTGCAGATTAAGTCTGTCACATGGCTATTCAGAAATTTATGTAACTTACTATCTGATAGTTTGGGGTGATAATTAATCTGTTATAAACATTCATAGACATATCTTTGTGCTTTCCTTTTAAAGAGCAAAACTACTGAGCTGTATGGTGCAGTTATATTTAATTTCTGAGTCAATGTCAAACTAATTTACAAAGTGTTAGTACCTTTTTGCAACTTTTTACTACTAGTAATTTCTGAGAAATCTAGTTGCTTTATAGCCTTATCAATACTTGCATCAGGAGCCAGGCGTGGTGGCACATGCCTTTGATCCCAGCACTCGGGAGGCAGAGGCAGGCAGATTTCTGAGTTCGAGGCCAGCCTGGTTTGCAGAGTGAATTCCAGGACAGCCAGGGCTATACAGAGAAACCTTGTCTCGAAAAAACAAACAAACAAACAAACAAACCCTTGTATCAGATGCTTCTTCATAACTGCAGCCATTCTAGTGAGCGGACACTGATAGTTCCTGATAATTAATGTTCTGAGCAGGATTTCACTTGCTTACTGGGTATTAACAGTTCACTGGCAATCAAGTTTTTTTGCCTCTCATTAGCTTATCTGGTTGTCTGATGGCTGAGCCATATTGCTCCTTATTCTGGGCAGGAGTGAGTGTATCCTGCTGGTGGAGAGGACCCACCACGTGATTTAATATGTTCTTCTGCTTTCCCAGAGTACCTGCACAAATTTTCCCCTTCCCCACATCAATTAAAAATAAATTTTAAGACAAAATCATTTATTAATTTTTTAAAAGTTTTTCTTCCTATTAAGATGAGCTTTTAATTTTCCTGAAATTCATTGTTTTTTTGATAGTTAAGGCTTCTTGTGTCCTGTTTAAGAAACCCAATGGCATATGCATTTCTTTCTGGGTGTTCAGGTTTATGACTCATTTCAAATTAATCTTTGTGTAAAGTATGAAATAAGGGTGTTCTCCATCCCCTTCTGCTAATGAATAGTCAATTGTTATCAGTTAGTTAAAAAGATTTTTCCCATTGGAATCCTTTAGTCGCTTTGAAAAATTAGCTGGCTATTAACATTTCTGTCTATTGGATTCTATCTTATCCCATTGGCCAACATTTCTCTCTATATGATAATACCACATATTCATTATTATAGTTTGGTAGTAATTCTTGCCATTAGCTGGTCCTTCTAGTTTTCTACCTATACTATCTTCTTTGGTTACAGGGGCCTAGAGGGAGGGCTCAGTGGCAAAGGGCAAGTAACTAGTTACTAAAGCTGTCAATCAAAGCAGACCTTTTTCTGTATTTTCAACCTAAGAAATGTGGTAATATATTAAGTATTAAGTTTTAATTACTACATTTTCTTTTTATGTTTGTGCACATATACATGCATGTGTATACATGTGCATGCAGATGGCAGAGGCTGATGTAGGGAATTCACCTGCCTTGATCACTCTCCCCAGAGCCTGCCAATAGGCTAGGAGATCCTGTAATTAAAAGTACAGATGAGCCGCCATGTCCACCCAGTTATTTAAACGGGTTCTTAGGATATAAATTCTTGTCCTATTGCTTGCTTGGCAAGAACACTAAACCATTCATTTCTTCACCCCCAACTTCTTTCTATTTAGAAAGTGTCAAAAGCAAGTGAGGACTCAAGATCAGCCAGTAAGGATGACCAGATTGAAAACCAGAGCCGCAAACTGATGTGCATAGTCACAGTTATCACTCCATAAGAACATAAATATGCAACTTAAAATTCCAGATGCCTAAGAATTGTGCTTTCTGTGGATTATGACTGTTATGTCTTCTAGAGGAAATGACACAACACCACATTTAAGTACTGAGGTGACACAGAAATCCAAGCTCCTGCACTGTTTTAGCAAGGGCAAAGGATCAATGGCAGGTTTTAACTGATTTCCTAGGTCTTCCATTTCAGTGTTCCTATCTATCAGCATCAGAGAGCTATAATGCATCCCTACTTATTACTAACATTTTTTTTTTTAACTTAAAAAGAATCATGAAAAATTTCAGTTTCCTTCAATTTGGCAATGCTGTGTTATCAAGCTAATAAGCCCAACATTGAGTTTTGGGTCAGTTTCTGAACACTGTTAGATTGTTAGTGTATCATTTTTAAATTAGCCAAACAACTGAGTAAGAACACTGACCTGGGACGTGAGGGTGATACTTGGCTGTGGCTGCAGGAGGTTGGCTTGGCTTTGCTGAGGTAGTTGCGTTAAAAGATTTTGCGCTTGCAGGAGACCTGTGAAAATCAAACATTTCAGGGGGATAAAAAAAGAATATAAACAGTTCCCAACCAATTTCCTGGTAGTTTTGTTTGTCTTCAGAATTGTCTAGTTTCTTTTCCTAAAATTCAACATTGTTAATTGTGATAATTACAAAATGGCATGAAAATCCATAACATTAAATCAAAGCTTGCATGTCTTTAGTATAATCTGAATAAACTCTTTGAAAGCCCCTTATTTCCCAAGGAGAGGAGGAATGTGAGGAACTACTTGAAATCAAAGCACCTGGAAATTTCAAGATGAGTTCAACTTCTTAACCCATAACTCACTGAAATCCTCTAAGACAGTGCTCCTCAGCCTTCCCAATGATGTGACCCCAGCCATAAAATTATTTTGTTGCTACCGCATAACTGTAATTTTGCTTGTTATGAGCTGTAATATAAACATCTGATATACAGGATATCTAATGTGTGAACCCTGTGAAAAGGTCGTTTGATACCCAAAGGGGCCATGACCCACAGGTTGAGAACTGCTGCTTTAATGAATCTGGGAATAAGAGAATCCATTTCTAAAAGAAGCAGGCAATCCTCCTAAGTGGGAGATGCTATTTTCAAGTTTTTAGGACATGTCTCTTTATTGATGAAAATTGAAATGTTAGCAACTATCTGCACTGGACAATCCTAGTTTAAAAGTTTTCGATAAGTAAAATAGATGTAAAGGCATACACCTACAGTCCCAGATCCTCTGAGGCTTGAGGGTTACTCAAGCCCCACAGTTAGAGGTCAGGCTGGACAACACAGTGAGACTTTGTCTTGAGCCCCTGGAAGCATTTGTAGTATGTACTCAGTTGATGACTGAACTCTACAGGGTTTTGCTGTTGTCTAGTTTGTTTTTTTGTAATGTTATAAAAACAGGGGCAAACCAGAATATGTTTGCATTGAAGAACTTAATCTCTGTACTTAGTTTCAAATATAATCATGTTGTTGAAACACTGCACATGAGCTTGTGACAACAACAATTTACTGGTTCTGATCCACAAACCAAAATAGTATTGTCTTCAGACTCTATGTATCCCTGCTATTTCAAAGTGCTGGGTTTACTAAAGCTTGCTCATTATCATGAATACATCTTTCTATGACCTACCAACACTTATAGTTTCCTAAAAACTTAATCACCTAGATACCCAGTCTTTACCATTGGCCAAACGTAACTGGCCACCAAGTCCTTTCTTATATTATTTTGTTTATTTTGAGATAGGCTTTCACTATATAAACCAAGCTGGTCTTAAGCTCAGAGATCCTCCTGCCTCTGACTGACTCCCAAATGCTAGGATTAAAGGCCAGTTCTACCATGCTTTGCCCAAGTCTTTTCTATCTGCGGCATCATCTTCTCTCTCTTGCTCTCATAATCATAGCTCAGCTTCGATCCATCTCAACACAACCTTGCAAAACTCTGCTGACAAGTATTACTAAATCTACTCTTGACTGTTCTAACCTCCCCAATTTTCAGTGTAAATAAGCTTTCTTAATACAAATGGCTAATGCCACTTTCTTACTTCAGGGTTTTGTTTTTAAATATCCCACAGAAAACGATGGAAGATAGCAGACATTCAAGTGCATCTTCACAAAGAACTAGTTAAAATTTTGGGATGGGACTCAGAAAACTACCGTTCTCATTTATCCAGTGATCTGCAAATAGACTGAGCCTTGGAAATGATTAAGTTGCATGATTTCAGGTTCAAGTCCTGGAAATTTCCTTTAGTAAGCTAGCCTTTACTGATTTTTCAGGTCTCTTATTCTTATTAACCTATGTTCCTGATTTAAGACACTGCTATAGTTCTCATATACTGGTAAACCACACTGAATGAAAGCACTGCTCGAATGGACACAGGTCAAAGTGCACAGCTCTGCTGCACCACTGAGGAGCTTTAGAGAGATGCTTACCCTGCTGGCCCTGGGGGGTCTGTGAGATGATAAACTGTGCTGGTTGCAGGTTGGTGGTTGGGTGCACCAACACGAACTGTTGCAAGTTGAGATTTTGCTGCTGAAGCTGTTGCAATTGTTGAAGATCCTAAAAGCTCAGAAGCAAAACACAGATTAGAGAGAGATCCTGAGATGAAAGCTGGATTAGTTTTAAGGTTCCTAGGCAAAGACTTATGTCACATCAAATAACAATGAGACAATACTCTTTTTCATGTCCTAGCAGTGTGGCTTCCAAGACTATGTCAGTGTGTGAGAAATCCTCAGGCCTCAGGCCAGAGAAGGCTCAGCAGGTAGAAGTGCTTGCTGTGCAAGACTGAAGACCTAAATGTGATCCTCAGAACCCACGGTGGAAGGAGAGAACTGACTCCTGAGAATTGTTTTGATTCACACACACAAACAGTAATTATCAAAAACAAAACCAAAAACTTAGGGCCTCTGCATGAGGTTATGATGTATATTATATAGAATCATGATTATGTTAAGCCCAATTTTCAATGGTTACATAAATTCTTTCAGAATAAATGAATACAGAATAAATGTTCTGGGGGAGGTAGTTTTCAATTTTAAAATTTAGTTTTATTGTTATTAGTGTGTGATGAGGTTTGTATAAGCCACACATACATGTAGAAATCAGAAGACAAGTCTGGAGTTAATTCTCTACTTCCACCTGTCACCACTGAGATAGATAATCTTGGATGGCAACTTGCCTGCCTCTGGAACCAACTAAAATGCAAGCATCTGAGCATGCCTCTGAGAGCTCTTCTTGACTGGCTCATCCGAGGTGGGAAGACCCATGCTAAATCTGGGCTCTGCCTTCTGGTGGTAGCCCACATAAAGGAACAGGGAAGCAGGACCCTTTTGCTTCTTGTCTCTGTGCTCTCTTTTCTTCTCGTTATATTCTTCTATCCCATTGCTGAGGCATTCCTCTGCTGGTAATAGAGGAGTCCAAGACAGAATAAAGACTAGCTAAGACCACCATCATTGGACTAGCTGGACCATAGCCTGTAAACTACTGTAATAAATGCTAATAAATTATTATGCATTCCTTCTATAAGTTCTGTTCATTTAGCTCTGATCTAAACAGAGACTAAATGTTCTTTAAAAATTAAGTGAGAAAAAGGGGTTTGAATATTTGACCCTTTGTTTTTGTTTGTTTGTTTTTTTGAGACAGGGTTTCTCTGTGTAGCCTTGGCTGTCCTGGAACTCACTCTGTAGACCAGGCTGGCCTCAAACTCAGAAATCTGCTTGCCTTTGCTTCCCAAGTGCTGGGATTAAAGGCCTGCACCACCATTCCCGGCTTCCATTTTTTTTTCTAAAGTAAAAATTGAGTGATATAACAAAATTTTCATCAATAAAAGATTTGATTCCTGAAATTTGACACCAGCTTATCCAATTCAATTTAGGAATCAATGTTATTTTAAAAATTCACATAAAAGTCAGATATAACAAAACAATATGGCTTTATATTGGCTCTAGTATTTTACATTTTCAGTGCTTTCATATAAATGATTCTATTTATATTAATTTCAGATAAAAATCTCAAAGATTAGGCACTAACAGAATTTATTTGATGAAGAAAATGGCCCAAATCAAAACACTATCTTGATACAGATGACCACACAGTAATAAAAAATCAGTCTGACTCTATTGCAAGTATCTAGTCAAACTCTTGTTACAACTTAAGCACTTCCCACCTCCTCTGGGGACAGAAGGAGAACTGTTACTTTTAACACTTATGTTATATCTAGCTTCTCATGCTCCCTTTCCTTCCCTTGATAAAGGATTTCACATATTTTCTCTTTTGTTATAATTCTTTATGATTCTAAGTAAAGTAATTTTTAAATTACTTTTGGATATTTTATTTGAAAATGTAAAAACTGAAACCCTGTAACATTTTAACGCAGTTCTCCATGGTCCTAGTCACTCCACCGCAGAAAGATCCCTGTAACATTTTAACGCAGTTCTCCATGGTCCTAGTCACTCCACCGCAGAAAGATCCCTGTAACATTTTAACGCAGTTCTCCATGGTCCTAGTCACTCCACAGCAGAAAGATCCCTGTAACATTTTAGTGCAGTTCTCCATGGTCCTAGTCACTCCACTGCAGAAAGATCCCTGTAACATTTTAACGCAGTTCTCCATGGTCCTAGTCACTCCACAGCAGAAAGATCCCTGTAACATTTTAACGCAGTTCTCCATGGTCCTAGTCACTCCACAGCAGAAAGATGACTTGCTGTCTTTTTTACAAGGTGGCAACACTTACTGTAGAGCACATAGAAGAATTCTTGCCTGCTATAATTAGCTAATTAAGATGAACACTGAAACCCCTTGCCTCAGATATATGTCAGCTACTTACTCAAGAATTTCATTTAATATAAACATTCACTTATTCAAATAACCAGCTAGATGTTTATAATATCAACTCAAATAAGCAAAAGGGAAGAAGCAATAATGCCTCCTTGAACCAGAGTTCCTTGGGTGTTTAAAGACCCACAGAGCAACCAGAAGGTTAACAACATGGAAGAGAATTTCCCATTTTATTGGCTGTTTGCTGTTCCCGTGACCTTGCTCTTTCCTCCCACCCTTCCACCCTCTCTCCCTCCCTCACCTGTGCAATCTGTATGGGCTGAGACAGGGGGATCTGCGTCATGGGCGTGGCAGCGGAGGCTGAGATGGTGGCCCCAGCAGCACTGTGCTGGTGGCTGGCCGAGTGTTGCTGCACTGCAGCAGCCAGGAGCTGGGCCTGCGCCTGCGCCTGCTGTAGCAGTAACTGTTGCTGGGCTGGGGTCAACGTGAGCTAGTGTAAGAACAAAGAAGGGAAAGATTGAGCGCCTTTAAATTGGTAACTCAAGTGGGATTAGGTCCTCACTACTGGTCAATATGCAGCTAACCTGTCCACCAATGAACAAACTACCTGTTCTACCACAGCATTTAACTTAAAGTAGTCTGCACTTCAGACTTGAACAATCATTTAGGCAAGGAATTAAAACCTGCACAGACGAAAACAAAGGACTGACGCTGACAGGATATGCAAAGACATTTATATCCAACAGCAAGTGATGAATGAGGAACAAAAGGTGCAGGAAGAGAACCGATAAGGCCCAGCTGCTTGAATCCCCACCATACTTCACCATTTCCATCACATCTTCACATGTGACTAAAAATCAGGAGCTACACTTGTTTCCTTTACAAATCTTCCTGCAGGACCCTCCCTCACCCAATCTCCTGCCCTTGAAAAGCATGGGTTTGCAAGTTTACATTTTCTTTCCAACTTATTATCTCTAGGAAACAGGTGGTAAGAGCCTCCCTCTTAAATGCAAATGAATCTAACCACCCAGAATTAATAGTCTTCTAGGTACATAAACCTGGAATTCCAAGTGCCCATCTATCTTAGACACTAACCACCAAACCCCAAACCCTAACAATAAAGCAAGAAATGTATTTAGAACAAATATAAACCTCCATAACACACCATTTCAAATATGCTGACATCAAAGTAGTAAGTGTGCTGGGCCTTTCTTTTGGTGACATGTTCTGATCAAATAGGAAAGGACCATGTTATATATCTAGTCTCATGAGCAATCATTTAGCATCACAGCCTGCCTTCTAAACTAACAGCGTCTAATTTAACCAGTCAATTTTATTAGAAACACACGCACCTGAGCAAAACTATTCAAAAATACACTACTCTTTAAAACGTGTGAATGTATATTTATATTTTTAAATAGGTATATATATTAATAATCTCTAGTGATGAAATATTGCAAATAAATGTGCATCAGTTCTTAGAAGAACTCTCTAAAGCTCAGTCACACTAGCTGAAATGAATTATAAAAAGTTCTGAAGGTTGATGTGCTATGAACTGATTAGTTTCTTTCTTATTCCCCTTTCTTATTCTTGTCACATATGCTTCCAACATTGAAAAAGCATCCCAAATAATAGTTTAGAACAGAAATCGCTAAACATGTAAAAGCTTAACAGTAACGGAGGACAATTTGCTACAAGTTGAAATAACTACCATTTACTGAAGGCTACATGCCAAGCACTGTTTTAAGAGCTTTACATAAATTACAATGATACTTAAAAGAGATATTATTAATACCTCCACTTAGAAAAGGGGAAACTGAAGTATAGAGAGATAAAGTAACTCATCCTGAATGATAAGGGATTACACAGACAGGATATGAGGCCACATATTCTATTTCATGGTAGTTCAAAACATGTTTCTTTATGAATCCAGTCTTTAATTGTCCTGCCATGACACAACTCGAATTTTACCCTGTGTATGGCAACAACTCCCTTGCACAATGAAGCAACACTATTTTTTTAATATGGGTTAAAAAGTTAGTAGTTTATTTTGAATGTCTGCAGCTGTAACAAAAAGACATCTTGTAAAGAATGGCAAAAGTAACTCCTCTTCCAGAAGAGCACTCCACATCCAGCCGTCAGCTCCTTATGGACAGTAGTGTGTGCTAGCGCCGAATGTAGCAAACCGTTTTAATGAGATGCAGCCAGCGGCAGTTCAGACACAGGAAGTTCATTACAACATTCTCAAGGAAAACTTACCCCAGTTATCTGTCCCCCAGCCAGCATTAGTTGGGTCTGGGGAATGGCTGACTGCACTGAAGGCGGCTGGGAAGAAGGCTGGCTCGACTGCTGCGAATCTCCGGACTCTTCACTAGATTTAGACTGATGTGGAGTTGGGTAGGAAATGAAATAAAATATCTCAAATAGGTGATTAAAAGAAATGTACTTCTAATTCTGTTATTAAAAAATTATTTAAATATGTGCTATTCAACTTTGAGTTTGGGGTTTTCTCTTTTTCTTTTCTCTTTCCTATGCATTTTTGTTTGTCTACTGAAGCAGTCTTAAATATTTATTCTAACCTCAGAAAAGTTACAATTATAAATTTTTAAAAGAAAAGCTAAATTGGTCCTTCACAAATTAACAAAACCTTTCATAACCTAAAAAAAAAACCTTGTTCAGGCAATAAAGAATAAAAGAAAGGTGCACTTTCAATTCATTTCTATTATTAGACCTTCAAACTAACACTTTGAATATACTTTGTGGCAAGCCTCAAACTTTTTTATATACCACCTTACAATTCAATTACTTGACCCACAGAATTTTAAAATTTTATTTTAAAGAACTCTAAGTGCAACATTTTCCACCAAGTAATGTACAAGCTTGAAAAAAAAAAAGTACACCCACAGTGGTGATGCATTCTTTTAATCTCAGCACTGGGGAGGCAGAGGCAGAGGCAGGCTAATCACTTGAGTTCAAGGCCAGCCTGGTCTACAGAGTCTTTAAGTTCCGGGACAGTCAGGGCTAAAGAAATCCTTTCTAAAGAAAACAAGCAAGCAAACAAACAAAAACAAAACAAAATAAAACAATACAGTCAAGAAATATAGGTCTTAAAGGGCTAGAGAGAAACTTTTTTATGGTAATTAAAACTGGTTATGCAGAGTATTAAAATTCTGCATAGATTTGCATATTTTCCACCACCTGTTTGGGGAACTACAGCAAAGCTAATTAACATAAAAGCTCTGATTAATTCTGCCAGTCACTGAAAGATAATTACAGTGCAGGACTGTAAACACTCTGCACTGGAGATATAGCCTGTTTGCCAACATCTCTCTAAGGGATGTTAAGTTTACCATGGCAACCAAGGCAATTTTCTGCCTCCTCTCTCTCAGAAAGGAAGACCACATTATCTCTTTTCTCTCTCCTTGTTTCCATGTGTTACTAGGTCCATATTCTACAAGATTTCAGAGAATGTTCAACCCCAAATCTTTAGTCATCAGCATCACTGAGATCAATCTTCTAGAATACTGTGTTTCCTTCTTGACAGTTTCCCAAACACTACAAGGAAAGGCTGACTGAAGCGTTATGGAGTTGTGCAAAGTACCCTGAGGTGAGAACTGAATTGGAGTCCTCTGTAAGATCAACCACTGGGCGATGACTCCAGTGCCCTTTAACTTTACTTCTGTTTAGAGCAGAGAGGATGCTATTGGTGTCTTTATTTAAATACAGGTACACAAAGCTGAGTTCCAGCAGGCTGTAACTTGCCAAAGGTTACTGAGACTTGAACTCAAGCTCCAGGCTGAGTCTCTAGCCAGTGTTTCCTGAATAGTGACACACAGTCTGGGAAAGACAGCAGAAAGTGCTTGAGAAGCTGCTTCTTCATTTGGGTTTAGTTACTATGTGTTCCTCAACTTCATTCTCAACTTCTTTGCTTGTCCACCTTTGGCTCACACATAAAGCAGATTAAACTTATTTCCATTAATAACTATTACCATCTGGATTTAGCAATAAAAATTACAAAAACAATAAAATTAATAAAAAGTAACAATTGCAAGTAGTTCCTATTCTAAATTATGTGCTCATTACAGGAAATTATGGAAAAATAAATAGAAAATATGACCTATTTGCTCATATTCCAACTTACCTGTACATTTAAAGATTGAGCAGCAGCCTGTAAACTTGTCCCAGCTAACTGGACCTAAGAGGAAAGTAGTTAATAATGAACCTAATAAACTAAAATATTCTCATTTATCACTAGAGGTGCCATCAAGAAATACTTTAGATACTAAGATACCAACCAACTTAGAATTGAACATTGAAAGGTATTATTTTATGGGATTAAAACTTTACATACAAGCTCATAGTTCCCCTCCAACTGAAAACCGTAGGAACTTCTTTTGAATTAGCACCATCACTAAACGTGCACCATTAATCAGCATGCCATTCGCTCTGGGTGGCTGCTCTTTATTTTATACTCTATTCATAGTTATAAGTTGCTTAGGGTCTAAAACATAACTTATATCTCCCAAACAAACCGTGCATGGTTATTATTATTATGAACAAAAGAATAAGTTAAAAGAATTTATCCTATGAGCCACACATGAAAAAAAAATCTGTCTCAATATTTAATGCATATTTTGAAAAGTTCTAATCATGGTCATATTAAAGGACAGACAGGCAATTAAAAAACTATCATTTGGCAATCATGATAGCAACATGATTTAGAAAAGAGTCACCATCAGATCATCTAACTAAGGGCAAAATGAGAATAAGAATTTACATGTGCACCACTCTCTCGCCACAGATGCTGAGATTGTGGAGAGTAAAAAGGCAAGTCCACAGGGAGGGCTATCTGACACAAATGATAGGTGTACACAATTAGTGATGTCACTATGAGAGATTTGCATTCTGCTGCAAGCACACTGAAGAGTATATTTCTTATATTGTAATCCTATCAAAAGAGGATAAAGTGAATCTAAAAGAATCTAATCATGAAAAGAAAGCAGTCAAATCCAAATTTGGAACATTCTTCAATGCTTGGTTTGTGTTCTTAAAAATGTTAGTTTTTTTTAAAAATTAAATATTTATTCATTCGTTTATTTACTTATTGAGGGAGTTTGTTTTCTCTTTCTATCTTGCAGTCCCTCAAGGTTAATGTCTTGAAAGACTAAAAAGAGAGAAGACTATATTCTAGAATAAATGGAAGGTGAAACAAAATGGTGTGGTTGGTCTTTGTTGCTTTGTGGGTTCATTTTCCCACCCTTTGTCTACCCTTGTGGTTTTACCCCCATCACAAGATGAAAGAGAGAGAGAGAGAGAGAGACAGACAGACAGACTGACTGATTCCTGAACTTAATATCTTTTCTCTTGTTTCTTCTTTGAGCAGAACTATTAACAAACCATAATCAACCCCCCTGAACAACCACCACCAATCCACCTATAAGGACTCTAACATTTATATACTCTCTGAAAAATTTCCAGGATTCCAAACATCATACAGTCTACACAACTATCTGCAGCTGGCAAAACCATGCCTCTGTTCAAGCACGAGGCAAATCACAGTCACCTGCTGCAGACAGTCTGAAGCAGCCCCACATTCCTGTGCCTGGGATTAAAATGAAACTACATTCTTCACTCCAACTTGACTTCACTTAAAAAAACAAATTTAAGGATAGTTTCCTAGAATTTCACCTATTTTCAAGAGAAAAAAAAAAGGTTTGATAGTCTAATGACATTTTTGTGAAAAGAGTGGAAACATAAATGACAGAACTCATGCTCTGATTTACACTGGGGAGGGGGCTGAGTCATGTGATATCAGGGTAGTAGCCACCTAAATGACAATGGTTTCATGGTAGTGGTGACTGTTAATTTCAAGTGACTCTGGTGTTTTACTAGCATCACTAAGCCATCACAGACTCAAGCTCATGCTCATAGAAAAACGTGACCTCGCTGTTATATATGTCCCATGCAACAAAAAGTTCTTTTGTTCACAGTTATAGAACCAATAGCTAGCTATGCAGAATCTATTAATTCCACATGAATCATTGAGCAGAAGAGTTACACAGGATTTGAAATAACCACCCTAGCGTGTCATGCCTCTTTGTTTAAAAGTATTCTCAGTATGGCTGCTGGTCAACAGTCTACCTGGTGAAGATGTCCGAGGAAGGCCTGGGCCTGGGCTGTGGAGATCGCTCCTCCAACAGGCACGGGCTGTTTCTGAAAGTCCAGGCCATTGGTTTGTGTGCCTAGAAAGCAAGCAAAATAACTATTAAATAAAGTACATTCAAATGAAGCAAAGTATTCAACTACAGTTACCAACATCACTAGGAACTTGTCTTGAACAATTACTTTTCTAAATATCTTCAGAGATGAAGAGATTTGGAAAAATGGAAACCGAACACCATGGGAGGGGATCCAGAAACTCTGACGGACAGGAGACAGAAAGAACAGAAGAGCCAGAAGATGGGGAGAAGTGCTATGAAAGGTTGTTTTCTGGGTGTGAAATGGCCATGAACTTGTACCTGTAGGGACCTGCTTAAGATCCACAAAGTCAAGCCAGTCAAAATTCTAGCACAATAGAGAAGAACTATTCAGGCTCCATCCCTCTAACGAGGAGCCACTGGCAGTTGATAATTGCTATAGGAGGGAGGATCAATCTATTTTGAGGGTGTTCCTACTAGTAAGTTTTCTGTGCCCCAAACCCATATACATATGGGCAACACTAATTGTACTTATCAAAACACCACCTCCACCTCTACCCCCCACCTCTCTCTCCAAGAAGCCATGAAGTTAGGAGGCGAGTAGACAGAGGAAAATAGGAAGTGGATATGATGATATTTTATAATATACATGTATGATTTCTCTAGAATAAAGAAAAATTTTAACTAAAAAGGAAAAGGAGATACAGTAAGTAGAGTGCTAGTTTGGATGAGAATGGCCCCATAGGCTTATGTATTTGAATACTTGGCCCCTAGTTGGTGAAGACTCTTTTAGGAAGTATGGCCTTTTTGGAGGAGATATGTGACCCACTGGGGTGGGCTCTGAGGTTTCAAAATCCCATGCCAGTCTCTGTTAGCCCTTCAGCTCATAGTTATTGTTATTGTTTCAAGATGTGAGCTCTCAGCTTCTACAGCATCATGCCTGTCTGCTCATGATGGCTACAACTCATATTCTGAAACTGTAAGACCCTGATAAATTTTCTCTAGTAATTTGTCTTGGCCGTGCTGTCTTAGCATGGCAGTAGAGAAGTAACTAAGACAAGTGATTTCTCTTCAAAAGGTAGAACAAGTAGAACACGAACAATGCTTAAAGAGCAGGTCAAAACTGAAACAGTGGCCACCCTAAGAGTTTCTGAGCTGGGCAGCAGTGGCACATGCCTTTCAACCTAGTGCTTTGGAGGACTCTGTCAGGCAGGTCTCTGTGAGTTTAAGGCAAGCCTGGTTTACAGAGTGACTTCCAGTAAAGCCAAGGCTATACAAAGAAACCTTGTTTGAGGTGGAGATGAGGTGGGAGAGAAGTGTTACTGATTACAGTATGAGATACAGTGATTGGAACAACCAGGTTAAAACTGGCATGGCATTTATGGTGGTTTTTAGGAAGAGATCATTTTTAATGTTGGAAAGGATGATACAGACTGTCCTGATGGAGGGCCTCAGGCTGTCTTCTACTCTTGTGTTGCTTAGTTGAGTATTTTACTTGCACAGAAGAAATTCACTGGTGACTTTGTGAGGAGCAAGAAGGACTTACTACTGATGGAAACACTTTAATAAGAGGCTGTCTGATAGTTAAGTCACACTTTATATAAAAAAAATTTTGTTTTATTAGTTGTAATGATTTCCTCAATATAAAAGTAGAGATTCATATCTTTCACTCCACCCCCACCCCCTGACAGGGTCTCACAAAGAACCCAGACTGGCCTCGAACTCATGACTTTCCTTCCTTAGTTTCCCAAGGGCTAGGATAACAAACGTGTGCTATCAGAACCAGCTACAGTATTTCTAAAACAATGCCAGTGTT
The DNA here is from genome assembly GCA_902729485.2 of Mus minutoides. Classification (NCBI taxonomy): domain Eukaryota; kingdom Metazoa; phylum Chordata; class Mammalia; order Rodentia; family Muridae; genus Mus; species Mus minutoides. Next base: position 86,790 of record LR750282.1, on the reverse strand, counting down.
TAACATTACATATCCAATTTGCATAGAGTCCATTCAAATTCACATATTGATTCTACAATCAGTTCCCATATAAAATGATAGCAGTGCCTTATAAATTACAAGGCACTAAAATAACAAGAGAACTGAGTTTCAGCAACCTGAGTACAGGAGACTACTGTTAATAGTATCAGCACTTAATACTGTCTAATTGCTATGACTTTTGTCTTTTAGGGGTTGGGATGTAGGATAGTAGTTATACTGTAAATATCTGAATACATAAAAATATTATGATACATTGGCATCTCAAAACCCCTTCTGGCTGAGGAGTGACTGCATCTCCTAGGGTCAGTGAATACTCTGGTCTAAAAGCTTTTCCCTCCTGGTTTTTTTGTCTGTTAGTTTTTTTTTTAACTTCTAACTCTCTGCTTTTTCCAGTGGTGTCATGTATGTCCCTTGTCTCCTGGACCTGTGAGTATAACAAATTTGGCTTTCCTGAGCCTTTACTTGTGGATTTTTGTACCTATAACTGACTGACCATTAGTGTACAAAGAACACTAAGATAACCACTAAGATATATACAGAAATGTAAGATGCAAAAGCAGATAATTTCTCTTAAGATATTTGAGACATTGTGAGATGAGAGCAGAAATATATTACACAGACAAACTATTGCTAAGCTAGGCTAACAAAGAAAGGTGTCTGACACAAACAACCCAACTGAACTTGATATGAGCTGTTATGAGGAGACAGCAATGTTCAGAGGCAAAATAATACTTCAGTTTACATGCTTGGAAGAACTGGAACATTGGAAAAAGGAACCAGGAGTTTATTCATTGGGCTCTTGGCCAATGAATCATGTAAGAAGATTAATATTAGATACATGAAGGTCTAAAGACCCCGAAAAGCACCAAAGTAGTCTCGAGTACATCAAGAAATGGCTGGCCAGAGCCAACGATTCTGCAGACTAGCACTACCAGGTTGGATCTCTGGAATCTTGTATCCAAATACATACAGAGAAATAATGCATAGAGAGAAGCAAGTGAGCAGGAAACTCTTGATTCTAGTATTTCCAAGAGCTAAGGGAAGAACAGGGTAGTTTAATCTGTCAAATTCTATAGGAAAATATCAAATCACTGAAAAATTAATCTGAAGAAAAACAGTGATAAAAGACCAAAACTTAATGAAATTGAGAAAACTCTCTAAAACCCAGAATTTTCAAGACTGACTCAAGAAGAAATAGAAAACACACGAGTCTTACAACATTTAAAGAAATTGGATTAGTAGATTAAAAAAAAAAAAATCTCTCCCAAAGAGAATGCAATGCCTAGATAACTTTACCAAGAAATGCTTCCAAAATTTCAATTAACAATTAATTCAAATTATTTACATATTTCCCCAGAGAACAGTATTAACTAAACTAAACAAAACATGAAACACTTCTTATCTCATTAAATAAAGTCAGCATAACCTTGATACCATTACCTGACAAAGATAAGTATGAAAAAAAATAATAAGGAAGTTTCGTTCATAAAAAGACAGGAAAAGAAAAAAATATTTGTGGGTACAGAATGAAGACTGTGAGAGATGACCCAAGGACAGCACCAGTTACAAGGTGCAGGCCCAGCTAAGAAAGATCGGATTTTTTGTGAGGTTTAAGGATCGAAGAGTCATTTCATACGAAGTTCTGTTTTTCCCTTCAGAGGCAGCAAGGTGGGGATCGATATACAATGGCTTCCTCCCCAGACTTCAGTACTAAGCTCTGACTGCATTTAAGCATAGAAGTAATACCTCCTCTGTACGACAAAACTACATTTTATACGTCTCTAACATTTGGTGGGCAACACAAGAACCAACAAACACACAATACAGTTGAATCTCAACTCTGCTATGCTTGGTCAAAGAGAGACTCCAAGGCTACATTAGGATGATTTCATTTATGCAACATTTTAGATAAAAGTAAAATGGAAAGAGCATTAAAGAAAAAAAAAAAACCTGACTGATCTTGCTGTAGAAATGAGCGGAATATATATATATATATATATATATATATATATATATATATATATATATACACACACACACACATTTCAACTGTTTAACTGCATAGTAACTAAGCTCAGCCTGAGATTTTGAATCTTTCATTCTATCGACTGCCCTTACATTTCTCCCAATTGCTCCTATATCCAATTACCAAGGAATCCAAGTCAATGCTTATTTGCAAAATATTACCTAAGTGATTAACCAGTAACCAGAGCAAACTGGGGTCACAAGGAGACATAAGGTATGAGAAATAAGGGCTTTTCGATTCTGTGTCAGGGGTATCCCAGTTACACTACTTGAAGATTTATTTATTTTTCATTTTATGTGTATGAGTGCTTGGCCTACATGTATATATGGTACTATGTGCATATAGTGCCCATAAAGGCCAGAAGAGGGAGTTGGAGTCCCTGAAACTGGAGCTACAGATAGCCGTGAACTGTTATTTGGGTGCTGGGAACCCAACTCGGGTCCTCTGCAAGAGCAGCATGTGCTCTTAACTACTGAGTCATCTCTCCAGCCCTCATTCACTATTTCTTTTAAATCAAAACAAATTTGTAAAGAAAGAATAAAATTTTATAACTGTATTGAGAAATATTAATTTAATAATGACAAACTTTGGCAAAATGTCTCTAAACGGAAGATTATTCAGCATTTTCACATCTTTATCATGAGTATTATATTCAGAGATCACTTAAAGTTTTGTTCAGTGTCACTCTGCCTAAGATGGGTTTCCTTTCACTTTTTCTCTCCTGCTCAATGCTTTTTTAAAATCTACTTTTTAAAGGAGATTTACTTTTGCCCACTTATTTTTTTTTTTTGTAGAAGACAGACAACGCTCTTGTTTATTCCACTCCTGTTGCCATTTCTCCACTAGAATGAAAATCTGTTTTTTTTTTTTTTTTGGTAGCCTATGAACATGACCTAAAACTGTGTGAATCAGAGTATCAGCATGTCATATACGTGGGTGAGATAAAAACCATGCTAGAGAGAACCTTTTTTTTTTTGGTTTTTCGAGACAGGGTTTCTCTGCATAGCCCTGGCTGTCCTGGAACTCACTTTGTAGACCATGCTGGCCTAGAACTCAGAAACCCACCTGCCTCTGCCTCCCGAGTGCTGGGACTAAAGGTGTGGGCCACCATGCCCGGCTGCTAGAGAGAACCTTAACTAGGAACAGATGGTAAATCTTCTCTAGCTCTGAAAGTCAGTTACTATTAAATAGTGGGATTTACTTTCTTTTGGTTAACTTAAGGACCTGACTAACTATAAATAATCTTTTCCAAATTCTAACTACATTTAAAGCTGTTTTGTCTTAGCACACAATCACCACTTACCAGACAATATCAGTAGCTTCCAAACAGACCAGTCCTTTGAGAAATTAGACTCTAATTCAATTCATTTTTGTTTTTTTTTTCCCCATTTTAGGGGCCCCAGATTATTTTTCTACAAATATAAAAATGCATTTATTTCTGTGTCAGATGCAACATCAGAATCACACAAATCACAAACTACTTCAAAACAAAAATTTTTCCACTTTTCTTTTTAAACCTAGAAATATTTGCAAAAATTCTCCACTTTCAATAGACCAAAAATAATTTGTTCAAAAGGCCCAAGCCCTGAGAAAAAAGTATCTATAAGAACAAGATACCCTTTCTATTCTCAGGACTAAGAGGTACTATAGGTATAGTACAGCTGCTTGTTCCTATCCCCATCCTGTTAGAAACTCTAGGAACATATGGGTATATATTGAGTATATTATACATATCCAGAAACCTCTTTGCTTCCAGTAACAAAAATATAGTTTTAAAATTGGAAATTTAATCTACCTTTCAGTTATGAAATCTCTTTTTTATGTGAAATTGGAGGCCACCTAAAATGCTATATTAACCTTTATTTATATAGGTTAATAATGTAATGAGGGCTAAATGTAACAAATACTGACAAGAGAATTATTCAGCTATTTTCCTAAATCTTAACCATCATTAAACATTTATCCCTTGAAAGAGGAGGGGAAACACATGGCTTCTTCAAAAGATAAACCAGGTGCCTGGCATTGGGACAAAGATGTAGTCTGCCACAATTCCCAGGGCCAGACACATCCCTGTGGGGCATTAGTGGAAAGAAGCAATACTAACAAGCCAAAAGATGTAGGTAGAAGGAGGCTCAGCTCAGACAGCAAAGTGCCTGGGAAAGGTAATGATGACCTCCACTGCTTAAAGTAGATCACATAACTTAACAAAGCCCTGAGCCTGAGGTCCACAAGGGGATGTGTCCAATTTCTGGGGCCACCCATCCGCCATTCATTATTGTACATCTCCAAAACTCTAAAGTTCTAGAGGTTTTACCTGATATCCAAAACTTCATGCTTGGAGCAAGTGATTACTACCTAGGTCTTCAAAGTATAAAGACAGGTCCATTACTGTTATGGCTTTCCACACCACCACCCCAATTGGGAGATGCTTCAGAACAGAGCAGTGCTCACCTGGGAGTATGAACTGCAAAGTTTCTAGAAGGTGGTAGAACCCAGTCTACAGATTACAAAGCTAAGTATGGACCCCATGGGGGCACTGGTATGAAAGAAGGGAAAGTATGGAGAAGGTACTATAGCAGATACCTTCCAGCCTGCTCAGTACCAGTGTAAGCCAAACAGAAAATAAGGACAAACCATGTGAGTGACCCTCCCCAACCCCCCCAGCACCTCTCTCTACATATAATCAGTCACCTTCAATTTTAGAGGACCTAGTACCTTCATGTCTTTTTATTACACTCTTACCAGTACTTTTATGTTATCATATTCTGAATGTTTTACTTTGCATTTTACATTGCACCCTCATCTAATATTCTCTATATGGTTTCTTTCACTGCTGGGTAAACATTTTTCTCTTCCTTCCTTCCTTTCTTTCTTTCTTTCTTTCTTTCTTTCTTTCTTTCTTTCTTTCTTTCTTTCTTTCTTTCTTTCTTTCTTTCTTTCTTATGGTTTTAGAGCTTTATTGTAGAAAGGCTGAGAGAAAGAGAGAAGGTAGAAAGAGGGAGACCAGCCATGGCCACGTAGAGAGAAGGAGGAAGGGAGAGAGAAAAAGAAGGCTAGAGATTAAGAAAGGTGAGAGCTTAAAAGACAACATTTTTCTTTTACTTAATTCCTTCTTCCTTTGTCCCAAGTTTCCTATACTTTACTATACTTTAAGTAGCATTTTTATTTTGGGGACTTTTGTTGTTCAGTTCTCATTTTATCTTTTCTGACCTTCCCTGCCCACAACATTCTTCTTCAATTCTTTTCCCCTTTCCTTATCTTAATCATCCCCACATTTATCCTGAATAGTTCTTAGTACATAGGTTACACACTGGTGGGCTTTAACTGAGTTCTGAGAGTATTTCTGTGTTTTATACAGTCTGCTGTTGTTACTATTACTAATCAGTTTTCTCCTTACTGAATGATACTGGGGATTCTTTTTTTTTTTTTTTCCGAGACAGGGTTTCTCTGTGTAGTCCTGGCTGTCCTGGAACTCACTCTGTAGACCAGGCTGGCCTCGAACTCAGAAATCCGCCTGCCTCTGCCTCCTGAGTGCTGGGATCAAAGGCGTGCGCCACCACGCCCTGCTCTGGGGATTCATTTCTAAGAGTAGGCTGCACAGTAAGACTCTGTAATAAAACGTGAAGAGATTGTCTAAAACAACAGATACATGAATCACAACCTAGAAACACAGAGTAGGAAAAAAGTAAGGCAATATTACTCCTCTACAATATCTTAACTAACTCAATTACTGAATTCAAAGATAGTGAAATAAGTACAATTTCAAAAGTTCACTAGTTAAATTGGTCAGTGACTTCAAAGAAGACACAATCAAGTCCCATCTCCAGAGACTTGGCAACATAAAACCTCAAAAAAACACAGGAGAAAGTGAGTAGCACAGGAGAGAAAGTAAGCGGGGGGGGGGGGGGGCAAAAAATGAGAAAAAGAAACAAAAAGTCAAAAGTGAAAACCCCAATGAAGCAAACATTATCAGTAGACTCAACAAGTAGAAGGAAGACTGTGGCCTGTGCATGTGGGAGGCAGGGGAGGGGAGGGGGACACAACAGAATGATGGACAGACAGACCCCACACAGTAACCCAATAGCCAACAATCTGGGCAACTAGTAAAGACACCAAACTTAGAGGGAGGAACTGAGATTAAAAATTAAAGGCAGAATGCCAGGCGTGGTGGCGCACGCCTTTAATCCCAGCACTTGGGAGGCAGAGGCAGGTGGATTTCTGAGTTCGAGGCCAGCCTGGTCTACAGAGTGAGTTCCAGGACAGCCAGGGCTATACAGAGGAACCCTGTCTCGAAAAACCAAGATAAGTAAATAAATAAATAAATAAATAAATAAAGGCAGAGAATCTCATCTACAAAATTATAGTGGAAATTTCTCAAATCAAGAGAAAGAAAGAAGTCCTCAAATGTTGATAGATATTTAAAACCTGAAACAGAAATGAAGACACACACCACAACTTTTATAGTCCGATATCTAAAATACCAAGAAAACAAACAGGATTGAAAAATTAAGTGTGAAAATGCTAACTTACCTACAAAGTCAAAGATATCAGAATAATATCTGACACCTTGTCAGCAACCTAAAAATCCAGGGAAGGATGGAATGGCACAACTACTGAGAGTCAGTGAGCTGCAGCTAAGACTTCCCTAGAGCAATCTATTCTCTAAGACAGGCAAAATATAAGGACATTTAGTTTAAGCAGAAGCTAAGGCACTGTCAACCAAGCTAGCATTGTAGAAGATACTTAGAGGAATGTTATATAGAGAGAAGGAAGAAAAACACACAATAATCCAGAAAACCTAAACAATCCAACCAACTAGAAAAACAACCAATTAAATTAGTAAACATGTATCAACCTTACATGTAAATGGCCTCAACTTGCCAACTAACTGGCTGATTACAAAAGTAGACCAGACTAAGAGTTATAGGAGGGAAGTTAACTAGTCAGAATAAAAAACTAAGCTTGGTGGAGCTGTTCTGACATCTGGTAAAGTAGACTTCAAACCGGAATTCCAAATAGGGCCATTATATGCTAGTTAAAGGAACATTCCACCAAGAAAATACAACAATTGTAAACATAAATGCATAGAACAAAGGAACTCCCAAATTTATCAAATAAACACTAATGGGTATTAAAGGGCTGATTGGTTCTGACAAAATAAATATCGGTTACTTTAATACTCAATTCTCATCTTTAAATAGGTTGTCCAATCTAAAAGGTCAAACTTTAGACTTAAACTCCATCATAAATTGAATGGGCTTAACAAATATGTACAGAATATTCCAACAGTAGCCTTAGGTCAGAAAAGTAAGCCTTAATAAATAAAAAAAGGAGACTAAAGTAATTTATTGTGTCTAATCTGATAAAACCACTCAGAGCAAGGAAAACTATGCCAATTACAAGAACTAAAAAAATAAAGAGCCTTTCTGGTTTGTTTTTGAGACAAGGTCTCTTGTAGTTCAGGCTGTCTTGAAGCCTACTACATAGTTGAGGATGACATTGAATTCCTTCTAGCCTCTACTTCTGAGGGGTTGGAATTACAGGCAAGAGCCATGACATCTATGAACAATATACTCTTTCTTGAGTGTGCAGTTGGTCACTGAAGAAATCAGGGAGGAAATTAAAAATTCCCCAACCAAATGAAACTGAAAGCATGGCTTGCCAGAACCTTGTGGTAACCTAGTAACCATCACTATCCATGACCAAATGAACTTACCTAGCATGTCATCGTGACCAAAGAACTTAATTCTTAATTTAATGTAATGTGAATTTAAATATCAGTTGCAGCTACTGGATACCAAGCTGGCAGTGGTATAGGTTCCTATCCTTTTCAATGGTGAAGGAGGGCTCTGTGATTGGTCCTTCTTCCAATTTACTCCAGTCTCTTGCTCCTAGAAACTCCTTGCTTTGGGCCCTCCATGACTAGCATTCCTTTCTCTAGAAGGAGAGTTACTGCTCTCTTTAACTTCTTGTACCTTCCCATTCAAATACAACAAGATACTGTGAATATAACATTTTCAGAGCTAAAACTATCTCTTTATATTCTACTCCTCTCCTGGGTAGTCCCTGCTCAAAGAACACCATCACATCCCCAGCCCCACACCAATACAAGTATTCATTTTAGTACTTTCTTCCCTTCGTCCTTATTTTACTCCCTCTCAATCTGCTCACACTGCCCCCTCCCCCAGCAATGGCTCATTAAATTTGACTTCCAATTTCTACTGCCAATGCTTACGCCAGGGTGCTATAGAATGGATTTAATTGAAAGAGCAGTGCAGTCTAGATTTTTTGCTTCAAGCAAGATGTAAAGTATAACATGGCTAGAAATTTCTTTATATATATATATTTCTTGATGGAAAAAAATTGTGAAAAAAACACATGAAGCTAAGCTGTCCTTAAAGGAAGAAGAAGAAGAAAGTTACAGACAATCTCTGATAACTTATGCATACAAATCTTATTAGTGTTCTATATTTTAATTGGTAAAAATCAAATGGACTTTTAAAATTCGGTTACTTAGATTATCTCTTCTCAAAAGGATGAGTTGCTTTCTCATTTATTTATTATAAGAATATAACCACAATTCACTTCAATAATTAATTTGGAGACAGGATCTCTCTGTAGATCTGGCTGTCTTAGAACTGGCTCTGTAGACCAGGCTGGCCTCAAAAATCTCAGAGATCTGTTTGCATCTGTCCCCCAAGTGCTGACTTAAAGGTGTATACCACTATACCAGCACCATCATTCTGCAAAGCTCAGTAATTTACCACTTCTCTGTTTCTTGCTACAGGTGCATATGGATAGCAGCACAGCAAATTTCTCAGTATACAGTGGTTAGAAGCTCTTAGAAACAGTATGTTTCATATGATACCCATCAATTAAGTACTAGAAAAACTCTTCTTGTTCACAGGTAGTCGACACCTGCTTTTAGACCAAAAGAATAATCTATGCTTAACTCTGCTCTCAAGGCTCTTTGGAAGCTCTTCAACCACTTTCAGTATCCCATAGTCCAATGGTTCTCTACCTTCCTAATAATGTAACACTTTAATACAGTTCCTCATGTTGTGGTGATCCTAACCATAAAATTATTTTTGTCGCTACCATATAACTATAATTTCCTACTGTGATGATCCGTAATGTAAATATTTTTGGAGAGGTTTGTCAAAGGGGTGGTGACCCACAGGTTGAGAATCACTGCTACCTACTACTTAAACTTTACTATGAAAGCACATCAATAAAAACTAGTGTTGGGATTTCTACATTGGGGCTTATAAAAGTACCCTTTGCCAATGAAGAATGTGGTCCACAAGTAAAATATGCAACAACCATTATGCTAATATTAATAATGATAAAAGAAAAAAGAATACTAGAAATAGCCCCTATATAAATTCAAAGATAGTCCAGAATCTGAAATCTGTAATGGCACTGGTTTAGTTAGCTGAGAATTTCATCTGGAGATGTTTCCAAGACTCAGGCTGAAGGCATCAAGTTCTCAAATTATTAAAGAACAGCAACTACATCCACCAATGTCCTAGTCTTTTGGGATCATAATCTTGATGTTAGAGAAAATGATGTCTGGTCATCTTTTGTGAATACAATTTTTAAATACCTGCCTGCATTATATAGCAGTTTCCTTTGAGCTCACACATTTCAGCCTGTAGGAAAGCATGTTAGGACTCAGGTAGTAAACATCCCAGAACCTTCAAGAAGTCCCTGAAACTGACCCAGAAGACTCTGGCTCTTCCCTTCTCAGGTTTATATAAGCAATAAAGACTGCCAAGAGACACAGTCTCAGACAAGCTACCTGAAAGAGATAGTCTAACCTGTGCAGCTGCCTGAAAATTGTTATAGTAAACGCTATGCTTCCAGCTTTCACGAGTCTCCCTCACACTGAGATGGGCTTCAGTGATGCAGCTGTCTTTGAGCCATTTATGCTCTTGTAAGTAACCCTTCACCTGTATTCCTGTAATTACCTCAAACTCACTGGTTCACCAAGTTAAACTTGGTGTTATCTTTGCTTTGGACTGTTGTTGGCTCCCTATCTGAGTGAAAAGATCTTTTTTATCTTCCTAGCGGTAGGGTCACACAGCTACTAGCTACATAACTAATAGTACAGAATCAAGAAATGATTGGTTATCAGGACTTCTTACAACACAAATTTTGGGATGGTATTTCATAAATGTACACTGGCTTACATACCTAAACCACATTGGCTTTTTCATTTGCTAAAAAGATTTTGATATTGTCATAGAAGAATTCATCTGTATAAAAATTATTAGTAAAAACAGACAGGCTACAGGGCTGGAGCCTGTTGGTAAGAGCACTTGTTCTCCAAGTATGAGGCCCTGAGTTTGAATTCCCAGCCATCATGTAAAAAGCCTTATGTGTGCTTAAAACCCTAGCACTGAAGGTGGAGGCAGATAGATCAGGAGAGTTCGCTGGACAGCCAACCTGGCCAAAACAAGTGCAGTGAGCAGCCTTTCTCATTCTAACAAGGGGGAAAGTAGCTGCGGAAGAAACCTGATGTTCTGCTCTGACCTTTACATGCACATGTATGAGAATCCCACATGCACACTAGGGTGTGCATGCAACACACACAGCAAGATAGAGGATCAATTCCAATTCCAATGAAAAAGAAAGCCAATGTAGTAATAACGGCTGAATTAAAGTCTCTACAAGAATGTAATTCTATAATTTTGGGAATGACTAACTGGAAAAGGGTCTGCAGATCATACAACATACTATAACTTTAAAAAAAAAGAGTCAGAGGTACTTTGTACAACTTTCTTTAACTTCATCTTAGCTTTTACTGCTTCTCCAGGCTGAAGGTAAAATGCCAACTACCATTCTGTCTAACTGTAACCCATTCTTCAATGGGCAGCATAAATTCTACCTCCTCTAATGATGTCTTCCATAACACTTTCTTTCCAGCTGGAAATACATTTTTTCTTACACTGAATTCTCATGAATCACATACTTCATGAGGAATAGTTTCAATGTAGACTGCTTATTTTTTTATATGTATTTTTCTGTAAGATAAATTTGATATCAAAATCATTATCTTACTGCACTGCAGTGAGCCCTCTGGGTGCAGTAGGCACCTGGAGTACTGGAGACCACAAATGCAGCTCTGCAGCTCTCCTGTCTTCTTCCCAATTTTACTTAAAAAGCTAACCTTCTGTTCTGTGTACTGCTGCCATCATGTGTGTGGTGTGTATGCATGTTTCTGTTCATTACACATGAGATGATGTTAGGAATCATACTTGCTCACTCTTCCTCCGTATTCACTGAGTAGTCTTCCTAGCCAGCTTGCTTAGAGAAAGCTCCACCACTGCTTTTCAAGGCTGGACTTACAGGCAAGCCACAATACCCATCAACATTCATGTGGCTTCTTGAAATGAGAACTCCGGTTTCTCCCCCAAACTACTTGTTTTAATTTGTACACTTTCTCCTTCAATAGGGGTTCATTTTACCTTGCCTATAAGTGTATTTAAAAATCATTAAAAGAAATAATCAACAGAGCAAAATGACAGCCTACATACAGAATGGCAGAAAATCTTTATATCACACTTCAGACAGAGGGCTAATGTTCAGAATTTACAAAGAGCTGCAGAAGTCAAATACCAAGGAAATAAAACTGCCAATTAACAAATGGGCAGATAAGCTAAATAGATACCTTAAAAAAAGAAAGAAACAAAAATGGCCAATAACTATTTTTAATGTGTTAATATCCCTAGCCATCAGGGAAATGAGAATTTAAACTACTCTGAAATAAGACCTTGCCCCAGTGAGAATGGCTGTCATCAATAAGTCTGACAAATGTGATAGAAGATGTGGTGATATTACTGTTGGGAGAGATGCAAATTAGTATAATCATTGTGGAAATCAGCTTGGAAATTTCTCAAATAATTAAAAACAGTACTACTACATGATCTCACTGTGCCACTCCTGGGCCCATACCCAGAACTCCACAATCTATTATAGAGATATTTACACCCCTTGCTGCTTTATTCTCTAAAGCAAGAAATTGGAATCTGGTCAGTCAATAGATGAATGGCCAATGAAAACCTGATATATAAAACGAAATTCTATAAAGTTCTAACAAAAAATGTAATCACAAAATTTGTAGGAAAATTGATGGACTTTGTGTAATATTAAATGAAGTTACCTAATCTCAGAAAGAAAAAAATACATCATCTCCCTCATGTGGAAACTAGCCAGTTATATGCAAATAAATGTACATGGGCTACGATAGCACATGTAGAAAGAAGAAGAAGAAAGGTTACGGGGTGAGGGAAGGACTGAATGTAGGAAATAGATACAAATTACAAGGGATATGAAGTTAATTTCTTTTCTAACTCTGCCGCTGATTTTTTTTGGTTTTGGTAGCTGATACCATATAAAAATGGTAGCTGATACCATATAAAAATATATTAGATAGTGAAGTATAAAATTCAACGTGAAGGAAGCTTAATAGCTTCTGTTCTGAATGTGTATAATCTAACAGGATAGAAGTTCTTTGAGTTGTATAGTCATTTGAATCGGGTTAATTTTGGTGTGTTGTATTTATTTCTTTGCAACTCCCCCCAAATGCTGATTCTAAAGTCATGTACCACACTATACCCCACTTAAAAAATAATTTACAAAGAAAGAAAAGAAGGAAGGAAAACAGGCAGGTAGGCAGACCATTTAATAACATCATGTTGCTCTTCTATGCTTGATCTTGGATAACTCACCATAAACTATCCAGAACCAGTTTTGTTAATGTCTTGGCACTTGGTGGATTGGTAAGCCTCTGAAGACTGTGAGTCTCATCTGTTTGTACCAAATCTAATAATAACATCTATAACATTTTACATATAAGACGGAAACCTAAACAAACCCAAATCACAAATTTTCTGTGAGCATATGAAGATTTTCTATGAGCATATGAAGATTGTCTGTCCAAAATGCATGGTCAGAATGCCTGACCTTCATACCTCTCATTACCCTTAAAATCTTATAAAGCAATCTCTTAGATGTGATCATTTTAGGAAATAGAGGTCAACACAACTGTCACTTGAACCTATAAAGTTTTAGACTTTGGTTTTATATAATATTCAGGGTTCCTTTCTTTAAAACTTGGAGTTTTATACGAACTACAAACAAAACACAAATTACTAAACAAATGAAAAAGAGCAAACAGTCTATATAGTCCACTGTATTTTTAAAATAAAAACTAAAACAGGCATAACATGATCTAAATAAGCTACTATTTTCTTTATCATGGCACAAATGGTGTCTCTAGCCTGGCCTGAAACTCCGCTTTAATTTTCCAACTGCTGGGCATAACCGATTACATCCTACTTTAAAACAAAACAAAACAAAACCCTGTAATTTTATTTCTAATATAATAATAATAATAATAATAATAATAATCTAATGTACAACACAGAAGTCAAACATATCTATATTTCTAAACTAACAAATTAATGCCAGCAGAGAGTGCTAAGAGCATAGTGGCAAACCCTTAAGACTGAGAAATCAATAAAGTGTGCTTTGATTCCGAAATGGTCCAAAATGTAGAAACGATCTGTGTCTATGAAGATAGGGCACACTGCAGCAAATAAACAAGAAGTGAGCTCTATGCCTCTCAGGGTAGTAATCTGCTCATATTTGATCTAGCTAGATGGTACTATACTAGCAGAGATCTTACAGAAAAGCAATTAATTTTTTCTTTGTAGAGAAAAGAGAATATTAATCACTACCACTGGTGAAGGAGAAGCAAAGAAGTCTAGGAAAATGTGTTACTGGTCATAAAAAGTATCTATCTGAAAGTGTGTGTCGCCGGGCGTGGGGGCGCATGCCTTTAATCCCAGCACTTGGGAGGCAGAGGCAGGCGGATTTCTGAGTTTGAGGCCAGCCTGGTCCACAAAGTGAGTTCCAGGACAGCCAGGACTACACAGAGAAACCCTGTCTCGAAAAAAAACAAAAAACAAAAACAAACAAACAAAAAAAAGAGTTCACGGCCAGCTTTTTTTTTTTTTAATTTATATAAAGTGTTCCAGGCCAATCACTGCTTCTAAAAACAAACAAGGACAAAACACAAAAAGTGACTATGTAAATTGACAATTCTCAGCTCTATGAAAAGGAGTCAATTATACATTCCATATTCTCACAGGGCAAGTAATTTACAAAAAGTTCAACAAGTGTTCCAGCCAGAATTTATTTTATATAGTTTTATAAATGACTTTGGGTTTGAACACATACAATATGTTGCTTAAATTTTCAATTTTATTACCTTACACAGGTGCTTTAGTCTAAACTTGCCTTTATTTCTTCTCTGGTTTTATACTTTAACTCCCTATTCTTTGAAATAATATCTAACTTGTCATATGAATTTAAATGAAATCAGATAATATGCACAGCACTGAAGTTTTTTTTTTAAATAACAAAGGTTGAAATTAAATATTGTAGGCACCCAAAAATGGTAGAGAAATTGTAGTATTAAAAGTAAATATAGATTTTCAAGGGGTCTGACATCATGGATATTTTCAACATTCTGTAATCATTCTGAGTTTTTTTTTTTCCTTTAGAGAAATTTTGGGAATACTCTTTAGATGTGGGAGTCCTACCCACACTTCCGAGCCTATTCATAGGTCGGATTGCCTAGTTACTCTCTGCAAACAAGCCCCACTCCTTTAGTAAGGCCACTTACATCAGCATAAGTCAGTGATAAGATAAAGAAGGGGTCCAGATAGGGAAGAGAAACAAGAAAGCTGGCAGGACTGAATGCAGTGTTCCTTTTCCTCACCTTGGGGAAGAGATGCCACTGTAGCTATTCAGCAATCCTCAACAAGACAAGAAGGGACATACTAAGCCTGAGTCTCCCATAAACAAGTTCCTATTTTTAAAAAGTACTTCTGTGTTTTTCCAAATACAGAACAGTTTACAATGAGACAGGTGCAGACACAAGACTTCCACTGAGTCAACCTAATCTTCTACTCTAATTAAAGTTTCTATCTATGATTAGGAGTAGTGGAAAACAAAGTTTCAAGAGAGACTGTCCTTCTTACTACCTTCCATAGTTAAAACATATTTTGAAATGATAGAGAAATAAACCCTTTCAGTAGGTAAAGAGCCTAGTTTACCTTATAATAACTTTTTATAACTCCTTGCTCATAATTCCCTTAATATGGTTTATTGTTTTAATTTTTGCCTCTAGCAGAAACTGAGGAAATTTTTTTAACATATCTGTCAGATGATAGTTATACTGTCAAATGTCCTATGAGCTGACTGACTTACAAGGATGGGCTGAATATATATTTCTAGATTTACCTTTCTCTCAAAGAGTTTCATTTTTTAAATTTATATGGTAGTTTTTCTCTTGTTAAAAGGTTTGGGTTAAGTATACATTTTATTAAAATGAAATGAAAGGATATACTAGACAAGTTTATAACTTCTTATTGACACAATCAAAATATTAGCATAATTTATATCAAATGCAGGGTAGACCACATCTACTATTCTGATTATACCTATAACCAAGAATCTGACAGCTTCTGGCACATATGACACAGTTATTAGTAAATGAAGATCCATAATTCAGACTTAGGACTATGTGTCCCAAAGGACCATTCTCATTACTACCTCTAGTTTCTCTGATGGATGGAATCTGAAAAAGGAAGCACTCCTCAGAGGAGTTAGATGATGTTAAATACAATTGCAGTCCCTACAAGTACTACATCATACTTCATAAGCAGATACACGAATTTCTCTTTATTTGTCAACTATGTATCCAAGCTAAGTGGACATTTTCATTTCAGCTCTATGAACAAATGCAAAAGATGGATAAGAGAATGTTTTCTTACCTGTGCTGGCATCTTCACTCTCCATAGATGACTTATTGGTTTCTGACGGATTATTCATTCTTGAGTCTGCAATAAGACAAAGGTAAAGAAGGTGTTTAAAAAACTAGGGGTGAAGATGAAGTTAAGGAGGCAAAACTATGGCAAGTCAAGGGTTAACTAATATCACAGTGGTTCATTTCAAGAAGGCCATGCATCGTAGCATATGGCAGGCTACAACATTACAAATTGAGTAAAAAGGTTACCTGACAAACATTCAGGAGTTCCTAAATCATAAAGAAACTCATAAATAAATTACCTAATAAAATTTAAGATTCTTCTAAGAGAAAAATTTAAGGTAAAAAAGATTATATTACAGTCTGACATGCTAAAAAAAATCAATTCTTTATAAGAGGCATGTGTAATATACTTTTAAAATAAACTGGAAAGCTGGAAATATCTCAGAAAGTAATTACTCTTATTCTCAAATGATTCTTTTTCTAAGCAAAGATATTAGTTAACTACAACTAAAACAAATTCAGTTAATAATAATCTAACAGATGAAAGGAAACTTGTCTGAACACATCCATTTGACTTCCTTAGCTATACTAGAGCCAATAAGGTGGTATGCCAAACATATGCCTCATTAAAAACAAGCATAACAAACTGCACCAGAAGGTTCAACAGGAATCTCTATAGTTCTAAAAGAGTCATACCCACCTACAAACGAACCAGTTAATTTAGGGTTATTTCTTTCTAGTTTATTAAGTTGTGGTTTCCATAGTAAAATGTTGTCAACCACTATTAGCAATTCCAGAAAACATGTAGGAAAGGAGACAAGAACAACTTATGCCCTGCTACTTCTTCCCAGGGATCAACAGAATAGACAAAATAGACATTTGGCTCTACATTCACCACAGACTTAATGTTTGTCATAAAATAAGACTATTACCAAGTAAGTTCTATGTCTTCTCCATTATAAAGGACCATTAACTAAGTTATTATAAGAGAACAAATCAAACCGTATTATACCAACTTTTAAAAATCATCTGCAGAAAATGTTCAATTAAGAAGACAAGACAATCATTTTTTTAAAATTATCATTATTTGATTGATTTATTTATTATATGTAAGTACACTGTAGCTGTCTTCAGACACACCAGAAGAGGGTGTCAGATCTCATTACGGGTGGTTGTGAACCACCATGTGGTTGCTGGGATTTGAACTCGGGACCTTCAGAAAAGCAGTCAGTGCTCTTACCCGTTGAGCCATCTCGCCAGCCCCCAAGACAATCATTTTAAGTCCCAACCATATTGCCCATAGTTGCATTACCTACATGTATAAGAAATGAGGAAAAATATTAGGAACTTTTCATACTTCATAACCTAGAAATTGGGCAGTTTGTTTTCTAGACACTGAGCAATATCTTTTCTAATATAGTAAATATTTCTAACTGATACATGTCTTATGGGTCTTAGACATGTCTGTTTGTGGTCATAAATGAGGTTGTTCTACAACTTCCTTCCTCACTGTCCAGAAAAGTTTAAAAAGCACCTGAAAGCACACTAAGGTTTGAAAGAACCAGGTGTACAACTTAGTAAAAATCAGCTTTCTGTATGACTTAACTAAAATCTTAGAAAAGTTAACATATCACAAAACTCAAAACATATCATTGTATGTACACTCAATGTTTTCTTTAAAAAGGATATATTTTAAAGCAAAGTACAAAAAACAATCAGTAAACACATATAAACAGAATTAACAATTTTCTCATGCACAGACAGACAGCACAGTAACCAAAAGTCCTAAGTCTTGACAAATCATGAACCTGGCCTTGTATTTAATCTCTAATTTCCACACTTATAAATTTGAAAATTATGCCACAGGTATTTTACATGACTTTTCTAAGGACCTTTATTGAACTGTCAAGACCTTCAAAGGCATTTTACAAAATTACTTCAAACACAAACAGAATAATTTTTTATAAATAAATAAAATATGAACAGATAAAATTTATATTTAACGATGGGAAGTCCGTTTTAATGACAGTGTTAACTCTAAGTAGCTATTTAATTTCTGATATTCAAAAATAAATGGTAAATCTAGTTCAAAAAGACATTTTTCTTTTATTTTTTGAATTTCAAACTTGGTAAGTTAGAAGAAAATATACAAGTAAATTATTCACTGATACTTTTGTTTATTAGTAATAGAAAAACCCAGAAGCCTATGTCACTTAACTGATCATGAGTCTGACCTGCAGTCTGTATTACTGCTGGGCATATCAATCTGTTGTTTGCATCATGTGCATCCCTGACAGAGCAGTTTTCACTCTGATGGACAAGTATATGGTTAACTTGAGTTTAGCCATGTTTTTCTGTATAAGAATTCAAATATTTTGGATGTATCAATTTACTTTTTCATTAACTGCTTTAATTTCCAGAATAGAAAATAACATACAGGAAATAAAAATCATCTGCTAAAGTTTTAAGCTTAAGATATCCAATTCTTGTACTTTGTATCAGATGACTTTAAAAGGTATCAGTCATTCTTCATGTAAACAGAGAAAAGTCCTCACAAAATATGGCCACCATGCGGCATCATCTATCTAAGCCAAAGCACTTCAACCCATCTTTAGTCACCCGAAACACTTCATTTACTCAAGCAGAACCTCTATCTCCTAAAGACTCCTGGTTTTGTAGGAAACTTACTATTAACAGGCTTTCAAAAACACATAAAACTCTAATTTCCTAAGATAAAGCTGGATTTAAGAAATCAAAGTGACAAATTTTGAGAATGGCCAGTAACTTTGTAAAATGATCAGTAACCTCTGTATTTCCCACTATAGTAGTAGTTATAATATTAATTCTGTACCATGACACCACCTTAATTTTTCATTTGAGATTTTTGGTTTTGTATGAGGGATTCTTATTAGATAGGTAAACTATTTTATTAGTATGTATATATTATTTTGATACAGTATATATTTTGTTTCTGATTTAAAATGTACTTTAAATTATATATACTACTTTCTAAAGAAATTTTCAAAAAGCAAAAATTTCCTCCATGCAAGACAAATTCAAATACATTATTTGCTGAAAATACACTTGAAGAGCTGGGAATTTCCCCAAAGCAAAAATTTCCTCCATGCAAGGCAAATTCAAATACATTATTTGCTGAAAATACACTCTGAGCCAGAGGAGCTGGTCCTAAGGAGGGACCTAGAGCAAACTCAGGCACTCTGTCGCCTTGCAAATGCTTTCCTCCTTCTCTGTCCAAGCCCTCCCCTCCCCTCCCCCATGTAGGTCGCATATGTGATTGAGCGTTTATGCATAGTCAATCCCACACATGCTATTTCCATATTAACGCTGTAAAAAAGAACTGTGCTGTTACCCACCTAGAACACAGTCACTGCAGTCCAGCATGGCTGTAAAATCTTCAAGAGGTGCAGACAGTCCAAAGCAAGAAGGAACAGGTAGCGTTTGGGGAGGGGAAAATACTACTATTTCTAACAAATCTGTACTATGTTCTTAAGAGAACAAGGGTGGGAGGAGTGAAGAGTGGATTGACAAGAGAAGCAAACTACAACTTCAGTTACACCATAGCAATCTTCAACTGAGTAAGGAAACTGCAGTTGCTCTGAGGAGTTTTAGTCTCTTCTACCAGCTAGGACTGACATTGTCAAGGCAACTGAAGCATGAAAAGTTCCCCTTTTTGTAATAAAATAGAAACAAAGATTGCAGCTGGCAGTTTCCATAATGAAGCTTAATCAGTATGCGTGTGATTAGGGCCTTATGCAAATCTCTCCTCGTTAGCACAGCAGCCAGCACTTTGAAGTCCAGGAACAATTCATTTACAGAATACACTGAAAGCACTCCCTGCATAATTTAAATGAATACATAAATATTTATCAGCACATTTGCATATTAATTGGCAGTGCATGAAGGAAAAAATTATCTCCTGAGTGCCAGCATAATAATTAGGAGGATAAAATGAGATTTCTTCCAATGGCCTGGCATCTTGGACCTAACTTGAGATAGTACCAGGG
Source organism: Mus minutoides (assembly GCA_902729485.2). Lineage (NCBI taxonomy): Eukaryota > Metazoa > Chordata > Mammalia > Rodentia > Muridae > Mus > Mus minutoides. Next base: position 66,875 of record LR750282.1, on the reverse strand, counting down.
GAAAAGGGAGGGGCAGGAGGCAGAGTTCTGTTAAAATGCCACTGAAATGACATGGACAAATTAGAAACAACTCTACAGACTTAAGCACCTTTAATCTTATTCCTGCTGGCAACAATGACTTCAGTAATAAGAGGATTTGCAAAAGGCTTTCTACACAATCCAAATAATCCCAAGGAAACAATTAGCAAGGTAGGAGCAGAACACAGGCTTGTCAAGATGGTGCTAGTCTACTGATAGGGAATTTTCCAGTTATTAACACACACCGTCAAGAGAAAGTCCTACTTAAAACAAGACAACTGCATAAATGCAGAAGCAGGCGAGAGTGTACAAAAGCATCTTTGAGAGCAGATATTCATGATATGTGAATCTTTTTATACTACCAAATTAACAGACAAGATTAGCTGACTGCTGCCTATTATGTAACATGCTCCCATCAAAATCAAACTCAAGAGGAAGACAGTTTGTTACTTAGAATATGCATCATCCTCAAATGGGCCATGTAACTGCAGAATAATTATTTTTCAAGCAATACCACTTAATGGACCTCTGCGTGTTTGAGAAAAACGTTCTGTACATATATAGCTTCATTAAACATGTTTATTAAAGTTTGAAATTAAGTTATAACATTTCAGATATCATTATAAAGAATTCAGGACATTTATACAAACATTATTAAGTTCTTAGGAATAAAGAAACCAAAGTACAGAAAACTAAAGCACCTTCTACTCAATGGCATATTAATAATTCCGGGTCAGGATTTCAAAGCAGATTTTACTGACATCAAGATCCAAGTTCTTGCATGACCTACACACCTTAAGGCTAAGTTACACTGTCAGAGAACTAGAGGGTGGGGAGGGGGGAGGGAGGAGGGAGGGTGAAGAAGAGAGTGAGAGGGAGGGGGGAAGAGTGTTTCAGTACTGAGGAAAGAGACTAATAATTGGTAGCAAAGGCATCATGTTTACAGTGCATACAGATAATATAGTGGCTGAAAGTAGGGTACCCTCTCATTAATAACCTACTTATCTTCAAGCATTCTAATGTCTGATTTTTAAAATATGTTATGAAATAAAGATGTGTGTAATAACTATACATGTAATAAACAGGGTGTTACAGTCAGTATTTGTCCAGTGTTATACTACACCCTTCACTGCAGCCTGGGGTCTGAACATACAATATGAACCTTATGTGCTGCACATGCTGCCATACTTCCCGGTGCCAGCCAATGCTGCTTCAGGCCCCTCAGTTCAGACTTAACATTACTGTGTGTTATAAAGTATAATAACTGTACTTACAAACAAGGTTTTCTGCTCTTATAGAGACATATAGGACTTGGTATTTTCCTATCATTACAAGTACATAAGTATCAAACTACAGCATTTTGGGGGCTAAAGAGATGACTTAGCAGTTAATAGCAAATGCTGCTCTAACAAAGGAGCCAGGTTCTGTTCTAAGAACCTACATCATGTGGCTCATAGTTATCTATAAATCCAGTTCAAGAGGATCAAATGTCCTCTTCTGGTCTTCTCAGGCACCTGTATACACATGGTGTATATAAATATATGTAAGTAAGCAAGCAAGCACACGCGCGCGCGCGCGCGCGCACACACACACACACACACACTGTATCTTTGATTGTATTTGATTTTTAAGAATGGCTGTGTAGCTTGGTGATCCAAGTTTTATTTAAAAAATTGTTAAATGAATTTTAGCTTGGCATTAGAACATTATTTCCAATAATAGCTAAAATGAGCCTAAACTTACTTCTGCCAATTTCCACGTTATGAAAGTGTGAAGTGGTATTCTCAACACTGATGACTGGAAAAGTAAAAATATCAATCAACCCTAAAAGTTGTTAAAAGGCACTATAATTTGCAGTATTAAATATTCAGCTAAGACATTTATGTAAAATAAATAAGCAGGTCCATCTTATTAGTGTGCAAATTTATACTAGTCTTTAATTTTAACATGGTAAAATATACATACCAAGAAAATATTCTAAAGTGACATTATGATTTATTATCAGTCAATATTTGACATGTATGCCTACGTTAGGCATTTATATACCTAGCGTTGCCTAAAAATATCTTGGGCGCAATGGATCAAGAGTAGAAAGTTTGACCTGGAGCAGAAACAGGAATGAGAGACCACAGATGCCACAGGAACATGGAGTCATCAGATAAACACATCTTTTAAAATATCTATTTTATATTCTACTTTGTATTAAAATAAGCAAGAATATGGTATAGGATGCTAATTCCAAATGAATGTTTAAGAACAATGTGTTGGACTGGACAAGGTCTACTATAGTGGGAATGATGAGAAGCACTGATGAGATGACCTAAATCTACATCTCCATTTCCCATGACATACTTATTTGATGTACTTGTTTAACTAGAATACACTTGGTATTAATAAAATGGTTCATTCCCTCCTCTTCTGCATTTATAGAAATTTTGTTTTCCCTTTTACACCACCTCTCTAATTTGCCTTAAAAAGAAACCACAACAAATACAAAACCTCTATACAATAACATCTTTAAGATACCTTTTTCTTTCATAATTTGGTGTTTTCTATCCAAGCAAGTAAGACCTGGAGCTACAGACAAGCAATCATTGTTGGTTCTACCTAAGCAGTGTTAGTATCATTTGCCTTAGGCCAAGATAGTCCCAAGTTGCCTCTGTAGAGAAGAAAGGTTTTTAGCTTGCCAGGTTAAACCTTACTCCCTTCTACTATAAATCTCACCTAGGCAGGTGAACGGGCTACAGTGAAAGGGCAATAAAAAGGCTGTCCTTTTGGCCGTTCTTGAAATAAACACTTTAAACAACAGGGTTAAAGACTCTTAAAAATGTTGAGACATCTACAAATAGTAGCCAAGTACGAAAGGCAACACCCTTCCCTTATACTTCCCTACTGTGGACCATTTATATCCAAAAGAAAAGGTCCAATAAGCTCTATCACGGAGTTAAATGTACATACTATTTGGTCCTCTGAAATATCAATAAAGAACTCCTAAGTTTAAAACTCAACCAAAAAAGAACACCTTAAAAATCTGTAAGATCAGCAAGAGTTAATTCAACCATATCACCTTCTTTTAACACCTGGGTTAGGATTTGATTAATGGCCTATAGATACCCTGACAGAAGAGGCCAATAAATACTTCAATAATTCTTTTCTAGATGAGCTGGACTGGAGATATGAGATGGGGAAACACATTTATGGAAAGGACAGGAAATAGTATTTATCATATGGTAGCATAAAACATAGAGCTGAAAAAGGTAACATTCAAATTATATATTTCAAAATTATGCCTTTGGTGGTTTTAATGAGAATGAGTTTATATGTTTGATTGCTTAATCCCCATTTAGTGAAACAGTTTGGGAAGGATTAGGAGGTGTGATGTTTGGGGGATTTGAATGTGTTGATTCTCCAGGTGGTGGCACTGTCTGGGAAGGCTATGAAACACCTAGAGGGTTGGTTGGAGCTTTGCTGCAAGTGTCACTTGGGGAGGTTTTATAGTCAGTCCCTACATCTTGTTCTTGCTCTGCTTCCTGACTTCTGGACAACCTCAAGTTCCTGACATCATGCCTGCCTTGCCTGAAATGGACTGTACCCATCCTCCTCCCAAGTCAGGGTACTGTATTCATAGAAATAGAACAGAAACTAATACAATGCTTAGTTTCCCATCTTTTCCCTCAAAGAACAACTTTCATGATTTAAAGTTTAAGTTGAGCATGATTACAAAGACATCTTATAAGTTGTCATCAGAAAAGAAATTAAAAGCAATAATAACCAAATTATAATTTATGTTTTAAATAACCTTTGTCTGGTTTGAGTGAACTAAGGTTATGTTATATTCTTCCTGACTAATTCATTTATGGCCAACTGTTCATGTTCTAGGGAAACCATCAATAGCAGAGAGCTCCCACCAACAAGAAACCAACTTCTTTTTTTAAATTAAACACAGTAGAGGAATCAAATGAAACAAAGGTAGAGCCAATCTGATCAGTTTAACATTTGTCATAAAAAATAATGATAGCTCTCTCTCTGTCTTCCACAATTCAGCCCAAGAACAAGGCAGATATCAGGAAATTGGTTACATAAGGAAAGTTAAATCTAATAAACTGAGCTAGGTTTATCACTGTTGAAAAGAATTTAAATCCTGTAAACAAAGGAACAAAACAAAATAAACTATAAAATACTATATTAGAATTAGAGTTTAGGCTAGAGAGATGGCTCAGCTGTTAAGAGCACTGACTGCTCTTCCAGAGAGGTCCTGAGTTCAATTCCCAGCAACCACATGGTAGCTTACAACCATCTGTAATAGGAGCTGATGCCCTCTTCGGGTTTATCTGAAAACTGCTGCAGTGTACTCACATACATAAGTAAATAAATCTTAAACAAACAAACAAACAAACAAACAAAAAAAACAACATTAGAGTCTAGAGAGATGGCTCAGTAGTTAAGATCTAGAGAGATGCCTCAGTAGTTAAGATCTAGAGAGATGGCTCAGTAGTTAAGATCTAGAGAGATGCCTCAGTAGTTAAGATCTAGAGAGATGGCTCAGTAGTTAAGATCTAGAGAGATGCCTCAGTAGTTAAGATCTAGAGAGATGCCTCAGTAGTTAAGATCTAGAGAGATGCCTCAGTAGTTAAGATCTAGAGAGATGGCTCAGTAGTTAAGATCTAGAGAGATAGAGGCAGGCGAATTTCTGAGTTCGAGGCCAGCCTGGTCTACAGAGTGAGTTCCAGGACAGCCAGGGCTACTACTGTCTCAAAAAACAAAAAACAAAACAAAACAAAACAAACAAACAAACAAAAAGATCTAGAGAGATGGTTCATTAGTTAGGAAGAACTGTTCATCACAGCAGATTATAACCACCGTGGGGATCCAATGCCCTTTTCTGGCCTTCACCAGACACATACATGTACACACATATAATACAAGCAAAAGCACTCATACACATAAAAATAAATCTGGCTGGAAACATAGATATAAAAATAAGTATAACTTTAATACTTTCTTCACCTTCTGTCACTGTATTTTTTTAGGCACGTAGAAGAGCAATGAAGACATATGACATTAGATATTAGTTGTTGTTGTTGTTGTTGTCATTGTTTTTTAATGTCACTACCATCCAAAAAGAATCTAGGGACCAAAGAAACTTGTTGAAATGTTTTTAAACTTCAAGAAAAACTCTGAGGATGTAGCTCAATGGCAGAATGCTTGCCTAACAAAGTCCTGCACTAGGAAGGAAAGAAGGTGAAAAAGATAGACGCAGACTTAAAAGATTCCTTACCAAATGTTGCATAATTTAGACAAACTAAATAAAAATGACAATGAATGAGAAGCCGGAGAGATGGTTCAGCAGATAAGAGCATTGGCTGCTCTTGCAGAGGATACAGGTTCAACTCCCAGAACAATGTTTCACAACCATCCATAACTCCAGCTCAGGGGACCCAACACTGTCCTGTGACTTCTGCAGGCACAAAGTAAGGTACACACACATATATGCAGGCAAAATACCCATACCCATAAACTACAGCAACAATAATGAATCAAATGTATCTATTATTAACAGAACTTCATGAGTACTGTCATACACTGGTGGTTTTTATGCCAGTGTAGTTTTGCTTTCCCAAACTCTCAAAACTGCCTAATCATAGGAACATGATGGTAATAGAAATCTAGAGTTATGAAAGAGTGATTACTTACTGTCAGAGTGTACTTATAATCATTTACACAGAATTCTGATGGACTTTTCAGTATCTTATGGAAAAGAAGTCCACATTAGACCCTCTGAATTTTATTAAAGTTCATATTTAAGCTCAGACCTAAGTGTCAGTCTCAGCTTTTGTGTCATCATTTATTGTCTGAAGAAAGATTTACTGAAAACATATTATAGCTCCAAAGTCTATTATGTTAGAAACTCAGTTAATTTAAAATAAAATCTCCACAGACATTAGACAGTAATAGAAAATTAATTATAAATCTGTATTTTAGATATACTGTCACATTATTTAAAAATACTATTTATTTGGCACTGCAATGTACTATCTCAAACTGTCCTGTTTATGAAACTGACTCATTGAATATTCCAGCAATTTTCAGGGTTGTGTGGCCTTCTTGTCAGTACAGCTGGACCAACATGGAAGCAAACCTATCTAAAGAACCTGCAGTTGGCATTGATCTTAGCACTGCTTCCTCCTGCGTAGGTGTCTTCAAGCAAGGAAAGTGGAATTGCCAATGACCATGGTTACTGAATCACTGACACGGTGATGAACGTAGGATGTTGTGAAGAATTGGATTGTGAAGAACCCTAACAACACAGTTTTGTTTTATTTAAAACAAACAAACAAAACACCGAAATGTCTGATTGGGTGTAGGTTGAATGCTGCTGCTGTTCAGTGTGATCTGAAGCATTGGTCCTTCATGGTGGTGCATGATGCACACAAGTCTAATGTCCAAGAAGAATATTAAGGGGAGTAAAAAAGCTTCTTTCTATCCAGAGGAGGTGTGCCCTATGGTTCTGACAAAGATGAAGAAAATTGGAGAAGCCTATGTTGGAAAGATTACCAATGCTATGATCACAGTGCCAGTTGACTTCAATGACTCTCAGAAGTAGGCAACCAAAAATGTAGATGCTGGGCTCAATGTACTTAAAATTATCAACTAGCCAACTGCTACTGTTACGGCTTATGGTTTAGATAGGAAGGCTGGAGTTGGAAGAAATGTGCTGAGTTATTTAGGTGACACTTTAAACATGTCAACCCTCACTTTTGAGGTCTAATTTACAGCTAGAAGCACCCACTTGGGTAGAGAAGACTGACAACTGGATGGTAACCATTTTATTGTTCTGTTTAAATGCAAGCACAAGAACATCAGTGAAAACAAGAGAGTTGTCTAATGTCTGTGTACTGGTGGCAAATAGGCATGTACCCTCTCCTCTAGCACCTAAGCTGGAAAGGAGATTGATTCTTAATCTGAGGAACTGACTAATGAACTGACTTCATTAACTTCATTACCCTTACCTTTGCTCAAGAACTGAATGCTGACCTAATTCTGTAGCACTGTGGACTCTGTAGAAAAGGCCCTTTGAGATGTCAAACTAGACAAGTCACAATGTCCTGGTGGATGGTTCTACCATAATCCCCAGGATTCAGAAGCTTCTATGAGATTTCTTCAATGAAAAAAAACTGAATTTAAGCATTAGCCCTGATGAAGCTGTTGCTTATAGTACAGCTGTCCAGGTGGTCACCTGGAGACAACTCTATCTGCAAACAATTCTGAGAATGTTAAGGATTTGCTCCTCTTGGATGACACTCCTTTTCTCCTTGGTACTGAAACTGCTGGTAGTCATGACTGTCCTCACCAAGCATAGTATTATCATTCCTACCAACTAGACACAGATCTTCACCACTTGCTTTTACAACCTGCAGGTATGCTCATTCCAGTATATGAAGGTAAAAGAGCCATGACCAAGAACAACCTACATGAAAAATTTGAACTCATAGGCCTACCTTCTGTAGTCTGTGATATTTCTCAGACTGAAGTCACTTTTGACATTGATGCCATTGGCACCCTCAATGTTTCTAATGTAGACAAGAGCACAAAGGAGAACAAGATCACCATCACCAATCACAAGGGACTTTTGAGTAAGAAAGATAATGCATGAATGGTCCAGGAAGCTTGGAAGTAAAAGCTTGAAAAGAAGCAGAGAAATAACGTATTACCAAAGAATTCAACGGAAGTCTATGCTTTCAATATGACAGCAAAAGTTGAAGATAAGAATCTTCCAAGCAAGATCAATGATGAGGTCAAACAACAGATTCTAGACAAATACAATGAAACCATCAGTTAGCAAGGTAAGAATCAGACTGTAGAGAAAGAAGCTGAACACCAGGAGAAAGTGTGCAACTCGCCATTACCCCATCACTTCCAAGCTGTAACAGAGAGTTTAGCTGCATGCCAGGAGGAATGCCTGGGCACTTCCTGAGTTAGAAGCTTCTCTTTCTGTGGCACTTCTTCAGGGCCCATCACTGAGAGAGTTAAGTCAGTCCAAAAAGAGACACAACAATCCACAGAAAAAGCTATGAAAGGCCCAAATTTAGAAAGTTCCGTGGCAGTTTTAAAGTTAGAGCTACTACAGTAAGTTTTTGGGTACCCTCCATACTTTACCATAAAACACAGGGAGAAGAAATAGCATTGCATGTTATAGCACTGTATCCTCAGTGGAGAAGCAATGCCTTAAATAAAACTAAAATGGGAACCACAGGCAGGGTGTGGAGGAAATGCTGAATGGAAGACTTACTATCTGCTATGGAATGAGCGTATTTCTGCCGGCAAACATGACCTAATTTTAGACATATGGCTTTTGAAAATGATATTAAGATGATATGATTGAGATGCGGAGGTAGTTCAGTGGTAGAGAGATTGCCTAGAATGCATGAACTTAGTACTATACTAAAACCAACTAAATAAGATGAAGTCATTAGTGTTTTTGTCCTTATAAAACAGGGAAATCTGAACAGAGACAACACAGAAGGAAAGTAAGAAACATGGATAGATTCTTTCTCATAGCCCTCAGAAGAACCAACCCTGATAGCACCTTACGTTAGACTGACAGCCTCTGGAGCAGTGGTTCTCAACATGTGGGTCTTAACCCTTTTGGCAAACTTCTATTTCCAAACAAAACAAAACAAAAAAACGTAACAATTCATAATGGTAGCAAAGTTAGTTATGAAGTAGCAATGAAAACATTAATTTAAAAAATAATAAATAAATAATAATAATATATAATAAATAATAAAGCAGTAAGTTCCCGCTGCTTCAGATACTGCAGCTGTGGTGTTCCATGTGGCATCCTTAGGAACTAATATGGCTTGTAAACTTAAGCTTGCCCATGTAAGAAAGGGGGATTGTATCCAAGGGTATTCCTAAAGTGAGAATGTTATTTTAAAATAACCAGGGTTTATAAAAATAATTCCGGTATTATTATAATCTCTTGATAAACATTCAATAAATGCTACTGTCAACATTCTCCTAATGCATGAAAAGAATAAGAGTGGATACTCATGGATACTTCTGTCTTCTAACTAGGCTTTAACCATAGCAAGAAAACATGTTTTTGCACATGGTGAAACACCTACAGATTGCTGGAACTAATGAAACACACTAATGAGACACACTAATGAGACACGCTAATGAGACACGTTCACTGAAGAGCAAGGTGCTGTTCTTCTCCTCTTCTCCATGTTTCAATCCTGAAATAATATTTCCTCCAGAAGACTTAAACTATAAATAAGGACAAAGATCTCTCTCTCTCCATGTGTGCACTCTATGGCAATCCCAGGAAGACACATTTCAATGTAACACAACAATCAACAAATATTTAGAGTTATCAAACACTGATGAAGACTGTAACTTGTAAAAAGGACCAAATAATTTATATACGTTCTCTTCTTTCTCCCTATTTCCTCTAATCTTACACTTTTCATATATAGTGGGAATGTCGTCAGTAAACAGGCACAATACTTTCAAAAGTTTGTAGTTAAGTTTATATACACACACACCAGCCAGCAGAGAGTTGCCAACAGTGTTGTTAGTATAGGTGAAGTATTTTACAAGGAGAACATGAAACTAGTGTCTTCTCTATTCCTATATACTCTAAGTTATAACAAAAGAAAAAACTCACATGAAATGTTACTACACATTTTTTATTCTTTAGACATACTACTTCATATTTAAGGAAATTGAAAAAAGTAAAAAAAAAATCATAAAAAAAAAAACAATAACAGATTCTGATCTGGAGTCTGTTTCAGTTTTCTACTACTTAGCTGAATTTCTTTAAACAAGTTACTTGTTCTCTCTAATCTTAAATCATTGTTTAAATGAATGTTAAATAATATTTTACTCATTAGATTTATTTTATAAAACTATTAGTCACAAAGTGCTTCTACTAAACTACCATCAAGGATTACCGCTACTCTTTCATTATAATAAAATCAGATGATATACTAAATGCTAAAGCTAACTTGACCCCATTTCTATTGCTGGCTAGGTCACAGGCATCCCAAGTATCATTCCAAAACACACTAAATCTTAAACAGACTTCAGAACTAACATGAAAAATTATTTATTTGATAAGTCATTTTAATAGACAATCCATAAAATAAAAGGCAATCACCATAACACCTGGGTTTATCAGTGGCTACTAAAGGAATAGTTTTACTTAGTAGAAAATATTTACCAGGTATAGAAAGACTGCATTCTTTCTTTGAATTGTTTCAATGAAAATTGAGAGTAGTTTGGTAATTAAAAAGGCAGGAAAGCTCTTCTTACTTTTCCAGTCTAAGAATACAAAAAGAGAAAAAGGCAAAACTGAGTAAACTGTATAAAATAACTAACACTTTAAGGGAATAAAGTCACATACAATAGAGAACTCTAGACTAATCACCAGGGCACATTTAGCTCTTTTAGGTAGGCATCTCTCTTATGCCATTCCTTCCTTTACAAAACAAATTTTACAATCTGACCTTACTAAAGAACATGAAGTTAAAGAGAAAGTTCTTGGAGTATTTATTTTAAGGTGTTGTACTTTCATGAAGCTGGATAAAAATTGCCTAAAGAATTTTCTTTAATAGGTTCATTCTCCTAACCAAAACCAAAAACTCATTTTCATTTTAGCATTCACCACTCCCAAACTGCAAGCATCAAACTGTTTAGAAATGATACAAATAAGTCAATGAAAGTTTTTATTAATTTAAAAATAGTCTTTAAAAAAAACCAGATCACATTTTGTATTGAGAAAATAGGGGGGAAGGTCAGTAATTGTCCCATATAGTGGGTAATTCTGCACTGCTGGTTGGCTGTTACATTGTCTTCAAGTCTCAAGAATCTTGATCAGCAGAGAGCACCAACAGCCTCAAACAGCAAAAGGATCAATACAGGCACTGACTTTCACTTGCCATGTATTTTAATGTCAAGCTCTTTTGTAATTAGTTTAACTTTATGTTTACATATATTCCTAGTTCATAAAATTCTGAATAAGTCTAGTTTAATGGTGCACACAAAATCAAAAGTGTGGCAGCTGAATTCAGACTGCTAGTGCCTGCATAAAAAAAGCAAAAACCAAACATAAATGGTAGTTCCGTTTGTGACTTAGGTGGGTGAAGAGAGATGAATTTGGAACTCACTGGCTAGTAAGCCAGTCTAATAAATTAGTGAGACACTGTTTCAAAAAATGAGGGGAAAGTGATTGAGGAAGATACTCAATATCATCTTCTGGCCACCATAGGCATGAATATGCACATACATACACAAACATGCACTTATAAATACAGTACAGTAATATACACACATTTTTATTTTAAAAAAATTAGAAATCAAATATGTAATTAGTTCAAACTACCTTATTTTGTAGCTTAGAATGTTCAATCAAAATTACTGAGATACATCCTACTAATTATGCTTCTACATGATAGTAGGTATCATGGACTGAATAGTAAAGAAAAAAGAAAGCAAACTGAGCAGGTAGCAGCCCGTCTTTCTGCCTCCTGACTTTGGACATAGTGTGATGTATGAGCTCAGATACTCTTGCCATAGTTAGAGCTAGTTTCACTGTTCATCATCACCATGATATATTTAGTCTGTGAACTAAAACACAACTTTCTTTGCTAAAGTTGCTTCTATCAGGTATTTTGTTATAGCAATAAGAACAATATGGCTACTCGAGTTGCCTATTTGTCTAGAGTATGTCTGACAGTTATATATGTGTATATATTTCAGAATATTTTAAGATGAGTTATTTCATTGCTTCTTATAAAATCTCTATAGCTCGGTAATGTTCTCATTATGTAAACAATGTCTCACACTACCAAGGTAGCTTCACGGTGACTCGGGGAGGCCAAGGCACTAAGAGTTATGAAAGCCAATGAAACTAAAAATAAAGAACTCAGACTACACTAAACTGAGCAATTAAGTCTGAATATTTGTTATTTTTCATGTGGTAAGAGCCTCAAGCTTGAATCATGAAGATTGGATTTAATTATCATACTCTCTAGAGTGTTTTCCAGAGTTTTTTCCTGTAGTGTTCTCCTAGTCAGGTATAAAAATGCCCCAAGTGTGGCTGGAAACTCATAAAAATAAGTAGTTTTCTAGTTTTTTTTTTTTTAAGTCCAAAATTTAATTGGAATTTTGGTCATTTGGTAAGAATGGTGTGTATGAGAGATTTGGTGTTGGTGTGTGTTGTTTAATGCTGAAAGAGATATATCAGCTTATGATCCCCTGTAAGCTTGAATAGTGACAAGAACTCACTAAAATGTTATTATAGGTTGAGCACAAATGAGAAATTTTATTTTTCTTTTTGAAAATGTATGATTTCTTTTTTCAGTTCTCTATGGAAAACATTTAAAAAATTTTAAAGTATAAACCAAAGATAAGATCCTAAACAAAATAATAAATCACTTTACACAAAAAGGGTAGCAAAACATTGACACACGTGAACACACAGAACAAACTTGAGCTTTAACACATTCACTAAAAGCCTCTGAGAAAAACCCACTCACCCTGAAGGCTACAAACTGACAAGCTCTTTCTGGCTGTCCACTGGCACAGGAGAGACCTTTTATTCTTTTAGAAATTTTCTCAACTTAAATTGGATGCAAATAAGCCAGGTGTGGTCCTTACAACTATAACACTGCTAGTCCCTGCTGAGTTTCCATAGCAACAGACACAGCTGGTAATGGCACACCAAAGGTTGTACTGACCTCAAACTGGTTTAAAAAGTTTCAATTGTGCAAGCAATTGTGGTATCTTAGTAAAAAACAAAAACAAAACAAAAAAAACCTGTTTTTTTTTTAAAAGATTTATTTATTTATTATATATAAGTACACTGTAGCTGTCTTCAGATGCACCAGAAGAGGGCATCGGATCCCATAACATATGGTTGTGAGCCACCATGTGGTTGCTGGGATTTGAACTTATCACCTTCGGAAGAGCAGTCAGGTGCTCTTACCGGCTGAGCCATCTCACCAGCCCCCCCAAAAACCTGTTTTTTAAAAATCTATCTTTGCTTGAAGTTTCAAGTAAAATAAAGTATTAATTTCCAAATAATAATCCAAAAGTGACTTCCAGTCTAACAACAGGGGCTAGTGTATCTTTTAAATTAGAAGACGCCAATCATCAAATTTAGGAAAAATGTTTTGACTAAAGAAGTTGAAAAGAGAAAAAAAAATTGTCAATATTTATGGGGGTGAGGGTGGGGTTCCCTTAATGTAGTAAACAGCACCCAGAGAGACTAACAGTTTATTAAAGTTTTGAATTAAATAATGTGCCTCATTTCCTTAAATTAATGTGCTATGGCTGTTCTTCGGTCTAATTAAAGTGTTTGTAGTCATAGAGAAAGTAGCTAGGCCAGCGCTATCATCAGCACCACCTGGGAACTTAGAATATCAATTCTTGGGTCCTACATCAGATCTACTAAATCAGAAACTCTAAGGGCAAAAAGGTTCCAGAAATATGTTCTGAAATCAATTCTCTAGAAGATTCTGAACACTATAAAGTGTGAACATCACTGATTTACAGCGTCAAACTTCAGAAACATATGTGAAAAAAAATGCAGGGATTTCTTCTTCTCCTTGGACTCTGAGTGAGAGTAACAGAATAAAATGTAAAGAACTCACTAGCCTTCTGAAAGGAGTCTGTTGGCTACTATCCTTTTTTCTCTAAAGAAGATGCAGAGTATCAAGTTGGGCATGGCTATTTCTTTTACATGCAAAATTACCAAGGGGTAACCAAGAGTCTCTATTAATCAAGGAAAGGAGAGTCTTGAACCCAGGGTACCTCACTCACTATCATTCATAATTCATTTCCAACCATCTAGGTCTTCACACACAGGGCTGAAAACCCATTGATCTTTTCATAAAAACAAATTTTCTAAGCAGAAAATGTTTATATGGGGATGAGGATAAAGTTAGAGCCACAAACTTTAACATCCTTCACTACTGAATTCTTTAAAAACATAAGTGTGCATTTCTTTAGTATCTAATTTATTAGATACTGTCTTGATGTACTAAAAAATTTTTTTAAACATATTTCCAATGGGTAACATTTCAAAGAACTAGGCTAGTAGCATGAAAGCTATCAAAGACATACTAAAATAGTTAATGGAGAAAAGCCTCTAGTTAGCTCAAACACATCAGATGTTGTTAAAAATGATGGACTCAATCAAGTTGTGCTGACTAGTTTTATGTCAACTTGACATATAGAATCATCTGAAGGAGGGAATCTCAGTTGAGAAAATGCCTCCATAACATCTGGCTGAAGGTGATTTTTTTTAATGAATGATTGATGAGGGAGGGCCTGACCCATTGTGGGCAGTCTCATTCCTGGGTTCTATAAAGATGACTGGGAAAGCCATGATGAGTAAGACATTAAGCAGCACCCCTTCTGCATCAGCTCCTACCTTGTATGAGTTCCTTCAGTGATGGACTATGATGTGGAAGGGTAAGCCCCTTTCTTCCCCAACTTGCATTTGGTCATGGTGTTTCATTACACTAAGAATAACCCTAATTAAGATACCAACAAGGTCATTTTGTGAAATTGCTAAGTGCTTTCAGTACTATCCCATACTTTAAAACTTTGGGGACTAAAGATGCATACATACATGCTCAATAGTAAAGCACTTGCCTATTATGTACAAGCCTTGGGTTCAGCTCCAGCATGACAATTAACTACTTTAAGTAAATCTAAAGACTGATCACAACTTATGAGAAAAAACAAAACCAATCAGAAAGACAAAGACACCCAAATGAAGTGTTTCTTTATTATCAGGATCTGTTTGTAAGTAATATGAGGAAATTTTCTTAGGTCATATATGCATGCATACTTTTTGTTTGAGGGAAGATGCCACTGGGGATGGAACCTACGGTCTCATATGACACTAGGTAAGTGGTTCTCTGAGCTACACATATTGAGCCTCAGACAGGTGACTTAACGTACAAGTTAGACAATAGAAGAAAGAAAAAAATACATACTTGTTTCCTTTCTTTTGCATGCCATGTTTGTTTTTTGAGACAGTTTTCTCTGTGTAGCCCTGGCTGTCCTGGAACTCATTCTGTAAACCAGGCTGGCCTTGAATTCAGAAATCCACTTGCCTCTGCCTCCCAAGTGCTCAGATTAAAGGCGTGCGCCACCACTGCCCAGCCATGTTTTTTTTTTTAAACCTTTTTTTTAATAGATTTTTTAAAAAGATTTATTTATTTATTATATGTGAGTACACTGTAGCTATCTTCAGACACTCCAGAAGAGGGCATCAGATTTCATTACGGATGGTTGTGAGCCACCATGTGGTTGCTGGGATTTGAACCTTCAGAAGAGCACTCTTAACCACTGAGCCATCTCGCCAGCCATGTTGTTTTTTTAAAGCTGGGATAGTTGTACCACAGGCATACTTTATTCAAAGAATGTTTTCTTACGGAATCAACTTAACTATGATTTCTACTCTTAATGTACTGTCAGCATTTACTCCACTCTTATGGGAAAAGAACTGTGAAAGAATGAACCCTACCTAGGTCTTCAAAGATGGCAATAAAGAATCAATAAGAAATGGATTCAGAATGCTCTTCAGTCTAATTGCCTCACAATTGAGCCATTTCAGCCTATGTATCAATGGTCTTCACTTGATATGCTGTTTCCACAGAACTTTATTTCTGCTTTTGAAAAAGATTTATTAGCCTATAAAGAATCAGGTTTCATTATGTTTTCCAACAAACTGTGCTGTTTCTCTTCTCTCCCATCTCCTCTTCTGCCCCCTCCACCTCCAGTAGCCTCCTTCCCACTTGTTCTCCTGTCACTTGTGTCTTTTGTCCTATCCCCTTTGCTCAGCACTTCTTCCCACCTTGTAGCCTCTGTAATGGTTTGAATATGCTTGGCCCAGGGAGTGGCACTATTAGGAAGAAATTCACAATGGCCTTGTTAGAGTGGCCTTGTTAGAGTAGGTATGTCACTGTGGGCATGGGCATGGGTTCCTCCTGTATCATGCCTGCCTGGATGCTGCCATGCTCCTGCCTTGATGATAGCAGACTGAACCTCTGATCCTGTAAGCCGGTCCCAATTATATGTTGTACTTCTAAGAGTTGCCTTGGTCATGGTGTCTGCTCACATCAGTAAAGCCCTACTGGAGACAGCCTCCTATCTAGTTTCATGGCTAAGCTAACTCTTACATTCCTTTCTTTCTATACATGCAAACATTTAAAGTTAGGAACTTCATGAGAGAGAATATGTAATTTTTGTCTGAGTCTGGGTTACTTCATCTAATATACTTTTCAGATCAAGCCCTTTTTATGCAATTTCATTTACAACTGAGTAGAATTTTACTATGTATATATACCACATTTTCATTATCAACCTGTTGGTGGAGTATTTCTATTTTTTCCTAAATTAACACATGAAATGTTTACAAATTTCTATTTTTTTATTATAAGATTTTTAGCTGAATTATTTATTTTTTTAGTATATTTGGTTGGCTTCTAGTGTCTAGCTAAATATTTTTTATCTTATTAAGCAAATCCATAACTAAATAAGTGAAATCCTATGCAATCAGTTTTGTAACCTTGATATTGATACAAAGAAAGAAACAGGGTTTCTCTTCATAGCCCTGGCTGTCCTGGAACTCACTTTGTAGACCAGGCTGGCCTCGAACTCAGAAATCCGCCTGCCTCTGCCTCCTGAGTGCTGGGATTAAAGGCGTGCACCACTACGCCTGGCTCAGAACATCTCTCCTATTTAGGCTCTTCTTCTTCCTTCATATTCAAACTCACTCATTCTGCAGTTACAACAAGAAATTCACAATGACCCTTCTTAAAGGTCTCCTTTAGAGAGAAAAGCCTTCTGCACTGTAGTCACATTTTACTACCTATGGGGACACTGAGGAACAGACAGAGAACCATCTACTGCAATGACAGCTTCTCAATTGTTTTCACAAGGCACAAGAACCATGGCAGAGATTTCTACAGCTTTACTCTCAAAATACAAGTCGGGAGCAAAAATTCCACATAAAGAATATACACATACTAATGTTTCAACAACAAATATGTTTTCATACATTTTTAAAGAATTCATTGTGGAAAAAAGAATTCACTGTGTAGAAAACCTATATAAATAATTAGCACGTCAATAAAATACAGTTTATTCTAAAGAAATCATTATGTTTAAATTCTCTAACATGGCTTGGGGCTATAGGTACTGTCTTTATATTATCTTGTATATCTAAAACACCAAGATTCTTTGGTATTATCTTTTGTCTTATATAAAAATATTGCTAAAGTTAACAAGTACTGCTTTTATATACAGTGGCGCCACTTTCTAAATACATAAGGACAGACCACATAACACAGCTGATGAATCAAACATCTGTGACCAAGTGTTTTAATGTGGGGTTGAGTTCTCCACATTATAGAGCCAAATATAAAAATTAGGGCTTCTCACATATTTCCTTGAGTTAAGGAAGATAAGCATTTAAATTGTGAAGAGCTGTTATAGTTTTTATATCACTATAAAATGAAAACCCCTATCATTTTAATATATATATATATATATCCATCCTCTCATATGGAAAAGGATGCCACATTCAGTCAAATATGCCTAGTGGCCTTTGCAATTTCTGTTCATTCAGGTGAGGACAATCAATTAATCTTTTAAATCAATTAACTATCACTTCACCTTGTTTTCTCTGAAAACTCATAATTTTATAATTTGTATACTTGTTTGATTTCTGCTTTTCACTAGAAGGAAAATTGCTGAACACAAGATATTATGTCTTATTTATTTAATAACAATTTCACATGTGTAGTAGAACCTGAGAGAGACTCAACCAAATACTGGTGCATGAATGAAAAAATGGTTCTGGGAATGTCAACAATGTTAAATCAAGCATATGAGACTTAAGTCCACAATTAAAGGTTTGTTTAAAAAGATTAGAATATGAGCAGAACACTCATTGTTAATTTTGAATAAAGGCAACTAATAAAATCCTATATTGTTCTCACAGAATACCAAGGGCTCAGCAGTTAAACAAGCAAACAAACAGAATACTCTCTAGCATTTCCCCTCATCTGAGGCCAAAGCTATAAAGGACATTATATACATTCTGACTGCAATGCCCTTGGCCATATGAAGGACATCAAGTTCCATTTTATTATGTCTGTGTTTCTCCAGGATTAGCATATATTCTTAAAACAGTGCACTTGGAACTGTCTTCTAAGGAGTGCAAAGGAAAGCTGAGCAGTCTCACTAGTAAATTCCAGATTCAAATGGCAAAACACTGACAGTAAAGACTGATAACTAAGGGGCAAGATAAGTTAACATAGTTCCATTAGATTCATTTTAAATTTTCTTATTCCAGTTTAAAATTTGCTCAGCAGCCTGCAAGTAGACACATTTTAAAAAAAGACATTCATTCATTTCAAATCATATCAGAGACATTTGGAAGATGAAAATAATCTTGAGAGAGCTAAGATTATAGCTTCTCTTGAAAAATTCTTATTGTACTATCTGCAACGGTTGATGATGATGAAAGCACAATATTTTGGGAAAGTTGATAACTGCTCTGTTAATATAAAGTAAGTTGAATATAGTTTACTAATAGCTACTCATATATTTCTATTTTTTTGTTTACCCTTCTTGTACTTCAGTCTTTCCTTCTGAGTTCAGCTTCCTTCTATCTTTAGGAAATGTTTCTTAGAAGCTCCTTTAGTAAAGGATATGGTAATAAGCAACTCAGTTTATCTATCTAAAACTATCATTTCATCTTTATAAAGGTTTAGCTGTATAAAATTAAGGTTGCTCTCCCCCGGTGTCCTTAGCTTTCCACTGTTTTCTAGTGAACGCCTTTCCATATCCTTGGATGGTGTTCTCACAGGATGTGCACTAGAAATGATAATTAAGAACTGTCTTCTCTAGAACACCAACTGCACTGTAAGCCTTCTCATTCTGTTCTCTGTATCTTACTTTCTCTTCATATCGAACTCTAGAACACTAGTAGTAATCTGAGTAATTTCCCAAGACCTACTATTAGACCTACTATTAGTTTCTTCAAATTTTCTTTTTCAAATGTATTTGAAATGTAAATTTCAAGGACCACTTTTTCCTGTTTAGAAATTGCTCTGCCAAATCTGCCTCGTCATTTTTGCAACTCGTTCTGTGCCTGTGTTCCAATCCACTTTTTTGTTTGTTTGTTTGTTTTTCGAGACAGGGTTTCTCTGTGTAGCCCTGGCTGTCCTGGAACTCACTCTGTAGACCATGTTGGTCTGGAACTCAGAAATTCGCCTGCCCCTCTGTCTCCCAAGTGCTGGGATTAAAGGTGTGTGGCACCACCCCAGGCTCCAATCCACTTTTAAAGTATTTTTAAGTTGATTTAAATACTAAATTACATACTTAATACAATCTGAAGTTCATGGGAAAAGAAGTTTCCTTTTATTGCTGGTTGTTTTCCTATAATTTGCTGATGCAAATTTGATATCACAGTTAGATATTTAACAATTCATTTGATGGATACAGAAAGTCACACTGTAGGAAACTTTCATTATTCCTGTACCTTCCTTCATCCAGTCTCATGGGAGTATCCATATTCATGACTTCCTGCAACAAATCACTGCTCTCCTTTGTCCCACCTGGTTCCTGTTATCAGAAACTCTGTAAATATTCATATTCTATCTCATCTTTCACCATCTATCTCCACTGTCATTTCTTACAGGACCCTAGCCTGAACAACCTTATTCAACTCAGAAGTTCCCTGAAAACCTATCATAATGTCTTGTCCAAAGGAAAAAAGCTCAACAGCAGTTGAGATATAAACACCTGCCAAGGATACTAGAGAATAAAATAAACTTTGTAAGGGGAGTGAGGCTTAAATTGTGATATCCTACTCTTATTCTAAGTTTTTGTGACTCAAGAGTTTTATTAACATCACCCTAAAACTGGGAGGTAGTGGCACACGCCTTTAATTGGAGAACTAGGGAGGCAGCTAAAAGCACATTGCTATCTGGTTTTTAATATGACAACCATTTATTGAACATTAGGTGTACCAGACACTAGCTGGACATGCTTAAATATTACCCTTTTAATACCAACAAAATCCTATAAAGAAGTCATTCATTGTTTTATAGATGAGAAAATGATATTCTGGTATATTATTATAATAAAGATGTTATGCATTAGTGGCAGAATAAAGATACATCATCTTTAACTTAACACTACTATTTCTTTTTTTTTTTTTTTTTTTTTTTTTTTGGGTTTTCCGAGACAGGGTTTCTCTTTGTGCCCTGGCTGTCCTGTAACTCACTTTGTAGACCAGGCTGGCCTTGAACTCAGAAATCCGCCTGCCTCTGCCTCCCGAGTGCTGGGATTAAAGGCGTGCGCCACCACGCCCGGCTCAACACTACTATTTCTTATACCAACACCATAGCTGCCAGATTATTTAGACTAGCTTAATTGCCACATCTGAATAAAGAAAAAATATGTGAGCATGAATTGAATACAGATAATAACTATTCATTTATCCCTGCAACACACACACAAAAAAACTTTCAGCAAAGCACAACAATTTATTTATTCAATAGATTAAATACCTTGCAACTACTTGCACTTACTGTGAAAGAGACCAATAGAAAGTAAAACAAAACAAACACCAGCTAATAGTAATATTAAAGTGGAAGGTCAACTATTGCATATACTAAGAATGCACGGTGAAGAAAGAAAACTATACAAAACTAAAATAGCACAGTATTCTCCATTTTTTTCTTTTCTTTTCTATAAAGCTCTTCAAAATTAGATGACCCTATTATTATTGATGTATAATCTTCACAAGGTGTATTCTGTAGGAACAGGATTTCCTACTCTGCTCCCAGAAGATGGAGAGTTACACACTGCCTATAGGAGATGCATGCAACAGGGTCTATGTAGAAGAAAAGGAGCAGAAGCCAGAGCATTGAGCCATTTCTCACTTAACCACTAACAACTTCCATCACTTGTAAGTAAACAACGAATTTATGAAATAAAAGAATTGCTTTAAACACTCCAGGGACCGCTTCAGATTAGGACCCCTACGGATTAGAAACATTCAAGCAACTTTCAATTACTACAGAAACTATCATTATTTACTACAATTCAGATATTAGCTTAGAGATGTATACAGTTTAAAACAAGTAGAAATGTGAAATCATTAATCAAGGAAATAAAAATGAAAGAAGAAAACTTATCCTAGCACCCTAAATGAACAGCAGGATAGTTGGAGGGCAGATAGGAATAAATACTGAAGACTCTGGCTTGAATTTGAAGTAACTAAGACTTTACTATCTCCACAAATTTCCACGGCAGAAAGTATGAAGTTGGTTAATTAAAAGCATTTACTGTTTATAAAAATAAATACAATTAAGCACTTATGCACTTCTTTCTGTTTTTTAAATCTCCTTCATAACATAAAGCATGGAGGACTACTTCACAAAACTATAGAAAAGGGCTGGAGAGATGACTCAGTGGTTAAGAGCACTTGCTGAACAATCTTGAGGACCAAAGTTCAGATCCCAGCATCAGTGTACAAGCCCAGTGATCTGCAAATGCCCATTACTCTGAGGAACCTAACCTCCTTTTGGCCTTTGCAAACTCACTTGTGTGCCTGTATAAATGTGTGCATGCACTCACATACACAGAAATACAAAAAAAAAAAAAAAAAAAAGTAAATAAATAAATAAATAAATAAATAAGATCTTTATATAACACTAGGGGACCAAAGGTCTTTCAGTGGTTAAGAGCACTAGCTGCTCTTCTAGAAAACTTGGGTTCAATTCCTAGCACCTCCATGGTAACTCATAACTAACTGCATGAAACTCATGTTCCTAAGGATCTGACACTTTCTTCTGGCTTCCACTGGCCCCAGGCACACATGTGATACACAAGCATATGTGCATGTGCAATACCCATACTCATAAAATTAATGTTAAAGAATTATTATTTATGTGCTGATCTTAAATACAGAACATTAAACTAGAAAGATGGTTCAAAGGGTAATGTGCTTGCAGAACGAGCATGACCTGAGTTCAAATCTCAGAACTTCTGCAAAACTGACACATGTTTTGTGTGTCTGTAATTTCAATATTCCTAAAGAGAGATGGAAGGCAGAGACAGCAGCACCCCTAGAAGCTCATGGGTCAGCTGGTCCGCAATACAAAGCAGTGAACAAGGTCAAAGGTGAGGATCAACACAGAAGCTGTCCTCTGACCTCCATAACCCACATATGCACATGTACTCACATTTACACACACACACACACACACACACACACACACACACACACAAAATTTTAAAACATTTTTAAAAATTAATCTTGAAAATATGGAA
The DNA here is from genome assembly GCA_902729485.2 of Mus minutoides. NCBI lineage: Eukaryota > Metazoa > Chordata > Mammalia > Rodentia > Muridae > Mus > Mus minutoides. The sequence continues at coordinate 44,483 of LR750282.1, read as the reverse complement.
CAGTGCTTGAAAATTTTTTATCCTTGCAAACTATAATAACTAGCTACTATGAATCTCAACATCATTCTTGAGTCTAACTTTTTCAATACAGCAGAAAGATAGAGGGCCCTAAAACTTTCCTAACCCCGTTTCCAAAAGAGGAAGTTGTTCTGGGTTTTTTGCTACTTCCACAATGTTACTGACTTTTGTTTTGTTTGGCTTTGTTTTTTCCCTTGTAAGTAATCACCAGTAGTCACAACTGTGACTTCCTTCTCTAGTCAGTAATATCCACAATCATTCTTTTCTAACTCCAGTTCTCATCTAACAGCTATCTTTCATTCTAACATTCATTGGCAAACTACCATACTTATGATAGCATAAACATTCCCAGCAACTAGCATTTTCTGAGAAATAATTATACAGAGTAACTACATTAGGCCTTGTGGACCCCTAACCTGTCACTCACCTTCCCGTTTTGTTTTTTTTAATATTATAAATATAAAACGTAAAGCTGGCCCCAGCACTTGAGTTTGAGGCCTAATCAACATAGTGAGATTCGGGCCTCAGCCACACTACGAAACCTGTTAAAAGAAAAAGAAAAGAAAAGAAAGCCCATTCCTAGCTCAAGGTTTTTTTAAAAAATAGCCACAGTGTGACAGGCATTAACTAGTTTCTTCTCACAAGAACAATCATGTAAGTTCTTTTATTATTCCACTTTACATATGAAAAATAAAGAAAAGAGTATTGGGTAAACTGCTCAGCATCACCTGGAAGTGGAATCTAACCGTATCATAGTTCTCCTAAGTCTCCACTTGAAAGCCCCAAATGCCTTAGTCTTTGGGTTTACTGTTCTTCAATAAAGTAAAACAAAGCTTTCTTAAATTTATTATTTTATTGTATCAGTTACTAGCATGATATACAGAAATTTATAAGGCTGCTATTAAGAATTGTATTGGCCCCATACATATATAGCAGCTTGGTCTTCAAGTGGGTCCCCCAACAACTGGAGTGTTGTCCCTAAAGCTGCAACCTGTCTGTGGAATGTGTTCTGTCTCTGTCTCTCTCTCTTCACCTTCTCTTTCTCTGTGCCTTTCTACAATCAAGCTCTAAAACCATAGACTGCCTGTTTTCATCAAGGCCCACTGTGCTTACTCTCACCTGCGTGGAAACCTCTCTCCCTAAGCCCTCTCTCCCATAACCCCGGGGCTACAGGGTGTCACTCTGGGGCCCCTGGTCTGGGGCTGCCCCTTGTCCACCCCCTATTGAGTGGGGCCAGTGGCTTAGATGCCCACCTGGGGCCAAGTAGAAAGCATCCTGCAGCCCTCCCACAACTGCCTGCCCAGAGCATAGGAGGAACTCTGGCTGGATGTGGGCTATCCTCCCTCCCCCCCCCCCTTGCTCCCTCCCCATTAGTTCCCACACTGTCATAGTTTTAAAAAAAATTATTATCTACTCTAAACAAATGTTCTTTATATTTTCTTTTCTTTTTTTTATCCCTAGGAGGGAGAGACAGCACGCAGCTGGGAGGTTATAGCAAAGCTGGCTTCATTTAGCATCTACTTTGCATGGTGAAAGACCATGCTGAGCAGGTAGAACTTCTGTTTTAGGGACACATTTACATGTTCCATGTTGAGCTAAACATACTTGAGTTAAATTTGTACTCATGTCTCTGTTTATTGGAAGAATGGATGAGATGGTACCCTGCACTTGACCACTATATCTTAAACTTAGCATTACTGAAATTTTTTGAGCATATTTTTTGTGAGAGAATTCTGTTTTGTGCTGTAGAATGTAGTATTTCAAGCTTCTAAAAGCTATCAGTGACCTTCTTTTGTCTGACTATAGTCATTAAAAATAAGAAAAACAAACAAGCAAACAAAACAACCACAACAAACTCCTTCAATCCCAGGCACCAGTATTCCTAAGTAGAGGCTGAGACAAGAGGACTAAGGATCAACTTAACCCAGGAGTTAGAGGTCAGTCTAAGTAACATCAAACCCTGTTCTCAGTACTGCTCTAGACATACCCACTTGTGCTCCTACTGTTTCCCTTCTAGCCAGACCTCTCCTCTCTAGTTCCTACTCCTGGAGTGCCTTCCACATCTGTGGAATTACTGCAACAAGCAGTTTTTGTACAGAAACTGTCTTTGTGTTGAGATGCAAATAATGAAATGACAACTGTCTAGGAAAGAGAGGTAGAAGGTCAAAGCAGGATATTTGTCAGAATCTGGACACAGGCCTAAGTGGCTTATGTACAGCCAGGCAAGGGAAGAGGCTGAGAAAGTAGAATGGGATGTGTCACCCAAATGACCTAAGTCATAATCCTAAGAGTGGTTACATTTGTCCTTTCAGAACATGCGCTGCTGTTGGTTCTGTACGGACACCTACTGGAGGGGTTACCACTGTACCTGCTGTGCTCCAGGAGGGAGATGAGGATTGCTTATGCTAGGATAAGACAGGATATGGATTTGGAGAGTAAAGGGGAGCATGTCTTTTCCTTGGGCATGAATAATTTGATATTCCTCCCTGAAATACAGGACACAAGAAAATGCCAGATAGCATCAGCAAACAGTAACTGAAGCCATGGGCATGAATACATTAGGCTGTAGAATGAAAAGAAATGGAATCCTAGAATCAAGCCCTCAGGAATCCAAACATCTAAGGAAACTAAGTAGGAGAGTTAACAGGTAAATGAGAGGAAACAGAGGTGTGATTTCAGCGTCCAGGGAGGGCAGTTTCAAGAAAGAGAGAGTGGTCAAGGGCGTCAAAGAAGTAAAGTTCTGGGTAAAAGTTCACAGTACTGCACAAACCAGTGGTCAATCCCTCTCGCAAGACTGCACCAACTCCCAAACAGCACCCACTGGGGACTAAGGAGGGTTCCAGGACCTGAGCCCACCAGAAACATTTCTCTTTGAAACCACCACACAAACTGAATAGTTTACACATGCAGGAAAGGTCTATATAAAATAATCCTTACATTTGTGTGAAGTAGTCACTAAAAAGTGAAGGAACTATCACTCATTACTGCTTAGATATGATAAGGGCTGAGAAAACTTAGCTATGTATCTAGTAGCGGTTGTTCACTCAGAATAAATGTTTAATCGATGGTTGTGGCTTTTGTTTTTTTTTTTTTAACGAGTTTATTCAATCATAAGCAACATGGTTCAGTCAGGCCTGATTTCTCGGGAAGAGAACGAAAGCAAGAAAATTAACTATAGCTTTACTACCTCTGGTAAACTTAATAACTTCTTCTGCTTTATCTTAAAAGATTTTTATTAGTGTTTGTGTATACCACATGTTTGTGGGTGGCCAGAAGTGGGTATCAGATCCTCTGACGTTGCCTGATACAGACGCTGGGAACCAAACTTGGGTCATCTGAAGGGCAGCAACTGTTAACTGTCAAGCAAACTCTACAGCTTCTCATTCAATATTTAAATCTCATATTTTTTATTGGCTGAGGCAGGTGAAGCTTAATAGAAAGAAGAGAAATGGAGTATACGCTCAAATCCTCGTGCACACAGTACTCCCTTTACCCAGGCAACTCAAAAAAATCCTAATAGAAGTTACCCTAAGTTTTTATTCGGAATATTACAAGAGCTCCACGTTACTCCCAACAACTGCTGCACTTCTGCTACGTCTGACAGGAGATGAACAGAGCATCCCCGAGAACAAGAGAAAGATAAGCCAGTGTTGGCAGCACATGTTTAGAATGTGATCACTTAGTACACCTTAGAAAATTATTCATTTATTTATTGTGTGAGTGAACCAGGGCCAGCATGTGGAGGTCAGAGGAAAACTACAGGGGTTGATTCTGTCTTTCTATCATGTGGGTTTGAAAGGCTTGACAGCAAGCACCTTCAGCCACTAAGTCATCTTGACAGTACTCACTTCTAATGTATCTTAAAGTCCAATATATAACCTCTGTTAGTACTAATACATTCAAGAAAAGACTAACGGCTCATCTCAATGTAGCTTTTCCAAATAGCAAATAGCAATTCTGATGTTTAAGTTCTTATAATTTTTTTAAGCACGAATAAAGAAAGATAGAGCTACAAAGTTTTCAGTAGATTTGGAACAGCAAATTAGACTGACTTCTGAAATTTTTTTTTCATAATTCAAATGAGAGAACCAGAAGTAATTAAATACTTCCTAGCCCTCAAGCCCCTATAATCCAAGCACTGCAAGGCTATCTTTGGGGGGGTCATGAATTCAAGGGTAGACTGAGTTATCTATGGAGACTCTATCTCTAAAGGAAAAAAACAAAACAAACAAACAAACAAACAACCACTCAATCAAGGGAGTATTATCAAGAACAAAAACATATTGACTATATTGACTACGCAGGTACTGTATAATAATAATAAAATTATTTACTGGGTAAAAGTATATATATTCCTGATGAGCAAATATAAGTATAAAGGAATTTCATTAATGGCCAAGAACTTCTAGTCTAGAAAACATGCTACATTTCTGTGACCAGCAAATTTGGGTAAATGGCCAGGAAATAAGCATGAAATTTAGCTTTTATGAGCCATATAGTCTCTGATACAACTACTCCATATTATCATTGCAGCCAGGAACAGCTAGAAATACCAAAGACAATACATATACAAATGGCTATATGTGTCTTGATTCAAGTTAATTTTATCTGTTAGCATTTCAATTTCAAATAATTTTAATATACCATAAAATCTTGTTCATTCTAATCTTTTTTTACACATCTGAAAACATAAAACCAACCCTTGCCCCTAGGCCAAGTAAATACAGACAGCATGGGTTGCAGATCGTGGCGACGGAGAGCACGTGAATCACAAGGAGCACGTGGAGAGTGAGTGGCCTAAGGAGCACGTGGAGAGTGAGTGGCCTAAGGGGCATTGTCTGTCCTCCGGTTTTCATCAGTCTTTGTGGAAATAAAAATTGTTTCTCTCTTGATAGTTCATTAATTTCTACTTTCCATTCCCAGTTCTAAGTCTTCCAAGGAAACTTTCTGAAATCTTCGTTTCATTCCATCTCTCTCCCCAGGGCACAACTTGAATGTTTTTAAGTCAAAATCTATCTTGGGGGGGGGGGGTGAGCGGGAGTTCTGGGAGGGCATCTCAACTTTTTATGAATCCTACTTCCTTGAACTACTATAAGGCTTCAAATCTTTTCATGCTCAATCTTTTAATAAATATAGGTTTGACCAATCTTATTATTATTCCCCAACTCTTTTAACCATCATTTAAATTCTATATAATGAGACCACTGTGAGGCTTTGGTAGCTAGTAGCTAGAGAAGAAAGATTTTAGTCACAAATACATTTAATGTTTAAAATTACCCCAGCAACTGTTCAAATAGCTTCAAAGAAAGCTCAAAGAGGAAAGCTGGCTCACATCTCTAAATTGCTTCTATCAACCACTTCCCTGGATATTCTTTCTGATTTTAAAAGTACCGTTTACTTGATTTTTCTAATTCTGTGTACTATGGTTATAATTGAACAATGATATATAATGTTTTAAAGACTTAGCATGTCTTTAAATCTAAAGCTAATGGTTCTAAAAGAAACTATTTAAAACAATGTAAGTTCAATTTCATTTATAGCATAATATACAAAATGTTAAAAATCAATACTAACTTATAAAATTATGACCACAACCGTGGAGGCCTGGAGTCCCAATTATTTCACAGCAGTAACCCTCCATGTATGAACTGTATGGATGTGCAGGGGACATTCTGATTAGCACAGAGAAGCAGCAGGACATTAGTGACAGGCCGTATGCTAGGGACAAAACTGTTCTTGAAATGTGATGGCGGGAGACAGAGCGTGCAATAAAAGAATGAGAACTCACGTGCCATCCCTCAAAGGCAAATGTTTCAATGCACCTGTATCAGAGCCCTTCGTTACCAGTGATTCCAGCAGAACATAGCACTGGAGTTTAGCGATCTGGGTGTGACTGTCAGTGATTTCTTCTGACAGCAAATGCCACCCCGAAAAAAACCAAAGAGGAAAAACATCCTATTGTGTGACCAGAGGCAAAAGCAAGACAAAATTAGAACAAGTCTTACTTGCCTGAGAGTCCTGGTTGCATACAGTCAACAGAAATGGTAATTACCTATACAACACAAAGCAAGAAGATTTTTGCCTTTTATTTTGCTGTCAAGTATATAATCTGAAGGATTCTTGCTGAGTACTGTATCCTCAAAACATGAAACTATTCATTATTCCTAAAAAGCATCTAAGTAAGGTCAAATATTTTTTCAAATCTCTCTCTCTCTCTCTCTCTCTCTCTCTCACACACACACACACACACACACACACACACACACACAAACACACACAATTACAATCGCATGCATTAAGCCAGGTTTTAATATTAATGAAAAAAAATTTTAGGACAAAAAAGTTAAATGTTAGTTAATTTTAATATGAATGTCAAGTAGAAAAAGAAGCCAGAACATCAATTTCATCTCATAAAAATTTCAAAGTAAAATGTCCTTTTCTAGAAAAGGTTTATTTAATGTTCTTTTTAACCTCACTAAATCATATCTATAATCCTAAAAGGGCAGCCCCATAATCCACAGTGAGTTCAAGACTGCCTGTAAACACTGTCACAAACTGCTTGCCATCAGTTCAGTATTACAGAAAGAAAGCACATGCTGCTGAAAGGTCAGTTCTCATTCTTTCCTACATCAAAAGAAATGTTTTTATTTAAAATTACAGTAAAAGTACATCCTTTCTTCTTCTGGCATTCTTTCCATCTCTTTTCTCTTTAATAATACCACAAAACTGTCAAATTTCTTTCAAAGAATAAAAATAAAACCAATATCCAAATCTCTAGTCGTCAGGACTCCATGTGTGCTGTACAATAAGGAGGCCTTTAGCTACTTCAACATGCTTGGTAATGATAGTCATTTCCTCTATAGCTAACTGTGAGCAAATATCAAGAAGCACACACTCCTTTGGAAGTCCCACGGGCATTTCCAGCAGCATTAAAACAACTTTACAGACTAATCTCAAATGCGTACAACATGAACTTTCAGCAACTTCTGCCCAGGTATGGTTGCTGCACACATCTATCACCTTGGCAACTAGGAAGGAAAGGTACTTCAGGTATTCGGGTCATCCTCAGCTACAGAGTGAGTTCAAAGCCAATGTGAGATACATAAGACCCTGCCTCAAAAAAAAATTCAACAACCAAGCTCTGCACAGTTTACTCTATTTACCACTTAAAACTTTTTTTTCCCAGTCCACAGTTCAATTCTAATGAAAATACAGAATAACAAACCTATAGAAGATTTAGGTCAATTCTAATGAAAACACAAGAATAATAAACCTATAGGTAATTCAGTTCATTTCCAATGAAAACAGAGTAATGAATAAGGGTAATGGATAAGTCATGTACATGACAGCAAAAAGCAAACATGCAGATTACCAACAAGCTCTCATTTAAAGACTGCAACTCAATTTGTCCCATTTGTCTGTTCTGTCGCATGGACAAAGAGAAGAATAACTAATCTACAAAGCCAGGATACTAACTAGCACGGAGTAGAATAACACCATCAGTCTTGGTCCCTCCACCTGCCTTGGATCCTGCGTTGCAGCTTATCTAACAGCTAATTTTTCCTTCTTGTGGGGTTTTACTTGGTGTGCCTGTTCTCCACTTCCATTTCCATGCCTGTAATTTTTAAAAGGATATAAAGCAACTGTATTAAGAATGCCTAAAGATATCAAAGACCTAAAGCTGCACTGGCTGTGTGTGGCATAGGAGGAAGGGGAGGACAACGTGAGGTAATGAGGATCTACTATATTTACCTTATGTGCAGGGCATGTGGACAACAATAGGAACCATGTAGGGTGCACTTTTGGTCAGAAAAGAACATGGCAGCCTAATGGGAGGCCTTTGTTCTTCAAAAAGGTCTCCTTTCTCTCTTTTGTGCTTTACTTAATTCATGGCATCTGAGCTGCTCTTGAACTTGACAGATGAGAAAAAAGGGGGAAAGAAGAGTGAGAGTCACACACAAAGAGAAGGGAAGGGAGGACTTAAAAAAGAACTCATTGTGATGATTTAGTTCTGCTAGATTTGGGGAATTTTGAGGAGTTGACTAGTAAAATTCAGAATTAAAATAAAAATGTCCAGATATTACACTAAGTAGTTAAGTAGACAATTAAAATGCAAAATAAATTCTACACAAAAAATTTAATACAGATTATTTTTTTCTGCTACAAATATTTCTTTAAATAGTAGTAAGAAAATTCTGATTTTTCAAGAGTTACATAAAAAATAAGCATTCTATTAACAGCATTGAGTATTAAATGATTTCCCAGATTAGGAAAATGTTGAGATATAAGTAGCACTAAAGAACACCACAAAACCACGAGCACCACCTACAGGATGAAGTGTGCATTCAAGGCTAATAGACTTTTAAAAACATCAACTGATTTTCATCTTGAAGGCATGAAAAAAATAACTGAGCAAGAAATAACAAGTCCTAGGAATCATTGGCTAATTAAGAAATATAAATAACTCTGGTTTGTACTACAAAATGCTGACAAAAGTCAACTTAAAGGAAAAAAAAAAAACAAAAAACAAAAAACAAAAAAACCCATAGTTGTATGAGGCTAAAGAGGAGCTTAGCAGGTGAGAGCAGAGGACCCAGATCCCCCAGCACATAGACCTCACAACTACCTAAACTCCAGCCAAGAGCTCCACTGCCTCTGACCTCTGTGGACACCTGCACTCACAGGCACAAACCCACACTTAACTAAAAATAATTTTTTTAAAAAGGAAAAAGACAGCTACAAAGTGATTCAATAATAATGCCTGGCTTTAAAATAGATTTGGTTACTGTTTTTGAAATATACTCAGCATAAAACAACCAGACAAGTCTAAAACATAAAAAACTGTCCTATTCCTGTTACATTTAGTATTTATTTTCCCACGTTTTCCTGTTAGGTGTGGCTTAGATACGTAAATTTGCATCTTATGCCATACATGTATTTTACATCTCCTTTTTAAAAAAAAGTCATTATACACATAGCTCTCATTTCTGGGGTATTAAAACAACATATTATGCTCTATTGAATTATTTCTACTTCCACTAACAACTGATGAGCTTCAAGAAGTAGTACTGTTTATATATCTTTCCCTGATAGCTTAAACTAATTCTGTAAACAAATTACTAGTGATAACATATTTCAGTTAAACAGTGCAAACATTTGAAAATTCAATGTATTACACTGTTCTCCCAAAGTTGTGCTAAAGTAACTTCTAATATTATTTTGTTTTCCTGATACTATACACTTTTAAAGTTTGACATCTGATAAATTACCTGAGAATGTGTACATGTGTACATATTCCCAATATTTGCTGAGATTTTGTAAAAGTAGTACTTTTAAACTACTTTAAAGTCAGTTACAATTTTATAAAATCTTACTTTATAGTCAATACTTAGTTAATTAATGCCCAATCACATTATACTACACAGTGTATTCAGAAGCCACAATCAACTCCTAGTACCAGTGAGTAGACTTAAAACTTAAAACTTTGCACTATCTCAAAGGCAACTGTAATAACAGGCAAAATTAAAACACTGCAACCCAAAATTAAAACAACATTAAAGGGAAAGGCCATGAATTTGAGAAAGCACAAAAGGGGTGCATGGGAGGAGTCTGAGGGAAGAAAATGGTGTAATTTTAATTTCAAGAAACAAAAGTTAATAGAAAGAAAACAACCACTTCTAATCACTTCTTGAATGGATATGGATATGGTTATTTTAGGGTTCACATGTGTAGACGTTAACACCACTAACTCTAATTCTCAAATGCAGCACTACAGACCTTTTGAACAAGGCAATTCTCTTGGGGAAAGAAAAGTGGACAGATCTGTTCACTGTGAGTACAATCCTTCCCATGACAAAAATCAAACAAACAAAACAACAAAACAGAAAAAAACCCAAACCTTATACAAATATTTTCAGCAGCTGAACCTTTACTAAATTCTCACTAGCCTTCACTACACTGAACAAGGTCTCTTATCTAATTACTAACATGGTAGTTTAAGGAAACACTGAGCTTGGGAGACAATAGATATACAAACAAAATTACTTTATCACTGTCAACTATCCTATTAGTTTTACTTACAAATTCTGTCTTAAACTCAAGGCTTCTCCACATCTTTTCTAACTACCAAAGCCTTCCCTATCCAGACTGTGTTTTCCCTGTCCCCTCAGCTTTGACTCCACTCATTCACTCAGCTAGGAGCCACTCACTGACTGCCTGGTACATGCAGTTTTCTACATACTGACAATACACTACTAACAAAACCCTCAACAAAATTATTTTATCTAACTAGGTGTGGTCACACATGGTCTCTATACTAGCAGAGAGTTGCGTACATTTCTATGTTTATGAAGCATTGCCTGTCTCCGTGCTTTGTAAACATTCTTCTCCATCTTCTGATTGGTCAATAAAGAGCTGATCAGCCAAGGGCAGAGGAGATAGAAAGGCTGGACTTCTAATCCCAACCAGGGATCCCAGGGAGGGAAGGACCACATGGAGAGACCAGGAGGTCTCCATATATCAGGACATATCAGGGGACAAATGGATCAGAGAAAGCCAAGGGAAGACCAGATTGGCAAGTAACTGGGCATTTTTCCAGTATTAACAGCTTTAAATGGTTAGAATAGCTCAGAACCTGCTGCCCAGCTTAGGCTAACAGTTTATTAATAAATTTAACAGGTCTTTGTGTTAATTATTTGGAAGATAGAACAGGAACAGATAAATAAGGCTTTATGCTTAAGTAACAGATTACATAATACTAAAAATTCTTCCCCTTTTGTAGGGTTCTTGATACACTGCATTCTCCACCTTGAATAACTTTCTTTTTTTTCTTCTTTTCTTTCTTTTCTTTTCTTTTTTTCCCTCCACAGGGTTTCTCTGTGTAGCCCTGTCTGTCCTGGAACTCACTCTCTAGACCAGGCTGGCCTCGAACTCAGAAATCCGCCTGCCTCTGCCTCCCGAGTGCTGGGATTAAAGATGTGCGCCACCACGCCCGACTTGAATAACTTTCATTCCGCCTTGTCTACATGCTCTCCCATTTCAATTCTCACTTTAAATTCACTTCCAAAAGATCTTCCCCACATGCCTCTCTATCAGCTTCACCCTTTTTCCTCATTATACTTTCTCAGGGTACCCCAGAGTATTTCCTGACAGGACTCACCCAGTTTGCAATTATAGCAGTAGATTATTACTAATGATTAAAATATTCTGCAGACTACAGCTACAAGGAGCAGAGACCACTTATGTATCAATTGCTATCTGATCTCCATCATCTGCCACAATACCTGGCACATAGCAAGTTTAAGTACCTCTCATCTCAGCTCTGCCAAATATGACCTAGTACCCAAGTTCTCAGCACTTCAATACACACCCTTCTCTGCGAAGGTCACACCAACTACAAAGAAATGTGACATCAAGAGAAAGCTAAAGAATAGTATGTATAGAGCAGGAAATGCAGGGGAGGTAATTGAGAAAAGGCCTATATTACTGGGTTATTAAGTCTGCAGACCCCCCTCCAGTAGTATCACATTCAGAAATGTGTTTTTGTAATATTAATCTATCTGCAAAAGAGCCTGAATACAAAACTTTAAACTACAAGTCAACAAAGGTGATTTTAATTAGTTTTATAAATTGGTACAGTATTAGGCAGGCAGTGGTATACACAGATGTTTAAGTTAGGTCTGTTTTTTGCCTCTCAGTCCCATGCTTCCAGAAATAAGACTTAGGCTCAATTATATTTACAAATACCTTGGCCATCTAGATAGGCTCTACTCTGATTAAATCAAAGACAACCCATATAATCTACATTTTTGCACGTGGCTGGTCACCTGTGCTCAGGTACCATGTGTCCACCTCCTCCCATCATTTCAGGCTCCTCTCGCTGCCTCCTTCTCTCCCAGAATTCTTTTTCCTCCCAATGTCCCACCCCTATTCCCTGCCTAAGCCATAGACCATAGACTTTTAAATTGACAGGTAAGCCATCCATACAATACATATAAGATAATCTCGGCAGAGGCAGGGAGGCAGAGGCAGAGGCAGAGGCAGAGGCAGAGGCAGAGGCAGAGGCAGAGGCAGAGGCAGAGGCAGAGGCAGAGGCAGAGGCAGAGGCAGAGGCAGATAGAGTCAGATATCTTGAGTTCAAGGCCAGCCTGGTCTACAGATCAAGTTCCAAGACAGTCAGCCTACACAGAGAAACCCTGTCTTAAAAAACCAAATAAGGTGCAGTATGAGAATATAAGCATGTTCCTTCCTTCTTCCATATTCATTAGCGAAGATTCTTACTGTTATTTGACAGCTAAATTAAGTTCACATTTATTTTAATTTTATAGAAAATAAAAGATACAGCAATGAAAAATCATCTCATTATTCATCACTAACTATGCTACTGGATTAACCCACCCAACGCAACTTCAGTGGCTCCCTGCTGTCTACCTTCATCTGATGCCTAAGATCACACACAAACTAGTCAGAAGACTGCTTTAGCTCCAAAGCCAGCGGGTGTTCTCCACTCTACTAGACCTTGCTTCCCTGGCTCTTCCTTCTTTTGGAAGTGCAGTCTCATGCTCCAGAATCATAATCCACCTGTCAACATCCTATCTGTTGCGTTCTTGCGCCAGCTTTCCACTCAGAATGGACAACCCTAGCTCCATTTTGGGGTACTACCCCAGCTCACCTCAAGTGCAAATGATCACTCCTAATACATAAAAGAACAAAACTAAGCAAATAGCCATATTTATAATTTATAAACTGCTTCCAGAAACTATTCCCTTTGAGGGCAATAATTGTTTCTGATTTATCTTTTGTTTCTCATAATTAAAACAAATTATGTACCTGAATAACTCTTGAATCGAACAGTAAAAAATTTTCACATACAAAATTTATCTTTCAGGCTGGAGAGATGGCTCAAGGGCTAAGAGCACTGTCTGCTCTTCTAGAGGTCCTGAGTTCAATTCCCAGCAACCAAAAGGTGGCTCACAACCATCTATGATGCAATCTGATATGCTCTTCTGACTTGTAGGCATTCTTGCAGGCAGAACACTGCACACACAATAAATAAATAAATATATATATATATATATATATATATATATATATATATATATATAAAAATCTAAAAAGAAAATTTTGTTTTCCTCATTGGGTCACATTAAGGTTTATTAAGTGTCTATACTACAGCTACTATGAGAAAACAGAGATAATTAAAAACTATGTACAAAACTCATCCCAAGGCTGAGGATGTAACTCAACAATACAGCATTTACCTGACATATAAAAAGTCTTAATTTGATAACCAGAATCACTAACATATGTACACACCCATCAATAAATATAAAATTAATAAAGTTTTTATTAAACAAGAAGCAATATAACATCATGATTTTATAGTCAAGGCTGCAGAGCCCAGTAACTTGTGTCCATACTCCTAAGTGAATGTCCTCTGGGCTTCAGTTAACAGAAATCTAAAAGGACAACAATTTAGTTTATTCTGTACTATTTTAAAAAGCCAAATGAATACATTAAAATACATTAATCTATCACAAAGTACATAACCACAAAACCCCTATTTAGGAAAGAATACAGGAATATATAATCCCTCCTATGCGTTTTCTTTCCCTACTTGGTGCTTAATACTTGCTAATAAATGCAATGATTTATTGTTTCATTGTTTTCTCAGTGCCTTGAACAAAGACTGGCAATTACTATAATTCCGAGCACCTCCAGAGTTCCTGTGAGGCAGTAGAACAGTGACAAACCTAGGACTGGTGAACTATCATCTTGGATGAAGCCCTGGCACAATGCCTGTTTTTTATATGGCTCACAAGCTAAGAATAGTTTGGGTTCTGTTGATGTAGAGATTTGTATATATATTTTTTTGCCTGCCTGCCTGTATGCATGCATGCATGTATGTATGTATATGCAGCAAATAAGGTTGAGAAAAGGGTATAGAATCCTATGGAACTGGGATGGCTATGGGCCCCCATGTGCACAGGTCTGAACCCAGGTCCCCTGCAAAAGCAAAAAGGACTCTTATCTGCTGAGCTACCTGTCCAGCATTGTTTGGGTTTTTTGTTTGTTTTTTTAATGTGTATGCATACATGTTCCTGTATACATGTGTATAGGCATGTGTGGAAGTTAAAAGGCAACCTTAAGTGTTGTGTTCAATCTTGTTTGAGACTAGGTGTCTAGTCTTTGAACTCCCTGGGATTCTCCAGTCTCCACTCCCATTTCACTGAACAAGGACTGGTATATATACCAAGTCCAACCAGACCATTGTGGACTCTAGGGATCCAAACTCAGGTCCTCACCTATCCACAGAACTACAAATGTCTGCAAAGTATCTGATCATAGGACACTAACAGGGGATCCTAAAAAATATTACTTCTTCAAAATAATTCTTCTCAAGGCTTAGATCACAAAGTCTTACTTAACACTTTGCTAATTATGTACTGAGTTTATTTTCTCTCGTTCTATAAGCATGTACATAATATCCATTTTACTTCTCAATTTAAAGAATCCAAAACATTTACTAGCTATTCCTTTAGAGAAAAGACAACACAAGTGCCTGATGTGTATTTGTGATCACACACCTGGCCTTTAAGAGTGTTTAGACAGATACTGAATACTATTTGTGAGGAGGAAAGTTAAAAGAAAATTACATTCTTTAAAGTTTTATTATTTATTTATTTATGTTTGTTTGTTTAATAATAAATACTAGCTGTGAAGAAAACTGAGAATGGAATTCTTCATGATCAGTTACTAAGAAGTCTCCCAAAAATAAGTGTGGCAAATACAAAATAAGAACTATGGTGAGGAATTCCTTCATTTTTTTTTAAACCCATAAATTACTTCTCCCAAAAGACAGAAATGTTAAACTATAAGAAAGAACAGAAATCCAGGAGTAGTGATGCACACCTTTGATCCCATAATTCAGGAGGCAGAGATAGGAGGATCTCTGTGAATTCAGCCTGGTCTACAGAGTGAGTTCCAGAAAAGCCAGGGCTACACTGAGAAACTGTCTCAAAAATACCAAAAACAGGGCTGGTGAGATGGCTCAGCGGGTAAGAGCACCCGACTGCTCTTCCAAAGGTGATAGTTCAAATCCCAGCATCCACATGGTGGCTCACAACCATCCGTAATGAGATCTGGCGCCCTCTTCTGGAGTGTCTGAAGACAGCTACAGTGTACTTACATATAATAAATAAAATATATCAAAAAAAAAAAAAAAAACCAAAAACAGAAAAGAGTTAACAGAAAATGGCATTTTAGAATCACATCTGGAGGAAGAGTACAGCTCACTCAATAACTGCAGGGACACGAATCAGCTTTCCTATGCTCAAATCTCAACTGTCATACCTAGAGCTTAGCTTCAGAAACATTGACAAGCTGCTCTACTGAAACCTCCATTTATTCTTACCCTATAAAATGGAGTTTCAAAACATGTGTATCCTGACACATCTATTAGTTAAACATACAGTTAAGCACATAACCTGGTATATCAATCAGTGTTAATAAATGCTGCCACCAGGTACAGTCTTGTCTAAATAGATCCCTTACTATTTCCTACAAAACAATCAGTCCATTTCCCATTTCTTCCAATGTTATTTTGGTTTCAGTGTTTTTAACAAAGGCTTTTATTTCCCCTCTCAGCAATTTCCTTTAAATTTCCTTTAAATATTCTAAATCTGGTCTATTTCTATCCGTTTCAATTGGAGATCAATGTTAGTGCTCAGAAGACTGACACTTTCCGAAAGGAAAGACTCACATGCAGTTCCTGACATTTGTACATAGGTATGTTTCTATCATCTTCTTATTTTTATTTTTTACAGAGCAAAAATAGAGCCAATGCTTTAAAGATAAGTTGTTTTTAAGTTATCTTGCTTATGCTCAAACAAGCACTGGTTTTTCAGTTCAAATGAAAAAAAAAAATAGTGCCAATGTCAGATTTTCAAGCAAGAGACTACTTGATGCCCAAAAATGAGACATGACTCCTCAATACTACCTATCCTCGAACAAAACAAAAACTGATTCCCTGCAGGACATGGTCTACAACTCACCTACCCAACTTAATAACAATCTTATCACCAAAAGCACCCTGAGCATCAAGAAATTGCTCTGTTATAAATTTAGGAACAAAATTAAAGGTTCTGGGAGACATTTTTCACAAGCACATCTAGAGAGTGAAAAGGGACTGCCACATTCAGGCAGTATTTTACTGCTTTGTAAGTATCTTTCCCCCTAAAGCAACCAAAATTACAAGTGTCTCAAAGATTGGTGTAGCTATTACCGGTGTCCCCGGACCTAATACATCGGTAGGTATTCACTCAGGGTTTTCACAAGAAAGTCATTGCATGGCTATATCAAAGTGTTTCCATACACACATATGCTCCTGTTCTTTCTTGTGCACACACTTTCCCTTTATCCACAACCAGTTTCATAGTGAGAATTTTGGTTTCTTAAAAAAAAAAAAAAAAAAAAAAAAAAACAGTTATGCTAGGTGAATGCTTCTGTTTTAATCTCAGGTGTGGGCCCAGGTGTGGGCTATGGGGCTGCTTCAGTCTGTTCCCAGCTGCTGACTATGACTGGCTCATGCTCTAGGAGGGCATGGGCTTTTGCCAGCTGCATAGTTGTTGTTTTTTTTTCCTTAAAGATTTATTTTATTTATTATATGTAAGTACACTGTAGCTGTCTTCAGACACTCCAGAAGAGGGCGCCAGATCTCGTTACGGATGGTTGTGAGCCACCATGTGGTTGCTGGGATTTGAACTTATCACCTTCGGAAGAGCAGTCGGGGGCTCTCACCCGTTGAGCCACCTCACCAGCCCAGCTGCATAGTTTTTAATTCTAGAGACTCTAGAGGGAAAAAAAAACGTGAGAGCCCCGGGAGGGAGGGTCCTGTGATGATGGCTGCTCCTGGTTGTTGTTGTGGTGGTTCGACAAGAAGTTGTTGGAGATATCCTGATGACCAAGATTGGACCGGCCCCAAGAAATTCAACGCCCCTAACCAGCAGGAAGCAGTCAAAAGAGGTCTTTGTCCCCTTTACTCTCTTTCTTTCTCTCCTACCTAGTGTTGGGGGTTGGAAAGGATTGGGGTAGAATAGGGCTGGAAGGGAGTTAGAAGCAGAAATATAAGACCCCCCCCAAAAAAAAAAGTTAAAAAAGAGCCAACACAGTTCATCCTAAGACCACCATTTCTTAACTTTTCAGTTGAGATGAGTGATATCATACAAACAACACTGAACTAAGTGTAAGATCTGAGTGCTGGTCTCAGGGGCTTCTTCTCACATTAATGCCAGTCACTGATCCTCCTTAACTTAGAACTCAAGGTTACTCTGATTCAGCTAAAACTATTTCCACCATTTGTTCTCTAGTTTTAACAACTTTATCATTTTTATTTTCAGTTGTGGTGCTAATCACTTTTTAAGTACTGAAAAACTCAATACAAATGAAACAAAACAAACTAGGAAACTCACGGTTTATGTAAAGCATAATACAGTTTAAATGCTCACGAAATCCTGCCAGGACCTGATCCTCTGTGCCTTCTATCTTTACTCTCACGTTTTCTGGTTCCCCATGGTGAGCAGATAATCACTCACACCAGTTCAAGTAAAATAAAGACCATTATTCCATCCTCTAGCAAGCAGTGATGGCTTTATCTGAGTAGCAAATCCAGTCTGAACCAACCAAGTGACTTCAGGCAAACCTGAACCTGTAATCTGAGCTGCATCGCCCACTTGGTTTGGAGCAAACTTGGAGATGGAAGTTCTTTGAAGCAGAAAACACTGATATTCTTCTTCCTAAGAACTAATCAGTCCCTTGACAGTATTCTACCCTCCTTCTCCAAACCCTCTTGCCTACTCTCCAACTAGGACTCTCTTAATCTGGGTCTTGTCACCCCCAACCCCAAGCCTTGGCAAGCAAACCCAGACTTTGAACATGCTGGTTAAGTGCTCTACCCTGACTCTGTATCACTCACATGGTGTACTGGCTGGTTTTGTGTGTCAACTTGACACAGAGTCATCAGAGAAAGGACCCTCAGATCAGGAACAGCCTCCTTAAGATCCAGCTGAAGGGATTTTCTCAATTAGTGATCAGTGGGGGAGGAACCAGCTCACTGTGGGTGGTGCCATCCCTAGGCTGGTGGTCCTGCATTCTATAAGAAAGCAGACTGAGCAAGTCATTAGGAGCAAGCCAGTAAGTAGCACTCTTCCATGGCCTCTGCATTAGCTCCTGCCTCCAGGTTCAGCCAAGCTTGAGTTCCTGTTCTAACTTCCTCCTGATGGACTATGATCTGAAAGTGTAAGCCACTAAATAAACCCTTTCCTCCCCCAACTTTCTTTTTGGTCATGGTGTTTGTCACAGCAATAGAAACCCTAAGACACATGGATTATTCTGAAGATGTTCCAGCAGCCTTCCTGCCTGCAGTTTTATATCACTACAATGCATGCTCTATTATTGTTACCTGTTATCTTTCTGAAGTTCAAATCTAATTTCACTCTCCATGTTCATAGAGCATCCTATCTGCTACCATCTCTTTCCTGTAGTTTTACTTGCAATTTCCAAAATTAGGATATCTGTTTCCTATTTATCTCTGGATTTAAGGGAGTTTCTATTAAATCACCCAGAAGAATAAGGTTGAGCTATAAAATCTTTCTACTTTTATGAAATCTTGAGCTCTCTACACGGACCTTATTCCCCCTTTAAAATGTCAATGTTGTAGTTCTCCCTTGCTGGCAGAAAAGAGGTTCAAGAATCTCCAGCAGGCCAAAAGACAATAGTGACCCTGCACAAGCTGGCTTTTTCCTTATAAACACAAACCTATTATAATTTTTAATTTATAAATTAGGCATACGGTGATATAGAACAATTATAACTGTAAAAATATGTGAACGTGGTCTCTCAAAAATAATTTTATTGTACTACAGGGTTTTGTTTTGTTTTTCTAAAATGGATAACTTATGTTTTCACTTAAAGGAAACACTCTGCAACTCTCTCAGTCATATTCCAGGTGCCAGTATTGCTAGTCTGTATCTGGGACCATTATTAAATAAATAAATAAATAAATAAATCACCTGGATACAAGAACTAGAGAACCCTGATAGCCAATCTAGCAACCAAAGAAGCTACTAACTGTCTAATATATGAGCAGCATACATAACAAGAATAGGCTCTCAACCTGGCCAGGACAGGACAAAGTGTTGTATAAAATTTCACCATGTAACACAGGCAGCATCTAATTCAAAATGCATAAGTTGTTTCTAGAGTTTTCCATGTAATACTTTTAGATCAAAGTTAACAATGGGTAACTGAAACTAAGAAACAATTTTAAATGAGGGAGAGCTTAGAAATATAGTGATTTCTCAAAGAATCACTAATTTACATATTTGTCTTATTCTTACAGTACTGAGAAACTTACTTGACTACAGTAGCTCAGTTTTGTACCATACCAATCGTACTAACCCTGAGTCCTAGATAGGAGCTAAGACACATATACTGTCAAGAAGCTTATATTACCTCACCTCTTAGGCAAAAACACTAAACAACCATAATCTGCATAAAGGCAATCAAATAATTATGGATTGCAGACACGTACACACATCACATGATGGAAAAAATGAACTATCATACTCATTTTCTGGACATTCTACCTAATAAAAAAATTCTTCAGTAGGTAGGGAATTAGAAGCTGAAAATTCCCTAAATTAAGAACTGATATTGATGACCAAGAACTGAACACTATGTTCAACTGCTGAAACCAGGGGTAAGCATTCCAATTAGCTTGCAGGTTTTCTATGGTTAAGACAATATGATACTTGTGTCTTCTTACCAACTCAGAAGTAATACTGCCTTCTGCAGAAATTTTCTATGTGGAAGAATCAAGACATATGTAAAGCACAATAACTATTACAAAGAAACACAATGACCCCCTACATCAAAATCCAATGTAAAGTGGATTTAGTAATGCATATCTAGAATTCCAGCACTGCAGAAACCTAGGCAGGAGGATAGTAAATTCAAGGCTGGCTTTGGCTACATAGATTCTCAAAACCAAAAAAGGGGTGAAATATCAGCTATTTCCTATTCACTTTCAGAACCAAACACTAATTTGACTAGTGTGTGACTGGCATAACCAGGACTGTGTAGGGAGCCATTCAACCTCTCCTTAAAGACAGCATTGACCGACTCAGCTGTACTGGCATAAACAACTCTTAATTGGCATTAGGCAGTGTTGGCTGTTGTTTGATCTCATGCCTGACCACCTGGTGTAGAGTCACGAGGCAGCTCAGTGATTGGCCAGGACAGGGTATAAATAGGCTGCTCGCGGTGGGGCCATTTGCCATTTGCCATCATGCTCTGCTAAGCTGTAAGTGCATCAAAGTTCCTGAGTAAACCGGAGGAGAAGAAAACTGTTTTGTCTTGTGTCTTATTCCCGCTGGACGGGGACGGCGCGCGACAGGACTGCCTTTGGCAAAGTTCAGAAATGAACACGTATGTAGCACCTAAAGCCCAGGCTCATATTCAACAGAACTGATGCTGCCACATATTTCATTTGTATTCCATCATAATCTTTTTTTTAAGAGATGTTGTCACACACAGTTCGACTTAAACTCAATATGTAGCCAATGATGATGCCACTTCCCCAGTCTGAGATTCCCGGTGTGTGCCACCTTTTTGCTGGGTAACCCCAGCACCGTGTATATGCTAGGCAAGTCAAATAATAACTAAGCTACATCCTCAACCCTCCATCAGAATCTAAATCCGATTAGTAATCAAACCGTATACAAACTATTAAAACAACACCAAGGCGTTTTCCTAACTTCAAAAAGCATTAAAACTTTTCTTCTTTAAAAACCAAGTAATGTGCAAACAGGCTTTCAGAAGTGAAGTGTGTTATTTAAGTAATTTAATATACATTATACAGGCATCTGGAATATTCTGTTAAAGGACCCAACCATACCAGAAAAAAAAAAAAAAAAAACTACTCTGCATTCTTGTAAAAACAAACAAAATAAATGTATTAAACTGCCTAGATGCAGCTCAGAACATGGATATTTTAAAGGTTTTTCTTTTGTTTTTCCTTCCTCCCCTTTGCCACTTCAGAAAAGCAAAGGAAACAGCAAAAATGGAAAATTTCCCATCAGCCAACACTTCTACTATTTTGCCTACAGAAGCAGGCACATCTGACACCAGATTCAAAAAAAAAGGATGGCAAGGATGACAACAGGGAGGGAAGGAACCGACCACCACAATGACCTCCCCCTCTGATGAGCTATGAACACAAACTTAACTTAGTTCTAATTCAAACTCAAGAAAAAATAAAATAATAAAAAATACAATAGGTCAGGACGAGAGAGTGTCTTATTTTACAAGAGCTACTTAATAAGTCAGTACAGAATTTAGAGGCTGAAAGGTTTCTCAATCCTGAACTGATGAGAATAAAATAATTCAACCCATTACACATAAGAACCACAGAAACTCTTATCCTCTTGTTTCTTGAAAATCAAGTCTCCCTGTTTTAGTCCCATTAGCAAATTGATTATTAAGTTTGCAGTGGGTCAACTTACTTTAAAATATACACAGTAATAAACTGGAATTAAATGTAAACAAATCAGTTAATGGAATGAACCTGGCAAAATGCCAGCTACTGTAGCCTTTGCAATAAAAGTAACAGAAATATCACCTTAGAGAAATACATTTTTTTAGCAACATTATCAAGTCACAAATTAGCTAGGTATATTGGTGATACTTTTAATCTCAGTATTCAGAGTCTAAGTGTGAGTATCTCAAGTTCAAGGCCTATCTGGGCTCTACAGGGAATCCAAGGACAACCTGAGCTTCATAGCAAGACCTGGCTCAAATAATAGGCATAAGTTAGCTATCCATATTAATTTGTTATAAGAAACATTGAATTCAGTTACAATTTTAAGTAACTTTTTAAAACCTTTTCTAACAATGAGAATTATTTGGTTTATCTTGCTATTTGTGGCTCGATTATGGATATTCTTTACTTAAGAATTTGTATAGAAAACCAAATAAAATAAAGGCTAGACCTTAACCATAACTAATCAGAATATATTAATCTGGCTTGTATTCTTAAATGATCAAGAATACAGTTTAATACAGCACTGGTTCTCTTTTCCAGTAGAGAAAAAATGAACATCAAAGTCAGATTTGAGGTCTTAAGACTCCCTTACAAAACTTATTTAATGATTCTTGCATGAATATCTTCAACATGAAAAGCTGGTTAGGAATGAGAATTTGCAGAGCACTTTGGAAAGCACATGGCTTCTTCAAATAGTCTCTTGTGGTTGTTTCAATAAGAATGGTCCCCACAGTCTCACAGGTTTAAATGCTTGGGCACCAGAAAGTGTCATTAGCAGGAGGTATGACTTCGTTGGAGGAAGTGTATCACTGGGGGTGGACTTTGAGGTTTCAAATGCTCAAGCCCGGCCTGTTAGCACCAAGCCCGGCCTGTTAGCACCAAGCCCCACTTAACTGTGTGACCCTTGACCTGCGTTGCCAGGACAACCACCTTCAATCCCACAGCCCACCTGGCTCAGTCTCCACCCTCAATGGTGTGATGTCATTTTCAGTATAAATTAGGAAGTCTCCTCCTCCTCCTCCTCTTCTTCCTCCTCCTCCTCCTCCTCCTCCTCCTCCTCCTTCTTCTTCTTCTTCTTCTCTCTCTCTCTCTCTCTCTCTCTCTCTCTCTCTCTCTCTCTCTCTTCTCTCTTCTCTCTTCTCTCTTCTCTCCCCCCTGTCTCTCTTTCTCCTCTTCTCTGCCCCTCCCCTACCCGCTCAATAAACCTCTTCCACGTGGAACCACCCTGGCCTGGTCAGTTGTTTGGTTAATCCTCCCAAAACATATACAGATATATTTTTCATATCAAGGCCAGCCTGCAGCTCCTTCTCCAGCATAATGTCTGCCTTCATGCTGCCATGCTTCCTACCATGGTGATAATGGACTAATAAAATAACTGACCCTGTAAGCCAGCCTCAATTAAACACTGTTCTTTCTACAAGTTACCTTGGTCATGGTATCTCTCCACAGCAACAGAAACCCTAACTAGTGCATCTCTTAAGAATATGTCCCCGAGCCTCAAGGTTCCCTTGTCATTTGTGCATGTCAGCTCCAGTTCACCAGGTGAATGTTAACAATACACTCAGTTTCTGAAAATAAGATTGCGTTTTCCCTTTCATATTCTTGCAGTGGCATCAAGAATAAAAATGCTGCAAAGCTTTACTTTCCACTTTTATCCCAAATTTAAACCTCACAATCTAAAACCTAAGAAGTACCTATACCTTAACTATGTATGATTAAAACAGCAAAAATCAATCAAACAAACAAAGGACAAGCCAATATATCCCACATCATTATAGCTTTGTTTCAGTGTGATCCATGGCTGACATTTCTCCACCAAACCACCAGCATAGCTTTAACATTCTGAGACACATATCTGTTAATTTGTTTCTCTCATACCCTTTTCTCTTCTTTGTTGGTCAGGAAAAAAAAATGCTCAGAATGACAGAAAAGGTCAAAACACTGCTAACATAAAGTACAGTGCTCGAAAATATCCTCAAAAGACAACACAAAGAATTTCATCACACATGGTGCTACTTTCCAGTAGTCTGCAAATGTCAATTATAAAATTAACATTCCCCCCAATAAAATGATTATCTCCTTATCTGATTCTAAACAAGGAGCAAGGAAAACAAGAGAGTCTTCCAGATTATGCTGTCAGGCTCTTCATAGTACTGCACACAAAGGCCATTGTTGCTCTGGGTGGGTCATCATCTCCAACTCTGTAACTATCTTTTGTTTTAAATCTATTCCCAAATCGGAAGCCTTGTTTGTCATCACCTCCTTTAAAACTCTGAACTCTTCAACTGCAACCCCAGCCTCTCAGCCCTTCACACCTCCCTTCCTGTACAGATAACATACTCCTGACTTGACTTCCCTTTAAATTACACCTTGTTGAACTGCATATATTAATAATGCCCAGAATCCTGGAATCTTCTGTTTCTTCTTCACTGTTCTTTCTACACCTTTGCCTCCCAAGAAAAATAAAAATAGAAGGCATAGGCCAATAGCACCTGCTAAGTTTTCTCAATGTGTGTCTTTAAAACCTCAATTTCAATAGGTTTGAGGATGTGCATTACAGGTAAATAGAAGGAAATTTGGAACGTACAGTATTTCAAAAAAGTCTACAGATGGGACTGGAGAAAGCTGGTATCTAGAAGGAACATAAAAGAGAAGCTTGAGTGTGCAGAAGCTTAAAAGTGCTGGAAAGCTCAATGGTGTCAACCTGTCCAAGTTTTAGTAATACAAATAAAATGGAGAGCTCTTCGGAATACTTATCTCCAGCGTAACCCAAGCATAGCTCCTTGCATAGTAAAAGTCCCAACTCTGAAATCAGACAACCTGAGTTTAATGTTCAGCTCCTCCAATCCCTAGCGCTATGGTCTAGACTAGACAAGTCATGCCATTGTTCCAAACATTTGCCTTCGGTTACCATTATCATAGTTTTAGGCATTCATTTTCTTCCCATTTGAAGCCAAGCTATCAAAAACAAACAAGCAATAAACCAAAATGCTCCAAGAAGGCATTCAGAACCCTCTTCATTATGTAATCCACAATTCTAGTTTGCAGACGAAGAAATTTTACACTGACAAATCATAACCAGAGCCAGAAGTTGTGGCTAACATCTGTAATCCCATCACTGGGGAAGGCGGAGGATTTTGGCAAGTTGAGGACTGTCTAGACTACAGCACGAGACCCCATCTCTAAAAATAAACAACAAAGAAAAGACTAAGATCACTGAAGGAGACAGTAACAAAACTCAGACTAGCTCCTCTCTTCTGCTAAGCGTATTGCATGGCTCTGGAATCCTTTGAAAAGGTGCACAAGAAGCTAAGCCATCAGGAAGGTAACGTAACTTACCACTCAACAGTATTCTATCTCTCAGCAACCAAGTATCACACCAACATGTTCTCCTTTTCGTGAATGACATGGCACTTTGAAGACTGTAACAGACCTATGCTTTATGATTTCATAACAACTATAAGTAAGCCTCAGCGACGTTTGCTTTGCTAACCCTCATCACTCTTTACGCTTGTGCCACTACATAAAAGATGTTGCTATGCGACAGTCACAGTACTATTAAGATCTTTCCTTTGAGAAAATGAAGTCCATAAAGGGG
Organism: Mus minutoides; assembly: GCA_902729485.2. NCBI lineage: Eukaryota > Metazoa > Chordata > Mammalia > Rodentia > Muridae > Mus > Mus minutoides. The sequence continues at coordinate 19,269 of LR750282.1, read as the reverse complement.
AGACTCTCATGTCAACTTCACACCCCTACCCCACATGCAGGTTTCCAAGGCCCCAAACCAAACCCTAGAGAACAACTTTAAACATTTTTTTAGACTTTTTATTTTGTTATTTTTGTGTAAGCATGGATTTGCTTACATGTGTACCCCATGTGTACCTGGTACCCTGGGAAGTCAGTGAAGCCAGTGGATCAACTAGAATTAGTTACAGATGGTTGAGCAGCCATGTAAGTGCTGGGAATTGAACCCAGATCCTCTACAAGAGCAGCAAGTTTTCTTAACCAACCTGCCAACTCTTCATCTTGAAAACAACTAATTTTTGGGTTTTAGGACTCTTCTAGGATCCTTAAAATTACTGCAAGGTGTTGGTAGATTTCTAAGATGGCCTCCACTGATACCTGACCCCTAGTATTACTGCTTGCTCTTGAGTGTGAAATGGATCAAGTAATATGCTTCTTTCTAATAACATGGCAGAAGGGAACATACTACTTAGGAAATTATGTTAATGATCAAGTGAGGATTCTTTGTTAGATGAAAAGAATGCACAAGCAAAGTAACACTTGTTTAATGTTAGTAACTCTTGAGCCTTAGATATCCAGACTGTCTGCTTTCAGTGTGACACCTCTGCACTTTTAAGTTCTTGTGACCTAGTACTGAAGGACTAGTGTTACACTTCCAAGCTTCAAGTGTTTGGACCCTTAGCTCTTAGAATTATGGATCCTAAGAAGCCAGAGCTCTTAGAAGTGTTCTGGAACTCTCCCAGCAATTAGACAGAGCTTGCACCTTTTCCAACACCCCACTCTCTGCTGTCCTTTACCTTCTTTTATCTCAGCTGTTCATGCTCCACGCCCCAGCCTTCTACCATCTCTCTTGCACTGCTCACTGTTACTGACTATGACAGCGAAGGCTGAGTTGCTGACTAAAGAGTATTTTGGGCTCAGCCTTCTCTAACAGAGATAAAGGCCACAAGTAGGTCAGTGTGGGAGAAGGGTCTGACAACTGTCAATCAAGTAGTTGAAATACCTGTGCCTGACAATTTTTGTCATCAAAAATATACATGTTCATTGAGGGGTGCTAGCTATGAAGACTAACCAAAAACATTAAGTCTTGTTCTCAGAAAAATTTCATCCAGTACTTAGTCCTCCTCACCCAAATACCATCTGAGAGGGAAATGTCCTCTTAGAAGGAGCTGAGTCTTCCTAACCTACCTTGACTCAGTTCCAAGACAATGGATTCAATCTTGCTAACCTTTTTTCCTTGCTAGCATTCTCTTTGGCTCCTTCAAGGCATACTCTAAGGAAGAAAGCTGTAGAAACCACAAAGGAAGAAAGTGAGGGCAGTTTCTGACCAACCGAGTACTAGATAAGAAGAAACTGAGGTCTTAAGTACAACAGCCAGTAAGGAGAACTCCAGACATCAACATTCATGTGAGCGAGCTCAGCAAGCTCCCTCCCATCTGAACCTTCAGATAAGACTATAGTTTGGGCCAAAGCATCGCAGCCTTTTAGAGGACCCAATAAAACCATGCGCAGATTCCTCAACACAAAGAACTGTGTCTTCCTTTTATGTCTATCCTTTAGTGGGAAAGATTCTTACACTGTTCCTACTCAGAGAGGATTTTAAACTCTGAAGTGCTCTATACTTAGGACTCTCAGAGAAAGAATGAGAAGGAAACTGGCAATATTATAAAGAACATGCACAAACATGCTCTGAGCAGGTGATTCTAACCATCAGCTATGCATAGATATGCACGGCAGAACAAAAAACTATTGTGTTATGACTGCTGAGATAGCTATCTACTAGCTTAACATGTTTGTAGCGATTAAGATACAAACACATGGGCTGGTGAGATGGCTCAGCGGGTAAGAGCACCCGACTGCTCTTCCGAAGGTGATAAGTTCAAATCCCAGCATCCACATGGTGGCTCACAACCATCCGTACTTACATATAATAAATAAAATAAATCTTTAAAAAAAAAAAGATACAAACACATGAGGCATGTCATAATGAAGGCAGTCAATCTTAAAACTCCCCAGAGAAAATAGTAAATATATACACATTTATCACATGAGCTAGCCACTGTGCAAAATGAGGCATAAAACGAATACTTTGCACTTTCATACACTTTCAGGGGACTAAAGAACTTAACAAAACTAAGCCAGGCATGGTGGTGCACACCTTTAATCCCAGCACTTTGGGGAACAGAGGCAGGTGGATCTCTGTGAGTTCAAGGCCAGCCTGGTCTCAGTATAGAGTTCAAGGACAGCCAGACTTACATAGTAATACCCTGTCTTTAAAAGACAGGGAGGGGGAAGATTCTAGTGTGCACAAAATAAAAATTACATATAATCTTAAATATGGTGCTAACATTAATGTTTTAATTGATACAAGTTTTAAAAACAAAGAAACTTTTAAGCATATAGGAATATAGCAACCATTATTAAACAACTAAATACAGTTATCATTACATAACATGATTTTCTATCATCCAGACTCAGTCTACCTTAAGCTAGTAAATAAATAAATAAATAAATTGTATGTCGATTAACCAAGCAAAAATTCATGTTGTCAACTTACTACAGCAAAGGTTGCCTTCAAGTTCTTTTAAATAGCATAACTACTTTATCTGCTTAAGTGACTTTTTACTGACATCACTATGTACAAATCAGTAGTAACTAGAATAAACATTTCTGATTCCGTGCTTTTAAATCAAAATACTTGGTTATTTCAACTACCCCCATCCCAGACAATCTGGAGTTGTGTGCAATAACACTGATAAGCTGTTATAACAAGTGTTTTGTTAGGTGATTGCTTGACGTCATCCAATGAGAGATAAACAGTGAAACAAGAGTCAGGCTAACTGCTACCTCCTAGGTTAAAAACGTCCTGGAACCATTTCATACAGAATCAAGAGTATCCAAAGCAAAAGATCTAAATTACACAAATCTCTATGAAAATAATGGTAAAGAACTCTAGAGAAGGCAATAAAGTAAGCAAAAGACAAACAGCAGGACATGGCAAGAGTGTATTAAAGATCTTTATAAACAAAGCAAAAACTAAATAACAAAACATGGAGGAAGTTTGCTTTTTAAAAGGTACAGGAACACAAAAATTGACAGCAAGCTTACAGGTATCTAGGAAACACCGATGAAGAAATGCACAGTTCTCTACCAGCTTAAACAGCTTATAATCATTTATTTGTGTCCTGTGTATTGAATCAGGAATGGCAAAAATCCCTCCTTAACTACCTTGTGATTTAAAATGATGACTGTCATTTAATAAAATCACAAGTAGAAAACATACAATTACCTCTGAATTACACCCAGCATGCCTTCTAACACTAGTCTTTCCCTTAATATTTTAATTTGTCCACTATTTCACCACAATAGTCATGCCTCAATTTCATCCCTTTAAAAAAAATAAATTGTATTACTTGTGCATGTGAACTGTAGAGGTGTGCCTGTGCTGTGGCACATGTATGGAGATGACAGGAAACTTTGTGGAGTCAGTTCTTGCCTTCCATGTAACGGGACTCAGGCTTGAGCAAAAAGTACCTCCTTGCTTTATGAGATGAACCATGCACGTCACTGGCCCTTCGTCCTTTTGTATATGTCCTAAAGGTTTTGGTCTTCACTACAGAGGGTCTTGATAGAGGTGCTGAGGTTCACAGTTATCATTCTAAGTGAAATGCCTACTTATACACTGCCTCAGTTAGGTTTTTATTGCTGTGAAGAGATCAAGGCAACTCTTATAAAAGGACATTTAACTGGGCCTCTGTTTACAGTTTCAGAGGTTCAGTCTATTATCATGGTGGGAAGCATGGCTTCATGCAGTAGAGATCAGAAGGCAACCCAGAGAGGACTGTCTTCTGGGCAGGTAGGAGGAAGGTCTCTTCCACACTGGGCAGAGCGTCAAGGCCCACTCCCACAGTGATGCACTTCCTTCAACAAGGATACACCCACTCCAATAAGGCCACACCTCCTAATAATTCACTTCCTATCAATGTTAAGCATTACTTGTATATTAACATAAATTAATTCTCAATCTTTCATATAAGCCAATATTTTCTACCTTTTTTTATTTTTTAAATACTTATTTATTTATTATCTCTAAGTACATTGTAGCTGTCTTCAAATGCACCAGAAGAGGGCATCAGATCTCATTACGGATGGTTGTGAGCCACTATGTGGTTGCTGGGATTTGAACTCAGGACCTTTGGGAGAGTTTCTACCATTTATTATGTTAATTTTATTTGCAGAATCTGACAGAACCTTAAATACTGTCCACAGTTAAATCTCTTCTTTTTATGGCCTGTGGGGTGTTGTATGTCAGAAGCCTTTTGATCCATAAAACTTAATTCTGCTCCCGTTGTCCTCAATTCTGTTGTTACCCTTTGAACATTTAAATTTTAATCCCTTCACAACTAATTTGTGTGCAGTGTGTTAAATGGACATAATTCCCCCCCTCCAAATAAGAAGCCAACTGTCCCAACCACCTGGTCCTTCACCTAATGCCAATTTCAATTATTCTGGGCTCCTAAACTCTAGTTTCATGATAAGACGTTTTCATGGCTGCATTACAGTGATCATTTTTCAGAAGACATTGTTTTCAGGGGGCTGTGCATTTGCTTCTAGCATTTCTAGCACCTGCTAGAATGAACATAAAAGAGGGGTGGGAGTGAGAGTATCAAATTTGAGTACAAAGCCAAATTTTAACCATTGAGCCATCACAATAGTTCATTATGTATTTGTACTTACAGTGTGAGATAAAATTACACTTGAATTGTTGCCTAAATGGCTAGCACATTTACATATGCACTTTCACTGGACTAAAACAACAACAAAAATACACGCTAAGATTCATATTTATTATAACTGAGAGTTAATGGCATTTTGACAGCACAGCAAACAGAAATGAGTAGGTTTATTTCCCTAATATTTGTTGGTGAAAACAGCTCAGATTGAAACAGGTCACATTAACAATCTTGTTTCCTGGTAGTACTCTTTCAGCCATCTTATATGGCCCAAAATAATGCAAATAACTAATAACCTTATCCTTAACTTAAAATATTCTTTTAAAGATTTATTTTTTATATATGTGAGTACACTGTCGCTGTCTTCAAACACACCAGAAGAGGGCATCAAATCCCATCACAGAGGGTTGTAAGCCATCATGCTGTTGCTGGGAATTGAACTCAGGACCTCTGGAAGAACAGCCAGTGCTCTTAAATGCTGAGCCATCTCTCAAGCCCACTTAAAATATTTTAAGTAGACTTTTTAACCACAACTCTTTTTCCTGTCAGTGATGAATGGAATGTTTTTAGGTGGGAATTTGATTTCATTAAGAGTAATAAAGTGAAGCCAAAGAACAATTTTCAGAATGTACCTAGCACTGTGTTCTAGCCAACTCTGACCAGGATATCCTGATCTTCAAAACAGTCAACTTAAGAGTCACTAAGGAACTCCACTGGCAATTACTTAGCTTTTTCATCTAAAGCAAAATAATAGATTGCACAATGAATAAGAAGTCTAGTGGACTTCACAATTATATTTCTCATAATAGGTTAAGGTTAACACAAATAGGCACTGTTCCTTTCATCAAGTATACTGTATGGCAGCTATGCTGACAAAAAATCGAGTTTCTGTGAATCAGGCCTGCCAATGAGCCTGCCAATACAGTCGTATTGATACCACCTTGATGCCACCTGACTGCCCAATCTTAACTTTCTGCCATCAATGATAAGCACCAATGAACAATTTCAAATTCAGTGTTTACTCTGGTAAGATTCCTTAATGATCCTTACTATGCCAGTAGTGCTACACTTCTTGGGAATAAAAGAAGTATTTGTGGAAGATGTCCAAAGGGCAGGTACCATCTCCATCCTAATTACAATTGCTTGTAATACCAGGTTCAGGAGATCCAACACTTTCTTCTGGTTCCAGAAGTTCCTATATGCACAGGGTGGGTGTATATACCTACCCTACACTCATGCACACACACATATGTACAAAAGAAAAATTAAAAACTTTTCAATGAAACTACAAGTACTCTGAAAAGGTTAAAACTGCTGTAATATAATAAAAATAAATGTTTATTTGAAAATATACAGAAAAAATAGAAATTTATTACACACAACTTAGAGCAAAACCACAAAAATCAAAACACTCAGATATTCATCTATCATCCAAGAAAAAAATTCAGAAGATTTATAATTAACTACACTAGAGAGAGTAGAGATACTGACACTGATAAATCCTACAAATAAGACAGCCAGCCAGTCACAACAGTTTTTAATTCCTGAACTCCAGAGGCAGTGGAAGTGGCAGGGGCAGAGGCAGTGGCAGGGGCAGAGGCAGGCAGATCTCTGTAAGTTCGAGGCCATCCTGGAGTAGTTCCATCATTGCTAGTTCCAGGATGGCCAGGACTACATAGAGAGATTTGGCCTTAAAAAGTAAAAAAAAAAAAAAAAGAACATGACTTGGTACCATCCCCAAATTCCTGACACTAACATCTTAAAAAATGTGTATGGTTCTACTGGACACAACTTATGAGAGGCCATTGTTTGGGACCAGTCCCTAAGAATCCGATCAAATTAGAATGAAGTCATTCATACCAAGTCACTTACTCAAACTCAACTCTCAGACAGTTTCCCCCATAAAACAGAAGATAAACACCAATCAGAAGGAGTTTAGTTTAGCTAAGCTAACAAGAAAAGGACTGACTAACTGTACCACTCACTACCTTTTCTGCCTACAGCAAGCCTATTTGCTCAGCTCATTGGAAGACTGACCCCATCCTCAAGAATGTTTCCCAAATCTAAAACTGCAAATAAAAACCATCTGCTCTTTACCTTAAGTTTGTTAACAATTGTGTCTTCAAGCTATTCTAAGAATGTCATTGCTACTGTTACTCTGTGGTACCCAGGGCCCTGCTGCACACCAGGCAAGCACTCAGTGCTACTGTCCCTACCAAAATTTGTCCTAAAATACAAAACACTATACATAAATTTTTACCTCAGCAATGGGGAAAAAAATCTAATATACATTTAAACAAAAAAGTGAACGAGACGAGCAAACTGTTCAATACAATCAAATATTGTGTACTATCTGAAAAGTTTTCAGAGATAAACAGCATACCAAATAAGCAAGGCAGTGCAGAATGTAAGTAGAGTGTCCCACAACTGGCACCAATGTCATTAAATAGCTGATTTCTCACCAGAAACAATAACCAACGGTCACAGCACCTCAAGCGAAAGCGACACCCCAGGCTTAGTAGCAGTTTGGTAAGGGAGAAGAAATGTATTTTTTTTCCTTAGCAGGATTTGACCCATATCAATTTTCTACTACAACCCATATAAAAAAAATTAAAAGACTTCAAAATGTTAAAAAAAAACACCATAAAGTCCAATTTTTTTCTCACCAACCAGATCACAAGATAAACATAGCATGCCCCAATTAAAATCATCAAAATGTTAATAACATAGCTGGTTTTATTTGTTTATTTGTCTGTCTATGTTTGAAGTGAGTTCTCACTGGCCTTGAACTCTCCAACTCCCCAGCCTCAGCTTCCTGAGAACTATGACTGGACCATCAAAATCAGTTTACTATCTAACTCTTATAGAATTAAAAAAAAAAAACTCAAGGTTCGTGGGTTACTACAACCAGAAATATATATATACTAATTCCTTCTAACTACTTTATAGTCATCATCTGGAAATTTCTGACAACTAAGTTAGTACTATATTTGGTAATCAGGTGTCCATCGCCAAACAGCAAGACAGAGATAAAGACACAAAGCTAAAAGTTGTGCTTCAGGGCAGTGATATGTCAAGACCTTATCCTCAAAAATAAAAATAAAAATAAAAATAAAAATTCAAACTGAACTTTTACTACCTCAGGATCTGGGTCTGGAAACTAAATGAAATTACTAAATACATACCTTTTAAGCAGAAACTCAGGAAGCCCCCAATTCTTGCTATGTCTCCTCCCTCAACTAGTCTGAGACAGAAGTCAATGCCCAAGGGAATACTCTATTCCCACTAACTTATGACACCGCCGAGAGAGACCTGAGACTGGGATATACCACTCATCCTCATTAACCTGGTTTGTCACCTGAAGTCCAGGGGTGCCATTTCATTCCCCAAAAGGATTTTCACAATTAATGTGAATTTTTGCTTGCATTTGGTAAACTAAGTGGCAAAAACTTTATAGATACCATCATCACTAGTGAAATCAATGCATTTTTATCAGAAGGTATAGAAAGTGTCCCAAAACCTGACTGCAGGTTCAGTGACTAAAATATATAAAGATCATGAAAATATTGAAAATGTTATTTTCAGTCACATGTGTGTATGTATTGTTTTCTGCTTAGAACATTTTCAATCCCTCTTCCCAATTTTCAACCTCCTACTACTAACCCTTGAACTGATCACACCCTACTCAACCTTATGTCTAACCATAAACAATACTTTCAGAAAGGCCTTCTTAACCAGCTCTTCCAGACTAAGGCATCTATCATATATTTCCAGGGTACCACGAACCCACATACTTTTATCAATGAATGGCTATGAACAGTGTTACTGCACGATTTCTCCAATGTGATGAGCTAGGAGGGTTGAGGTAGTGTTTACACTAACATTACTTTATCTCCAGTGCAAGCCAAGATAAAGTAACTGTATTTATGGAACAAAATGGAGGCAGAAGGATCAGTCAGGTTTATTAATTATCTCCCTGTTCACACTCATACTGAATACTACAGTTCATGCTAAACTTATGCCCTGTTCATTTACATCCTAGTAGGATGAGCCACACCCCCAGCCATTCTCTCTAATGTAGTAATTGAGAACCATTGCTTGAGACACTCTATGCAATAAATAATCTTGAAGTACAACACGGAATCATTTGAAGCTATCAAATCACTGTAAAGTTCTGTAAGATAGGGGTTTTCAGACTTCAGCTGTGTTAGGACCTCAGGTGACAGCCTTCACATCTTCCAATTAGAATTAGAGAATTAGCACCCATTACCTTAGGCAAGTGCTAGCTGCCGGCTGCCTACGGTTCCTGCTTTCATAGTTTGTTTTTAAGACAGATGAGTCTTTTAATAGAAAAACAAAAACAAACACCACCACCCCCAAAATATAAAAAAACCACATGTGCATCAGTAGCAACACATATTTCTTCAACCCAGACAGCTTTGAGTTTCAGTTCTTATGTGACAAGATTTACTTATATAATCAATTAGGGAAGAAAATAAAGACTGTCTACAGTGAAGCACTGAATTAGCTAAATGAACACAAATTAAGTACTAAACTAGGATTTGAAAGTAGGACAGGAGCTCAGACAAAAAAAGAAGCTATTTATAGCAACAAGCTATGAATAGATAGGTCCCTAAAGATAAGCAGGTGACAGACCCTTCATATAAACAAAAGGGAACGCTTTCTAGATCCCACCCCTAAAGACTTTTAAAAGTCTTGCTGAAGGACTAAGGCCATAACCAGAACAGAAAGAAAAGGACAAATGCCCAACCTCCCTGTTCACAGTGGATAGCAGGCAGACCACAATAGCCCCACTATTGAGTTTAAAATAAAAACGCCAGAGGCTTTTCAAAGTGTGAAATTTGGGCTGGGAATGCAGCTCAGTGGTACAGTACTTCAGTAATACCGGGTGTTTCATCCCTAGCATCACAAAAAAATAAAAATAAACTAAAAAGTGTGACGCTCCTCTTAAAATATGCAAATATTTTAAAACACTTTAAAATATGCCAAGTGTTTTAAGCCCATTAAATAACATCCTAAAGTTACACAATTACACACCTAGGCCGTGATGTGGAACACAAGCATCTCAGCTCCGAGACCCTGTCTCTCTATGCTCACATTCCACAGCACTCCCAGGCACAGGCAGTGCTGGGCAGGCTTGTGGAACAACCCAAACACCAGGACTGGGGTAGGGGATGGATCCGGAGAAGGAACCAGGAAAGTCTTAAGATAAAATACAGCCTTCCTTCTCCCCAAGGGCAACTTTCCTAAAATCAAAATTTCATTTAAAAAAATACTCTTTGTTGGAAGCTTGATAAGTAAGTAGTAAAAAGATAGTGTGTAGGTAGGTAGAGGTACCACTAAAAGACCAAATGCAGCACTTCCACTGCAAAGGTTTTCAGTGTACTAAAAGGGCACACTTCTGGCAGCACACACAACCTTCAATAAGGGACCGCACAGAACCCATCAGCTGCTACCACTACTCTTCCTCTACAGCAGCACAAGTCATAAAACTCCTCTGGTACTCCTCTAAGAAAAACTATTACAGTACTTTAAAGATGCCTCTGCTATCAATTTGTTCCTCCCCACAGAATTCCTCTAACACTGTCATTATCACTATCTTATTGTTGACAGAAATAACCACAAAAGCTAGTGGCAAAGTCAAAATGAGATGTCAATGCTCAATACACACACACACACACACACACACACACACACACACAGCATGCGCAGACACCACCCTTCATATTCATATTTATTTAATTCACATTTTTTTCAATTTTCAAAAGAAACCTAAATAAGATCTGCCGAAAACTGTCAAGTATGTTTGAAATGTTAATTCGTAGGGAGATGACCCTGCAGATTAAGAGCACACACTGCTCTTGCCGAGGACCCAGGCTCTATTTCCTGCAATCTACCTGACAATTGACAAATGCCTGTAACTCCAGCTGCAGGGACCCATGTGTAATGCTCTTATCTGGCCTCCGATCATCTGCTAACCACACATAGTGCACATATACTCATGCATTCCACACATACATACAAAAATATATTTTTAACTGAATTCTTCCCTTATTTTCCCTCTCCCAACCTTCTTCCATCTATCTATTCATGATTCTAATCTCCTTCAGATAAGCCAAATTCAAAATCTTTATAATTCACTCTTTGATTCTGGCCAGGAAACATTTTAAAATAAGGGCACTATCCAAAGCAACTACAAACTGACTTCTTGCTGCCTAGAAAACAAAATAAATTAACTTCTGAACCAAAGTAAAGTGTTCACCAGAATGTGAAGCTCCTATTGATAAAGCTCCAACCCTGGCTTTACCCCTTCCTGTTCTCTACAACACTCAGTGTTTATTAAAACACATAGACCTTGGGAAAGTTACTTATCTGGCCTTTATTTTACTCAACTATAAAATGGACATAATACTACTTGTCAGTAAGGCTAACTGAGGTAATGAAAATGAGGGAATGAGGGTGCTGCTATAAAACTTAAGACACTATAAAAATACAGACATTATCATTATGTCATGATTATGGTAATTGTATTTATACCTGCCTTTCTTAAGAGGAAATAGCCCACATGAAACACAAAACAAGACTTTAAAGATGGAAGCAATAAAAGAAACACAAAACATATACAAGAACATAAAATGAGACACGTACACCCTAGCTGCCTATGCACCTGCTTCCCTTCAGGTTACTAAGTGAGCATGAGCATTGCATTCAATTTGGAAAGGAAGCAAGTAGACAATTCTCTGTTCACAAGACTAAAAGTGAACTCGGAAGTAAAAGTTCCTAACTTAGAGATAGGGCCAGAATCTTTTCCCAAGGTCCATCATCTTCTGTGTCATACGACTGGATTGACCATCACCGACATGCCTGACTTGTACTACTAGACTGAAAGAATTGGAAGGCGAGTAATTGCTTTACTTTGTATGCATCTTGATTGCACTTACAGCAATTAACATAAGCCAAACACTTGGGTTTCTGGGTCCTTGTTTCTATGACTCTGATTTCTGCCTTTTCAAATCCCCAGGGCACCATCAATTGCCCATAGCCAGTCCTCAGTCAGTCCTCTGCCTGCCTCCCAGGAGAGGATACGTGTCTCTTGCTTACTCACTACACCAGCACCACACTCAAAGTCAGAAACCTATGTTCTTACATGCTTACACATTTTCATGTGTGTGTGCTGCAGATGCTGTGCGTATGGAGGCCAGAGATCAGCATCAACTACTTCTTTGGAAGTAGCTCTCTTCGTTTTTTGAGACAAGATTTCTATTGTCCTGGAGCTCACTCACTTCCTGCAGCAGGTTTCAGGAATAGCCCTATTCCCACCTCTATCCCAGACTCCTCCAGAGCTGGAATTAGAGCTCAAACATCTTACTAGTTGAGCGATCTCCCAGGCCCTGCTAGTCAACAGCTGAGTGGCTGGTAAACAAGTCACTAAAAACTGAGAAATTTTTTCACACATGGAAGCAAAAGCTTTGGCATAGATTACAGCTAAATTACCTTCCGGCTATAACATTCTAGGATGTTTTGATTAATTCAAACTTGAACACACCCTGATTTCTTTCCTGATCTCCATTATGTTGCATATTTTAATATGTAATTATATACATTGCTTTAAATTTTCCCTGCTTAAATAAGACATTATCATTATGTCCCTATTATAACATTCTTATACCTCCTTTGTTGCGCACAAGAAAGAATGGAGTTAGATGAGGTACACAACAGATAATTTTTTTATATGCTAAGAAATGTTAATTATGTTTAAAGATTCATTGTAATACTTTGCTATAGTATAAGTCAGCAAAAAAGAATTTTTTCATTAGCCGAACCATTAAAACATGCAAAACCAAGGAAACACCTAGATAAGTCTCTTTGAAAATACATTCCCTTAAAGCTACCATAAGCACTGAACTGCTTAAGGTAACATGTTAAACCCAAGTATGTACAAAATGTTTACTTTGCAGATATTCCTGTCAATACTTTCTAATTCAAACAAAGTTCACCAAGAAAGAAACATCTAAATGTATTACTGTGCTGAATTAATTTCATTAACTATTTCTGATTCCAACAAAAACCATTAAAGTTACAAAGAATTATTAAATAAATCATGTGGCAAATTAAACTATACTTGTAATTTTCTTTCAATATTATCATCTAAGTAAAACTACTACAAGCATTCACAGAGCTTAATTTGGTGCTTTCTTCTCTTTTTAAAAAAAACTAATACACTATATCCTCCCTAAGTAAATATTCAGTTTTCTAGACAGCATTTCAAAGGAGAATCTTAGAAATCTAAACAAATCTTGAATCTCCCTTTGCTCAATTATTAGTTTTGTAAAATTTACTCAATAACGAATGCTAAGAGTGAAATTATTAAAAAAGAAGCTGCAGCAGTCACTAAGTATATAAAGACAACCTATCAGTCCTCAATCACTTAATCACTAATTGTAAAGACACACGAAGCTTTGTAAACAGCATGCATACACAACAAGTTTCTTCACACCAAAGGTTCAGAAACTCAAAGCCATTCTCATCCTTTAAATACTAAATCCACTGTGACAGGATAAATAAGTCAGGCAAGGGCTCCACCTGTGCTAGCCTCCTGGTCACTGCTGTTACCACCACAAGAGCTTATATAAAAAGCTCACTGTCAGTTTAAGACACAAGTATGTTAGTGTAAAAAATAAACCACATTTATTTAAAAATCTGCTCAATTGTCCTCATTCACAAAATGAAGATGTCAAAAATACACTTTCCGAAAGATGCATAAAGAAATTGCTATTCTTTATGAACTGTAATTATTACCTCTTTTAACCACTTAAAAAGAGCTCTTTAGATGATATGGTGGGAAAACAACTATTTAAAATTCTGACCCACCCAGCACTTGGGAGGCAGAGGCAGGCGGATTTCTGAGTTTGAGGCCAGCCTGGTTTACAAAGTGAGTTCCAGGACAGCCAGGGCACACAGAGAAACCCTGTCTCGAAAAACCGAAAAAAAAAAAATCTGACCCAGAGTTTTCTTACAAAAGGGGGTGAAGTTTAGCTCACAGGAGGCTAAGGCAAGAAAATGGAGAATTTAAGGTCAGCATGGGCTATATAACAAATCCCAATATCAAAAATAAAAGCAAAACCAGGGGCAGATTAATTCAGGAAGAATACAGAAATTTAAATAGAGTTATGTCACTGAGCCAAGTCCCAATTTTCACTCTAATTCCTAATGTTGGATTTCTATGACAAATGATACGTCCATCCAGACATTTATCACCAAAACTGGGTGTGTGTTATCTATTCTAGTCTATTCTATTCTCTAACAAAAGTTACCTGAATGGTTCCAAATGAAATCATTTCCATCAGGAAAAACATGGAATGACTATGGTTTCCAACATTAAAAATAAGAGAAAGAGAAAAGGAAGAAGAGCAAAGCAATGCCCCTACACAAGAATATATATAGTCTTCTCAGTGCAAAGGAAATTCTTCATTTAATTCCTACACTTCTACATTCGTCAAGATCAAGCAACGCAGATTCAAGAAACAATTCAAATATTTCATTTTTAAATGAAATACATTTAAGAAAGTATTCTCAGTTCTGTCATTTTAAAGCACTTTCTTGTGATATTCAGGGCTCTATTACATATCTTTGGTGACCTGGTAAAGGTAGGTTGGCATTCTGAGCCCTAAACTTACTCAAAGGCAACTGATCAAGTGATTAACATACTAACAATTAGGTCAATGTAGGGCAGCACTGAAACAATTTTCTTTCTTTGGCTATCTAATGCCTACTGATGTAGAGAATAACAAATTTAAAATATGAACAAAAGCATTACACCATTACAACTGAACACCCTCTGTTTGTGCTTTCCTTGACTTGTGGCTTTTTTTTTCCAACAAAAATAAATCAAAATTGAAATGGGGGGAAGAGGTTAAAAGTTACTTTTACAGTAAAGACTTGTAAACATAAATCCTTCAGAAATGAAAAACATTTGGTCAGCTGTCATGAATGTCAAAGACCTTAGTTCAGAAGTCCCATTATAATTAATGGGTGGGGCAAATCAAGAAAAAGTAGCAGCCGATTTTCTAGAAACTTGTACTGGGAAGTTGTCTGACAACTTCAACAGGAGCCTGGCAGGTTGGAGGCTGATGAGCTGCAAACTAACCTGAACACCAACTGAGCCACCTAAGAGCTCCAAGAGTCAACTCCAAGCGTCAACGGCCTTCCCAGGCACATGTCCCAACATTAACCAGCTCTTTAAGATGCCCATTAAGAAATAGAAGAAATGCTTGGAAAAATTAATGTCAAAAACTGTGTATGGAAATCACTACTTTGAAAGGCGATTTTTGAAACACCATTCACAGTAAATGTACAAACATGTACAGACAAATCCAAAAAGAATTCTAGATTCTTTAAAAGCAACTTCAAAGCATAAGCTTCCCTATAAGTGTTTTACTTTATTTTAAATACTATAATTTTAACATAAAAAAATATAGTGCCCTCATTTTCTTCAACTTGGTTTTAGTCATTAAAATAGGCTCCAGGTCACTCCACAAGCCTAGGCCATACTGTGATTAAGTAGTAGTTTCTTGTAAGAGAAAGATTATAAACAGCAACAACAAAAAACCCCACATAAAATAAGCAGGTGATGTAGCACAAGTATCCTTATTTTAAATCCATACTCCCCATCGGAAATGACTTTTTTTACTATGGCAAGGACAGCCAACTGAAATAAAAGGCCAGCTCACAATACCCCTATTTTTTCTGTATGACAAAAACTGTAACAGTAAGCTTTGTTTGTAAAGTGCAGTGTGCATTTTATCCTTTTGGATAAAATACCTAGAGCCCCAGTAGTGGTTAAACTGCAGCTATAAAGGAAATTGTCCAGAGATAAATGGTTTCCCTATGAGAAGTTCCATTGCTATACTTCACCTCAGGCCAATAAATCACATTAACTGCACCTTGTCCTCTGTCCAATGACATCATCAGTCTGACCACATCTTGGGAACTGGGTGCAAAAACATATGCTATTTAAGGCATGAAACCATATTACTGCTTTTTGTCCATCCAACCTCATGTTTCAGCGCTGAATCAGTTGTTTACCTGAGCATTCTCAGGAAACCTTTACCCTCTACAACATTCAGGGCTTACCTACTGGATGTGAAAGAAGGAAAAAAACCCGTGAGAAGTAGTTATTTTAAATTAGCCTGCATTTCCTTCCCTAAATATGAAATTTTGTTACAAATTAACTGAAGTCTAATGTCTTCATATATTCCCCACACTGGTTTAATGTAATCCCCAGGGCTTAACACATTAACAAGATACCTCAAACACCCCCCCCCAAAGCATTACCTTTTTATCCTTTTAAAACAAAACTTACAGGAGAGACCAGAAATCAAAATTACTGTTTTCTCTAAACAGTAAAAGTTAATTGGCTCTCATAGGCCAACTGTCCTAAGCTTAGATAAAACAAAATCAATTCTGACACCTTAAAGCAAAAGGCTGGTAGGCTAAGCAAGTTCCAAGATCAGAGTGGACACAATGCTCTGTTTAATCTTCTATTTTCACTCATTTAACTATGACCAAGGAAAACATAACCCCATTTCTGTTGTTTTCCGTACTGCTACAATTAAAACAGGCAGGTCTATGTCAGTAATAGCACAAGAATGCCGGCCTCCCTTCAAGTTGGTGCAGAAACTGGAAAAGCAGCCCTGCTGAGAGAGTATCCAAGTGTTGTCAGGCCGACTTTCTAAAATACCTCGCTACTCCATCACTCCTGAAAGGGAAGTCTGCCGCTTTTACAAACACTAAAAATCTTTACATAACCTGAACGAGTTTAACTCAGGAAGAGAGGGACTATTCCCACAACAAAGTCCTCTATTTGTACTAAACCAGTAGCTCACAGTCTCTGTAAATTGGAAATAAGGTCCACATACTATGAACTGAAAGATAAACTCCTTTTAGAAAAAAACAAGCCAACCTCAGAGCTGATGCTTAGCTCGGAGCTGTTTTTATGCTGGAAGGTCCCCAAGAGGATGTGTTTTGCCTGCGGAGGAGGGGACTCGAGTGGCAGTTGATGGGGGAGTCATTTTGGTTATTAGTAAATAAATCAAGCAGCAGAGAACAGGGCCTAGGCAACTGGGGCAGTCCAGGCCTAGTTCTCTCCTTGTCTTCCCAGCACAGACTGGGTTTGATCTCAGAGTCCTGTGGATTGCCAACGAGGAGGAGAAGGAAAAAAAACGAATCGTATCGAACCACAAAAGCACATGGGGCGAATGTAAAATATAAACACGGCGATGGGCTGTGAGTGGCTGTTATTAAAGGTCTGAATTACTAAACATGAGAGGCGGGGAAAGCCAGGCGGCCATTTCAAGAATATAAACCTCCCTGAATTAGACATTATTCAAATGAGAAGCAAGTAGAGAAGACCCAGCACGCAGCTAGAAAGCATCACCACACACAGTCAGGGAGGGGGTCTCCGTGTCTAGCCACCACTCCCGCTCCCCGCAGGACAGGAGAAATCTAGACTATGATCAACTTGTCAGGCCAGCCCTTTGAGAGCAGGAGGGCAATCCTTTACGGTCCAGTTCTCGGGTGGCCTCCGAGAGCTCCCGGTCCTCGGAGCGAGAGGGTCCCCAGGGCTACCCGCGCGTGCGGGGTGGGGATGTTGTGCGCGGAGGAGCGACCAGACCCCCGTGAGCACCTCCAACCCAACTGTCCCGCGCGACCCACGGCAGCGGGGATCTCTGGGTGAGGGCACGGGACACACGGACGACCGAAGCCATTTCCACGGAGAGGAACTTCCCCGAGGGTTCCTCCCACCCAGCCCAGCCTCCCAAGGGTCCCGGAGACCCCAGAGACGGCTCACAACCCGAAGGCCAGCTCACAGGGCCCACGCCACGCTGCCCCTAACCAGAGACACGGACTGGCTGGGGTCAGGCCGCTGCCCTGGGCACGAGCAGGGCGCGGCTGAGGGGCCCCGGGCCGTGACCCCCGGGCTCGGCCCCACGCGGACCCCCCGCACGGCCGGGGACAGGGCACCACCCCCGGGTGCGCCCCGCCGCGAGCAGCGTCCCCCAGCCCGAGCCCGCGCCGGCTCCCAATCCTGGGGGGCGACCGCGCGGGTGGCCGGCCACCGGGGTCCGCTCGGGCCCCGCCGCCCACCGGCATTGTGCTCGCCGCCACCTCTGGCCCCTCCACGCCCCCCCCCGCCCGTCCAGGTCTCCCGCCCGCACCCCGCCGCGCCCCGCCAGCCCAGCAGCTATGAATATGTAAAATGTCTTTATTGTCCTCTCCCGGTGCCCCGGCCCCGCCGCCTGCCGCGGACCCGCTCCGATTCGGGCACCGTGCGAGGAGGCGGCGGCGGTCGGCGGAGGAGGAGGGCCGGTGCCGGCGAGCGGGCGGGCCGGCGCGGTGGAGGGGTGGGCCGGGGGGCAGGAGGAGCGCGGTGGCTCACAGCCCCCTTTGCCCCGGGTCTTCTTCCCCCTCCGCCCGGCCGCTCCGAGCTCCTTTTCCCCCTCCGCTCGGCGCCCAGAGGGGGCTGTGTTCCCCGGCCCCCCATCTCCTCGCCGTTAATTATAATAATCCTGAGTACTAATAAATTATGCTAAGTCGCGGGGGGGGCAGCGGGAGCCCGGCTCGAGTATGAATATGAATATGTAAAATGCTGTAATGATTACCTGCTGCTGCTGCCGCCGCGGCTGAACTCTCATCTTGACTCGCTGCTCCTCCGTCCGCCATTTTGAATATTTTAACCAAAATCGCCCGGTCGATAAACCCTCCCTCGCTCCGGCTCCCCTCCCCCTCCCGCCCTGCTCGCCGCCTCCCTCCGCTCCGCACCCTCCCGTTCCTTCCTCTCCCGAGGCGCGCGCCAGGGGGCGCCCGAGGCCGGCGCTGCTCTCCACCCCCACTACGCACGCGGTGCGCACGCGCGTCCAGGCTGCAGGGACCCCGCCCCCTCAGGCAGCTAAAGTGCCCCCCCAACCTGCCAATCATCTCTTCCTTGGTTTTTTTTTTTTTTCCTTCGCCCCCCTACTCCCCTCCGCGCCGCTGTGCGCACGCGCAGTTTTCTCCACGCGCCTGAGAGGTGGAAAGCGCATGCGCCTCTCCCCAGGAGCGCGACTTCACCCCAAAGTGTAGTATGTCAAGTGCTTGTTTACGTCTCCGGATGGGCTTCTCGTCTTCCGTGTTAGTCCCCCTCCCGGATGAGTTCGGGATTTCCACGGCGGTACTGTAAAAGGGCAACATGCCCGGCGGCTCACCGCGAGGGCGCGCGTGAGGGATTAGCGAGCGCTCCACGGCCGCGCACTTTTTAAGGACTCCCTCGCAGTAGACTGCGACAATGGAGGGGGCCGCTCCCCTCCGAGGTAATTTCCGGCCCTGTGTGCAGGTGGGGGCGGAAACGCCCTCGGCGGGCAACGGGCACGAGGCACCTGCTGGGCCACGCGCGGACGTCCCGCTTTAAATTTGAATCCGAGCTAATCCCCGCCCCGCGCCTCAGCCCACGCCGCAGATTC
>LR750283.1:531933-674246 GCA_902729485.2 Mus minutoides | reverse complement strand
GGGGGATGTTAGGCTGGGGAAAGGTTCCCAATGGTTGGACCTCCAGCTAGCTCCTGGAAGCAAAAGGTATAGGAAAAGGTGAAGGGAATGGGGTACAGGAGCAGACAGGGGACCACTCAAGGATGGACAAACAGCCCCCGGGAGAGCACCGCAGCAAATGGTGAGGATAACAAGGAGGAAGGCTTTGGGCAACTCATTCGTGCCCAGTTCCTGTGGTGTCTGCAGCACCCTCCCTGACTTCTACTTGTCTTCTTTGAACAACAAATTAAACTTCACCAGTGCCTTGGAGCCTACAAATCCAGAGGCAGTATCTTTCATGTTTCCTGTAAATCTGCTGAGTCCTGGGCTCCCAGGCAAATACGTGGCAAGCTCTGTGCATCTTTCTTTGACCTTCTGTCTTTTTTCAAAATTTGAGAGATTTCACTAAGTTACTCAGGCTGGCCTTGAACTTGTAACCCTCCTGCTGATGCAACCTCTCAAGTACATGGGATTTCAAGCTTGCCCTCTCAGGCCGAATTCTTATCACCCCCCACCCCATTCATTCTCATTCTTTCATTTTCTCTCTCTCTCTCTCTCTCCCCTCCCTCTTTTAATTTTAAATGCTATTTTTGTGTGGGTATTTTAGCTGCATGTACATCTGTGCACCATATACATGCCTGATGGGGGCCAGAAGAGGGTGCTGGATCCTCTAGAACTGAAGTTCCAGATGGTTGTGAGCCGGTACAAGGATGCTGGGAACTGAACCCAGGTTCCCTGCAAGAGCAGCCAATGCTCTGAAGCACTGGGCCATCTCTCCAGCCTCCACCTCCTGTACTCTTGTTTACTTCTAACTGTACCATCGTATGTTGTCAGCAGGCAGTTTATAGTCCCTGAAAAATCTACTCAGAGCCTTAATGGCCCCTGGTCTCTTCACACATTTAGGGGGAGGGCACGGGTGAGACAGGGTTTCTCTGTATAGCTCTGGCTGTCTTGGAACTCACTTTGTAGACCAGGTTGGTCTACATGCACATCTCTGCCTCTGAGGGACTGGCCTTTCCTCTCTCTTCTTTCCTACCTCTCTTTTCCTCCGTGGCACCTTGCTCTAAGGCCAACCTCAGGTTAGGGTGCCTGTAGGACTCTAGGCCAAGTGGTCCTTTTGTAGAGGCAATACAGTGATCAGGGCCTCTTCCTGGCCAAGTGTGTCATCTTCAGCAGTTTGGCTGAACCATCCAACATGGCGTAAGTTTGGTTCAACATCAAGGATCCCAAGGCAAGCTCTGGGGCCTGGCACCACATCTCCCACTGAAGGAGGGCTTGGACCCTTGGCAAAAACCTGACTCTAGATTCAGAACTCACCAGAACTGGGTGTTTAGTTTGTTTTCTCTTGGCCAAATGGAACTTCCCGTCCTAAGAAAATTCACCCTCTAAATTCATTTTCTGGAACTAGCCCAGCCTTGACAGCCACGATGGCTGACAGACTGCAGTGTAAGTGAATCAGGCATAATAATGTCCTCTGCCTCCCTGGCTGTTCTCCACCTCCCTGGCGGGAGAGGGGAAGCTGTAGAGGGTCTGTACTTAAAGGATCCCACACGTCTTGTACTGGATCCGGTGAGCGGAACTGCCCACCCCACGTCCTGGCAAGAACAAAGACAATATCAAGAAAACCAGGGTCTCTCGAACTTCAAACTATACTCGAAGTTCGTTTGGTCAGTTATGTCCTGAGTACTCGACTCCTGAACCCTCTTAGAATAAAGACGACAGCCAATGTGGTAAGAGAGCTGTCGCTGAAATTCACTGGAAACATGCAAAATCTTGGTGAACACTCTACCTGATTCCAAGGCTAGGCTCAGGCCTGGCAGCTGAGCTCCCCAGAGAGGAAGGGAAGAGAGAAGAGGAGAAAGCGCTGCGGAAACTGCAGACGTGGTTATTTTTTGTGCAAACACTTGGAGAGCTCCTGGAGACCCAGCTCAGCTGTTGTTTACAATTACGGGAGAAAATGGTTCTTACGTTCTCTGTTTGCAATTTGGTCACAGGAGAGGAACTGCCCACGGTGGGGTTAGATGAGGTAGCTCCGTTCCTCCTCATCTCAGAACAACTAAGGTCTGGAGGACGGTAGTGACTCTAAGTGGCCATATAGAGGTGGGTTAGATGCAGAAATGAAGGAGGTTGGGTCCAAAGATGAAGGAAGCTCAGATCGGATCAACGGCAGAATAGAGGCAGAGCCAGCTGTGGACTACACAGGTTGCTAGGATGGAGTTGGACTTGAGCCGGCTGGCCTCGTGGTCCCCAGACAGAGTTCTAATAACTGTCTCTGAGCCTGTTCAGTTGTGTGGCATCAATAAAGAGCAAAACACACCCTGGGGCGGTGGAAAGGATCGGAGGGCTTGCTAATTAAAATGCATTGTCATTTTTGTCCATGGCCAATGGTAAGGTTGTTTCTGCCTCCCTGCAGAACCACCAGTCTCTGCTTTCTTTAGGAAGGTCAAAGGTTACCAGACACCAACTCATTCATACCAATGAATTAAGGTGGGGGAAAAAAGGTTTTTAATGGAGGCTCAGAACAATTGAAGGACAGTCCCTAAATCTTCTGCTGTAGAGCTGTGAATTAAACCTGCTCCCTAGAGGTCTCAGGCCCGGGCAGACTCGGTCAGACCACTTCCCCCCCACCCCCCCACTGCCTGGTTTAACTGGAGCCAGGTCCGCTTGGGTACTCACGTTGGCAGACAGCTGAGATGTAAGGGTGGCCACCTTTTCCTGGGATGACTCTAGCTCCCTGCGAAGCTTCCGGATTTGCTGTGAAAGGAAGAGAGAGAGACAAGCTACTGACGGCAGAGGTAGATTACTAAGACTGAAATTGGAGTGTGCGACGGTGTTAAAGAAGCAGACAAAGGCTTTGTATCCTACCTCCGATTGCATCCTCTCCTCAGCCTGAAGAAGTGGGCACAGAAGGAGAGAGAGACAGAAAAGGCAGGTGGTTACTATGGAGGTGCAGAAGCCGGGGCCCATATGTCAGGGCAGAGGCTGGAAGAAGCGTGACTGAGAGATGCAGAGAGGTGAGTCCCCTGCCTCATGGCCCTGGCTCCTCAGAGCTACATTCTGGTTTAAGTACTAGGCTCCTCTCGGGTGCTTATCTTTAGCCAACCTGGTCCTTGCCAAGAATGCTAGAGAATGAAGCTGGTCGGTCTGAAAGCAAACCGGGGCTGTTAGCACCATGAAGGAGGAAAGAATGAAGGTTAAAACAAACCTACGAGTCAAGAGATCTGAAAGCCAAAGGCTGTGTGTAGTTCCCCACAGTAGACATTTGGTCAATTTTGTGCATTACTGGGGTCTCTAGAGTCTTGGGGACCTATTCATCTTGGGTGCTAGAAACACTTCCCAAATCCCATGGCAGGGAAAGGAGGCTGTATCAAGATCTTTACTTTTCAAAGGAGGGGAAAATAAATAAATAAATAAACCACCAGAGTTGCTTGGGAGTTGGTGGCAAGGCCAGAAAGAACAGAGGCCTCAAGGCATTCATCTGAGTGTTCCATGCTCTAGGTGCCACCCCTATGCCCACTCCCATAGCCAGCAAGTGTAGCGATGGTAGTTCTCCATCCCCATCCAGTTACCCAACCAAAGGAGGTCTGAGGGAAGGTGGAATAGTGGTGGTGGGGTGGGGGCTCACGGGGAAGGGACATTGATGGTCTCAGGTGGAATGGGGGGCGGGGCTCACGGGGAAGGGACATTGATGGTCTCAGGTGGAATGGGGGGCGGGGCTCATGGGGAAGGGACATTGATGGTCTTACTGAGGAGTAGGTGGAAGATGCACTGGAGGCCAGAGACAGCACCGAGCCATGAACTGAAAGAGAAGGAGAGCACAGAAGGTTAGCAGGGGGCTCCAGGGCCCAGAGGTTCCTGGGAGGAGCCTAAAGCAGGAGTCTGGACTCAGACTCTGGAGGGCGTCTGGAGCAAACAGAGAGAAATAACACGGGGCACCAGTTCATATCCCAACTGCCCACAGCAGGCGAGAATCCGAGGACATGGTCCTAAATACAGACAGCCTCCCCTTGCATCTGTTTTCTCTGACAGCCTGGGCCTTGGTGGCCCCTCGCTCTACCTCCCTGAGGAGCATGGGGGGTCCAGAGAGAGGGAAAGGAGATTTTCATGGGCAGTCAGCATCTGGCCTGCTCAGCCAAGAAAGCACTTTAAGCTGGAGAAAGGGAGGAGTTCCTTGTCAGAGCTGCTCAGAACCAGTACTACAATCCTGCCCCAGGCCTCCTCTCCTCAGCCTTGCAGTGCTGGTCTAGGAGCCTGCGGGTCACTCAGGTGGGGGAAAAAAATTAAGTGGTGAACAAAGCAGAACCCACTGCAAACACTAACAGAACCCGCACTTATCAGGGATGCGTCCTGAGAATAATAATGGAGGTCTCCTGAACCCCATGGCCAGGTCTCCCATCAACACCCAGATTAACACCCAACAATCCCAGGGCCAGCCTGGGAGCTCGTCTTTGGAACGTTCTAGAAAGAGGGCTGAGATGCCTAGTTGTTTGTATGGATTTAAGAGCTACCATTTTTTTTTTGTCCCCGTTATCTCTTCTGAGAGACTGTGGGGAAGAAAGACCACTCTTAGAACAGGGAGGACAGCTCTAGTCTCAGAGCATCTGAGGAGTCACATCCAACCCTTCCAAATCTCGATTTCCCTTCCCTGGGCCCCTCTGGTAAATGCTCCCCATCCCCAGACCCCAGTGCTAGGTGGCGCCAACCCAAGGTTTCTGGGCCCCCAGACCCTTCAAAGTTATGGGAAGACAGAACCGAAATGGCCCAAGTTGATGTCCTGTGAATTCTATGTATGTGTGTGGTGGTGGCAGTGGTGGCAGTGGAGGTGGCGGTGGGTGAGGGGGACCCAGCAGAGCTGGAATGAGCGTGAACCGCGCTAGCACGAAGTCTCACCATCATCCGTGGGGTCTCGGAAGGATCCTGACCGAATCATTCCCTTGGGTCTCTCGGCCAGGGACAGGGTGCTCCCCATTTGGGAGCCGCTGTACAGCTCGAAGGCCGCCTCGTGGGTGGGGATGCTGTTGGATCGGGTGATTCTTGGCGTGGTGGCCGCAGTGGGACTCACTGGAAGGACAGAGGGGGAGGAGGAGGGGTGTGGGAGGGGGAGGAGGCAGGAAAAGAGGCAGGGTCATCAGCTCTCTGGTCCCTCGTGGGGACGGAGCAGGAGTCATTGAAAGGCAGGCGGGAAGAGGGGAGGAGAGGAAGGAGCAGTGGGTGGGGCCGTGGAGGGTGTGCAAGCAGCTGGAGGTTAGGAGGGCCCCTCCTAGGAAGGTTGGGCCCTGATGGAGAAGGACTCCACTTCTGTGCTAAGGGTCTTCCTTTAATGCTTGCCTGCCTTGGAGTGGTTGCTTTTGAAGGTTAGGCTGGGGGGCCTGGCCACTTTCCCGAAACCTTCACATCACCGGGATGTGCTGATGAAAAATGGGATGTGTGGTTCTCAAAAAACACAAGCTGTCTTAAGAGGTGGACTGAGACCCAGACCAAGACTCAGATCCAAGGGAGCAAAGAGAACAGGCTTCAGAGAGGCTGCGGAATCCCCAGCTGCGAAGTCTGTCAACCACAGAGGCCAGCCCCACTTCCCTTGCTAGATGGATGCCTTTTGGGGTTCAGAGCCTTGTGGTGCTCCCCTGTCTGACCTCTGGTCTCCATGCAGGTATGTGGATGTTCACCCTCCCTGCCTATAAAGACCTGGGGAGAAGAAGTCACCCCTCTGTCTTGGCCCTCGGGAACTCGTAAGATGGTTACTGTTTAGCCCAGTCCCTCATTCGACAGCATAGATGGCTTTTATTCTTATGTTTGGCCTTTAATGGAGACAGAAAACAGGCTGATAAGCCCACAGAAGCCAAATGACTCTTTTCTTCCTTAGGCATAAAGGACCCCCATTCCTAGTTTTCCTCAAACTCCCCACAGTCCCTGCACAGAAAGATGTTACAAGTCCTCGTTGGGAAACAAACAAACAAACAAACAAACAAAAAAACCCAAACCTGCTTCCCCCCTATCCCCCCTCAGTTGAGAGGAGAGATGGACTTAAGAGATACTGTAAGCAAATGGCAGGTCTATTCCAGACTTGTTCTAAAGAGACTCCTATTAAACCAGTCCTGGCACAGTGCTTCCCAGAACCAGGGCTGGTGTGTGCCTGAGCTGGAGCCAGCCCCTCCTTCTGTAGCCTGTTTTCCCATCCCGTCTCTGAGTCACAGAGCCACTTTCTTCTCTCCAAAGGCTTTAAAGAGGGTGTGGTGTATCTAGGGCGTATCTTAGTCAGCCTGCCTTTAGGGCTGAGATAGCCCAGGCTCAGCCAGAGCAGTTGGTGGAGCTGGACTTTTCTTTTCTGGAGACAGATTCACTCTTCAATCAACAAACTTTGTGTGTCTTTGGCTCACCAAACCCATAGGCTGGTATTGCCCTCCCAGCAGCTGCCCACGGTAGTACTGTGCATAGCTCAGGGCCTTAGTGTATGGATTGCCCTGGTTGTTATTCAGACCCTCTGGTGCCATCAGGACCCTATAGCTGTGCCCAGGGGCAACTTCAGTTTAAGACCTTGGACCACTTTGCCTTCATCTTTAGTTTGGGTTGGTAAACTGAGGCACCGTGAAGCAACCCACTATAATATGCCTTAGCTGTTTGGCTGCCTCACTCACTCTGCAGGGTGAGCCCTGCCTCTCATCTCTTGCCACAGTGAACGACCACAGACACTGACCTATGTTGGTAAGCTGGCCCTTTGCACTCAAGGACATGGAGAGCGCAGGGGGGGACGGCAGCTCTGCCTGGTCGTCGGATTCTGGAAGCCCACCGACAGTGTGGGAGTGCCGCCTCTCCTTGGTCTCCTCCTGGGACTGAAGCTGGTACCTGAGGGACCAGAGTAGCAGAGGGACTTAGAGCTGCTACAAAGTGACATCAGAGGCTTGGCTGGGTGGGTGGCTCTAAGCTAGGCTAGGGATAGGAGGGGACTTTGGAAGGGGAAAAGGAGTATCGGTCAGGGGCAAGGGATGGCAACCCAGGATTGTCCCCTGAGAGCTCCTGTAGGGAACAGACAGGATGGATGGAGGGTTTAGAAATTCCTCCGAACTCAGAGCAGGGCTCTATGGTACCACGTGCAGGCAGGTGACATATGTCCCCATATATCCAAGTCAGTGGTATCTGACAGTGGAGAATCCACACTCTCTGACGCTGGCCCATGTGTGTGGTCTCAGAAGTCCCATGTGAGGGGATGAACTGCATACAGGCAGTTCATAGGGCTGTGGTAACACTGGACAACTGTGGTGGTTTGAATGTAAATGGCCCCCAGAGGCTCACAGGGGTACTATTAGGAATGGCCTTATTGGCGTGGGTGTGGTATTGGAGGAAGACTGTCACTAGGGGTGGGCTTTGAGGTCCCAGATGCTCCAGCTAGGCCCACTGTGGCTCACTCGGTTTCTGCAGCCTGCTGAACTCTGCTCCTCCTCCAGCACCATGTCTGCCTGCAGGTGACATGTTTTCTGCCTTGATGATAATGTACTAAACCTCTGAACTGTAAGCCAGCTCCAAAGAAATGTTTTCTTTGATAAGAGTTGCTGGGGTCACAGTGTCTCTTCCCAGCAATAAAAACCTCAAGACAGAGACAAACCCTGTGTGCAAATTCACTTCTTTCCTGACACCAGAGAGAGTCACTTGCTATCAGAGCTAACACAGTTGATGGTGAGTTCGCAGAGGGCTTGGGTGGCACTTTTTAGGACTGCATACAAATGTCTGTCTAAAAAGGCCACTAAATTCATGCATGGGGCCATGGGTTCGGTTGGTTGGGATTTTATTTTACTTATTTCTGGAACCTAACCCAATTGTCTCTGCCTCCCATATTCTGGGATTAAAGGTGTGTTCCACCCAGCTAGAATTTTTTTAAAACAGTCTTGGATATATATGTTAGGAAAACAAAACAAACCCCCAAACATTTAAGGGTTACCTGAGCCCTTTCTTGGGGAGGGTATTCCGATCCCGCTGATTGCTGTGGAGAGAAAGAGGAAGGCAGATGAGCCCATTTTGGAGTTTGGAGGGGCATAAGTTTTAAGGGTCTATCCTTTGGGGACAGGACAGCAAATTATGAAAGTCTGTATGAACAAATAATAAGACAGTCACAATCAAATTCTTGATTCAGAACTTGGGAAGTATTTGAAATGGTACATGGATTCTTTCCTCCTGTTAGGAGTTAAGGTGTAGTCAGTCATTTAAAATGTCCAGCTGTGGAAGGTGAGAACCAGGATGTGATGTAACAAAACCAATTTTGCTCTTAAAAGCAACCATCAGAAGATGAACAAAACTAATTATGAGAATTCGGAGATGTCGTTCTAACTTTCTGTAACATTTTCCTTGTGTACAAGATGAGACCAAAAGAAAGACATGGTACGTTTCTCAAGGAGTTACAAAGAAATTAAATTATTTAAAATGTGAAGAAAAAAAAAAAAGAATCAAAAATCAAGCCACGCAATGGAGGGAATTGCTAATGCCCATGTGAGTCTGAGGCAGGCTCAGCTCTGGCTCCACCACATACCTGTCCAACTGTCCAGCCCTGGGGCTTCCACTCCAGGGCAGCTCTTCTGTGTCTTCCTCTGATGGGGCAGTAGGTGGGGTAGGGATGGGGGCACTGCTGGGGAAGGCACTGGGCAGGCTCATTGGCATCTGGAGGGACTCCATGCTCCTGTGCAGGCCTGAGAGTTTGGGGTACATGCGGGTCTCCTTTGGGACACTGAAACCACTCATTAGCTCCAGGCCCTGGGAGAAGCTGGCTGAGTTAATATTGAGGATAGGTGCTGGGCTGGGGGTGAAGCAAGAAGGGAGAGGGCCCCCAGTTGATGAGCTCGGAGCATGCAGATCTGGGACCTTGGAAGCATGGGCATCGCTGGAAGATGGTAGATCCAAACTGTTGGAGTTGACCTTGTCTAGATTGGCTAGCGAGGGTGGCTTGACAAAGCTTTTAGCTGTGGCCCTGAGAGGAGTGAAGATGAAATACAATATTTAGAATAACAAATAACAGGCAATCTTTTTCTAGTTCCCTTCTTTTCTGGCTGCCTATTCAGCTAAAGGTTTACGCTGATGCTGCTGATGCTGATAAACCAACTAGAAGGAGATTCAACACACGATTTACAGCATCTTCAATCATAAGGGAGACAACACGTGCATTCGGGGAATGTGCAGATAAACATAGCAAAATCACATGCACAGATACTGAAGACAGAGCGTTGACACCGAACAGTAGAGACAAGGTGAGTTTTCAAACAGAGAGAAGAAATGGTACAGAAGAGAGAGGAAGGATCCGTACAAAGGTCCAGAGATGCAACAGATAGGCCATGCCACATCTAGCTTAAGGCTGGAGACACAGGAGAGGAAGACATTGCCCTGAGTGGGTACCTGAGAGGGGTTGGTGGCAGCTCTGCTAACTTGGTGGCTGGAGGGTGGCTTGCTTGGTTCTTGGGAGTGCTTTCTGGGGAGCCTATGCTCTTCAAGGAGATGTTGTCTGAGTCCAGGGCCACAGCCTTGGCTTTGGCCTTCTCCTTTTCCCGATCTGTCTGATTGACCGGGGCTGGAGTGTTCCGACCACTGGCGACCTTGGTAGGTTCCTTCAGTCTGGAGGGTGTAAGGCCACCCTGCTTGGTGCTGAGGAGGCTGGGGTCAATGCTGCTGCTCACTGGCCGAGGTCCACCACGCCCAGTCACACTCATAGAACTGGACTTGGCTGGCCTGGGCAGGCTGCGATACTGGATGTTGGACCGTGCTCCAGGAGCGAGAAATCCGGGCTCTACACTGTTGGACACATCTAAACTTGTCTTGCGCCCATTCACTGGCTTAACAGGGATTCCTGAGGACTTCTGGATCTTGCTGAGGGTGGCTGAGCCACCGGTCTGCATGACAGTGGCTGTGCCAGTAGCAGGGGGAGGCTTCTTATAACCAAAGGATCCTGAAGTAGAGGGCCGAGCAATGCCTGAGGGGGGCTTCTTAGCATCACTCAGACGGTCCCGGCCAGCATCGGAAGAGGAGCGCTGTAGCCCAGTGTTCTTCACTGCGAGCTTACCCTTGTCTGTAGCTTTGCCTTCAGGTTTGCCTGAAAGAGGGCAGGAAAGAGAGGAAGGGTTGCTATCATGATATCTTTTTTGGGGGCAGGGGATCAAGACAGGGTTTCTCTGTGTAGTCCTGGCTGTCCTGGAACTCACTCCGTAGACCAGGCTGGCCTCGATCTCAGAAATCTGCCTGCCTCTGCCTCCCAAGTGCTGGGATTAAAGGCGTGCGCCACCATGCCCGGCTTGCTATCATGATATCTTAAAAACACTTTTTCTTCTCTCTAGGGGAAAGGGAACCATTGTCTACACATTATAAAGATCTAGAGGCCTAAAGATGGGCAAACGGGTATTGGATAAAAGCGGATACAGCTTCTTGCCAGAAGGCCTATGGGAGGAAGTAGGTTTTTCATTTAGTTTGTTTTTATTGTTTTCTGTAGGACAGTTTATTTTGGTTAAAATGGCAGAGGCGACCACAAAAATGATCAAGAAGTTAGTGTGTTTAATAACTAACTGGTCAAGGAGGGACAGGGAGGGGACACAATGAATCAGACGAGGCAATGGACACCAGAGGGAAATGTCCATTAAAGCTCTAAGAGACCCATAGGGCAAGCCTGCAAACAATGTGCTTCTGTTCAGTTGCTGCTGTAGCTCTTGGGCGGTTTAGGTCTTTGAGACACAGATTCTCTGTGTAGCCTTGAAAGTCCTTAAACTTGCTCTGCAGACCAAGATGGCCTCAAACTCCTCCTGCCTCTGCCTCTCGAGCACTGGTGTTAAAAGTGTGCCACCAAGCTGGCTGTGCTTCTGACCCCTGAGTCACATTTGTAAAATAGTAACATGTGCCTTTCCTAACTCACCGGACTATCCTAGGGTCCAGAAAGGACATTGAACATTAAAGCACTAATGCAAACCTTTCCTGTCATGCTAGAGGTTTGTGTTTATTAAGGAAACCAAGAAAGGTCTTTCCCCTTGTCCCTCCTGTATCCCACCTCACCTGCGACTTTGAGGGCACTCTGGGCAGTGTGAGTGATGGGAGAGGTGACAGCCACCGGAGGGGTCTTGCCCTTTTTCAAGGACCCTGGGTGTCCCAGGCTGATGGGCTTCTTCAGTTCTCCGCCCTTGGACGCATCATCGCAGCTCTCCGGTCGCTCTCTCCGCCACTTTGAAGTCCCAGGTTCCATCTTCAGGCTACCACTATCATACTCCAGTTTTTTAGGGGTCTTCTCTTCCGACTCACTGAACCAGTTGAGCCCACTTTCTGCCAGGGAGCGCTTCTCCGAGTCTGTGCGCAGCTAATGAGAGGGAAAGGCAGAGTAAGCTGCTTTGGGGGTTGGAGAGGCTGTCCCTCCATCCCTAGGGTTCTGGAGAGAAGATACTTTATCTAATCTCTAGGATAGTTTTCTTCCTCTAATCTAACTTTCTAGATAGGTGGGGTGGCAAAATACTATCACAATGACAACATTTACACCTCTATTCAGGTCCCTGCTGGTTGATACAGTGTTTCACTTTGACCTTGGGGTCTAGAGGTTTGCAAAGTCACATACCACTATAGTGGAGCTCCTGCGGGAGGCAGTGGGAGTGGTTGGGAGGGAGTTGAGTGAGGAGCTGGCATTGAACTCTTCGGAGCTGAGGTTGTCCGAGGCATCGCTGAGCCCACTGCTGATGGAGCTGCTTTCATCCCAGCTGCAGGACAAGAAGGAGAAAGGTGAGCAGTTAACACTGAAGCCAATGCTCAAAACAGCGTCTTAGACGCGTGAGGAATGGTTTCACCCTATTCTTCCAAAAGAAAGTCTGGGGTTAGTCCTGGGTTGGCCAATAATTCAAAGCTTGACTTAAACGTTCTTGTAATTTGATCTTCTTTTGTAAAAGGAAGAAGAAGTTGGTACTTAGCAAGAGATAATGTGAGATTTCCTTAGCAGGAAGCTATGTTATAAAGACGATGAGGGGCTGTAGAGATGGCACCATGGGTAAATTGTGTACTCTGTAAGACTGACAACCAGAGTTCAATCCTCAGAACCGGCATCAAAGTGAGAGAGAGGAGGGAGCCGACTCCATAAACCTGCCTTCTGACCTCCGCATGTGCAGTGTGGCATGAAGACACCTAACACACAACAGCATTAAACAACAACAACAACAACAACAAAGGATAAGGCATTTTTAGATCCATCTAATTATATAAAACCAATTCTAATGTAAATAGCCCTCAACCTTACAATCTTGTGTTTCTGTTCATTTTTAGATATATTTTCCAGGCACCCCTATACTTTCTTTAAAAAAAAAAAAAAAAAAAAAAAAAAAAGTTTTCTAGTTTCTCAAGACAAGGCTTCTCTGTGTAGCCCTGGCTATCCTGGAAACTCACTCTGTAGACCAGGATGTCCACAAACTCAGAGATACACCGGCCTCTGCTTTTAATCCTGAGTGCTGGCCTCTAAGACTTTCTATACCTAGTAACAGGTCAGGCAAAGACTTCTCCGGTTTTGTTGTTTGTTTGTTTGTTGTTTGTGCACGCTGGAGGTTGAGCCAAGCAGGGATTCATGGTAAGTTCTCTACTGCTGACTTTGCTCTCCAACTCACTCGTCTCTTTGCTAGAACTTTCAGACCTGGTCCATCTCTTTGTCCGCTGGAGTTGGGTTCTGCTCCTTAAGCATGCCGCTTTTCTGGTAGAAGGGCCATATTCCCACTGAATAACAACCAGCTCATGGCTAATTTAAAAATATATATCAGGTGTAAGATACTGAAGAGAGATATGTCCAACATCTGTTTTTAAACATCTGTACCTGGAGCCCCAGGCCTATGTTCAAAATGAACTTAATCAGACCTTGATATCTTTGTAGCTTGGTCCTTGTAACCTTCCTTACTTTAATTTTTAAGTTAACAAGTTGTAGTCGGGGACTCTAATTTTGTACAGCAAGTTTCTTCTAGATATCTAAACCAAACAGCAAGTGTTGCAGTCCGCCACCTTCTTGATCTATCTTTGCTAGGCTGAGGCTTCTGTTAGACCATGCTCACTAGAGTACATGTGTGTTACCAAGGATGGAGGCTCAGGGACTTACAGAGACTAGGCATGTTATCAACTACTGAAGTATAGACCCAACCAAGTAACTTTGTTCCTTCATTTCTCTTTCATTTTTTAAAATTTCAAAACATGGTCTTAAGTTGCCTCGGTTAGCTTTGAACTCACTATGTAGCCCAGACAGACAGATACTCACCTTCCTGCCTCAGTCTCTTTAGTAGCTGGGATTACAGGCCTGTGCTACCAAGCTCGGCAGTGATCACTGTTTTGTAAGCCCAGAGCTTGTCTCTTAGGACCTTCCTTCAAAGGTCTTCTGTTCCAAGCTCTTTCTAAAAGGACCTTTAGCTTTCACTTTGGCTGGAAAGTCTTGAACCGAACACAAGGGCTTCCTAAACTCCATAAGCTCGCTACATGTGAGTGTCTGTTTAGGCTTTTGGAATTGATCTCTAAGTCTTATATCTGTTCAGAAAGGGTTTGTTTATCAGCTTTACACATGTCCAAGGCTGCAGACTGTGCGTGCGAATTTGCTGGTAATTGGGATAGGTTTCTTTTCTGATTTATTTTGAGTTTCAGATCATGGAACAAAAATCAGACATACAAGTCATTTATGAGCCTGGCCTGGATTTCAGCTGGCTTCCCTCTAATTCATGTGCTGGGAATAAGAGAGTGGGTGGTTTAGCCATTTGGCTTAGTTGCTCTGTAGTGATTTAGCCAAATACATTGAGAAACAGCAGAGAAAACATGGGGATTAGGAAACACTGCAAAGTTATTTAGATTTTACTACCATTAAATATAGCCAAATACTGAATGACCCCTGTGTCGTATATTAAGTCTCCCTTTTATCCAGGGTTGAGACGCCACACAGCACTTTTTTTTTTTTTTTCCCAGAAGAAGGGTACTGAAGAAAGATCAATGCTGACTCAATGGTCCTATCAACTCTTATGGGCTCAGATAAGATCTCTGGCAGGCAAACAAAGGAACCGTTCACAGCGTGTTCTCTTAGGTCAGAGACAGAGGAAGCCTGCAGTACTGAATCTTTCATCTGAGATTAATTATTGGTAATCAAGGGCCCTCAGCAGAGACAGCTCTCTGTGGAAGGGCTCTGCAGAAATGGAAGCCGGCATGCAGCAGCTCAGGGATCCAGAACGGACCTGCGCTTGGTGGCCATTGTGACAAGACCAGAGCCCGATGGCAGCTGGGAGTTTTCTTTTTTTCTTTCATTTGCTTGTTTATGTGTATGGGTGTTTTGTCAGCATGTGTGTCTGTGCTATGCAGTACATGCATACATGTTGCCCACGGAATCCTGAAGAGGGTGTCAGATTCCTTGGGACTAGTTACAGACTGTGAGTTGCCATGGTGTGCTGGGGACTGAACCCAAGCTCCCTGGCTTTCCTGTCTTGTCTTAATGAAGCACGTCTTCCATGAGGTTCCTGGGGAAGTTGCTGTCAGGGTCGGTTCCCTCTGCCAGGGATCTTTCCACTGCCCTGCATTCTGCAGGCTGGATGGCCCTGGGAGAGAGGGTCTCCTGCCTCTGCCATGTGTCTGCCTAAGGATCGAGTGCTGGGATTATAGATAGGAGCCTCCGCTGCATTTGTCTCTTGGTCAGTTCTGGCTTCCAACTCTCATCTTCAGGCTTTTGTGTGTGTGTGTGTGTGTGTGTGTGTGTTTCGAGACAGGGTTTCTCTGTATAGCCTTGGTTCTCCTGGAACTCACTTTGTAGATCAGGCTGGCCTCGAACTCAGAAATCCACCTGCCTCTGCCTCCGAGTGCTGGGATTAGAGGCGTGCGCCACCACGCCCGGCTCTATCTTCAGGCTTTTGTGGCTAGTGTTTTTAACTGCTCTTCTCACTGGCTCTTTTCACTGGCTCTTCTCTTCTTTTTCTTCTTGAAACAGTCTCACGTTATCAAAACTGGCCTTTAACTCACCGTGTAGCCAGGATCGCCTTAAATTCCTGATCTTCTTGGCTTCACCACCCAAAGGTTTGCTTTTGATGATTTTCTCTTCATTTTTCCGTTCTCTCTTAGAATGTCTTTTATACAAATAATGGGTTTTTAAAGATGATACTCCCGAGTTTCTTAAGCTTTTCTTTTGGTGGGGGCTTTTGAAATAGCGTTTCTCTTGAGTAAACCTGGCTGTCCTGGAACTAGCTCCATAAAACAGGCTGACCTTGAATTTACAGAGCTCCGCCTGCCTCTGCCTCCGAGTGCTGGGATTAAAGGCCTGCGCCACCACGCCCGGCTGATGTAAGGTTGTCTTAGTGCTACTTTTTAAACAGAAGTTTATCCTCTCTCAGACTTTTAATTCCTATTACAATATTTTGTTTGTTTGTTTGTTTTTTGAGACAGGGTTTCTCTATGTAGCCCTGGCTGTCCTGGAACTCACTCTGTAGACCAGGCTGGCCTCGAACTCAGCAATCCGCCTGCCTCTGCTTCCCGAGTGCTGGGATTAAAGGTGTGCGCTACTACCGCCCAGTCATTACAATATTTTTAACTTCTAAGTGTTCTTTTGAAAACAATCCATCTTTCTTTGATATTTTCTCTCAGCTCTCACAGACTTTCTGAGACTTTTTGGAAGGGAGGGTTACAATCTTTCCTCAGATTCTTACACCACAGTACTTTGTTCTATTTGCACTGGTCATCCCGAGTTAGCCTGGGCTAAAGAGTGAGCCCCTGTCTCAGGCTGGAGCAAGGGTGAGGTGAGAGCCGAGGACCAGAAGAAGAGAAATCAGTAATAAGCTTTAACTGCTGGGATTCTTTTACATTTTCTCCTGTGTCTGACGGCATGCGGCTGTTCCTGCTTAAGACAGGAACATTGTTGTTTGGAAGCTCTGTGTGCACAGGGTAGGACTTGCCACTCATGGCTTCAGGACAGTAGGTATGACTGGACTGAGTCACTTAAGTACTTTTCTCTTGGGTTGGCCAGATTTTCTAGAGATGAATCTTCCAAACTCTAACCCGAAGGGTAAAAGTCCGGTGTTCTGCACGCCGAGTAGGAGAAGGAGCGTGGAGGTTTCAACATTCCATATGCAAAACTTCACTGATTCTCTACAGGCTCTTGTTCAAATGCTGTGCTGACTTGTGTTAGAACCTAAAAGTCCATACTCCAGAACACCCTCACCCCACCTCACCCCACCTCACCCCACTTTTCTCTATCCAGAGATGGCCGGCCTTCTGCTGCTGAAGGGAAAGGGCCTCTGGAGGAGAGGAGAGTCCATGTGGTCTATGTGGGTTTTGCATGTAGGGTAACTAGTCCTCCCTCCCGTAGCAGTCTTCCTGCCGACCCCATTACATCCTATCACCCCATTACAGTGGCTAATCCTATCACCTCGTAGACTTTCGAGACTGAGAGTACAGGCAGCACCACTGCCAGGCCTCAGTGCTGGCTCCCCGTCCGGCTTCTCAGCTCACGGATCAGTCCCCACGGTTGTCATCTCATTCAGCCGAGTATTCTCCCACTATTAACTCTTCCCTTTTTTTTTCCCCCCCCTTGTTCTGGTCAACCTCGCTCGCTCTGCTCGACCCCGCTCGCTCCGGCCAGCCCCACTTGCTCCCGGCCGCCCCGTACGGCCCCGGCTTGTTCCAGCCAGCCCCGCTCGCTCCGATCAGCTCCGCTTGCTCTGGTTTTGGCCCCGCTCGTTCCGGCCGTCTCCGTTCGGCCCCACTCGCTCCGGCCCTGCTAGCTCCGGCGTCCCCGCTTGCTCCGGATAGCCTCGCTTGCTCCGGTTGGTCTCTCCGGTCCAAGGATTCATTTCTTATTATTCTTCATAAGTACGCTATAGCTGACTTCAGACGCACCAGAGGAGGGCGTCAGATCTTGTTACGGGTGGTTGTAAGCCACCATGTGGTTGCTGGGATTTGAACTCATCACCTTCGGAAGAGCAGTCGGGTGCTCTAACCCGCTGAGCCATCTCACCAGCCCCAGCTCTTCCCTTCTTTACATAGGGTTGTTCCCATATTTATTTATTTGTGTATGTGTGGGTGGGGGGAGTGTATGTTACATGCCACAGATCATGTAGAAGTCAGAGGACAGCTTGTGAGGTGGTTTTCCTTTTCCAGGTGGGTTCTGGGGATTGAACTCAGGTTGTCAGGCTTGGCAGCAAGCTCCTTTACCCGCTGAGCCATCTAGCCAGCCCTAAGTAGAGTCCACAGTGGCTTTTGACTTTGTGATGTTCTTTTAGCTTCCAGAGTGCTGGGGTTTTGATAGGTGATAGGCATCTGCACTATCAAACTCCCCCACCCCCCACTCCCCATGAGACAGGGTTTCTCTTTGCAAAATCTCTGGCTGGCCTTGTAGATCAGGCTGGCAGAGAACTGCCTGCCTCTGCCCTGCAGAATGCTGGGATCAAACACATGCACCATTACAACCCAGCTTCTCTTATTCTTTATAGGAATGATTTTTTTGACTTAAGAGAAAATTCTTATTTTCATTTCACTCTTGTGGTAGTTGTAATATATATCAATTGATCAGCCACAAAATGTCCCAAATGAGTTTTAACAGAGCTTGCTTTTGAGGGTTGGAAGACTAGATACCCCAGTGGGCAGCTTTTGAGTCACTGAAGAAACAACAGGTTTAAGTCTTAGAATCTGATCAGACAGCGACTAAAAGAACCATTTAGAAGATTGTTGTTGTTGTTGTTGTTGTTGTTGTTGTTGTTCAATTAAGAGCTATAGGAAAAAAGTGGCTGGATGGACTTTGTCCATCCTGAGACCTAAGACTGCTTACGGTGCAAGGACAGAAAACCTTCAGGGGTGTTTGCACAGTTAATCAGCGTATGACTCAGAGCAAGCACCACACAGAGCAAAGCAGCCATTCAAGAGGCCAGGGAGAAAGAAAGGCAACGCACACCTGGCCCCAAAGAATACAGAGGAGCCCAGAACTCCGACACCGGAGAGCAACCGCATCTGCTGTTTGGCATGCCGAATCCCTGTGCTCACTCAAACGCTCTCTGCTGCCTCTTTCCTATTTTTCAGCCAAAAGAGAAACTTTCCACCTCTCTTCACGGGCAGCACCGAGCAATGAATGCTGTTAGGTCCTCTGACTTTTCCTTACTGTTGTTCCTCAAGCAGATCTCAGGTGGGGACAAGAGACCTGGGCAGCAACAAGCTAGACCTGAATCCACCAGGTCATAAAACAGCAGAGAGACTTGAATATTCCTTTACAATCTAATCTTTTCACAAGCCCAACCAACCACCCCCACCAGGCAACTGAGGCAGACGAGAAGCCTCGAGGAGCTCCTACGGAATATCCCATGTCATTTTTTATCTGCTCTCAGTCTAGAAGAAGAAATGACTGTGAATAACCGCACAAGGGTGCCGACTCGGGTAAATACTTTGCTCTATAGGATACTTATGTTCCCGTTTGCTGTTCTCCTGTCTCCCCATCCTCCCTCTCACGAACACCTTCCCACCCTCTCTCTCTCTTTGTTTTTTAATTAGATTTACTTATTATACATAAGTACACTGTAGCTGACTTCTGACGCACCAGTAGAGGGTGTCAGATCTCATTACGGGTGGTTGGGAGCCACCATGTGGTTGCTGGGATTTGAACTCAGGACCTTAGGAAGATCAGTCAGTGCTCTTACCTGCTGAGCCATCTCTCCAGCCCTCCCACCCTCTCTCTATTGCTTTATCAAATAGTTACATCTTCAAATGATTCCTGTTTTACCCTGTCATCAAAACACAACAACAAAGGAAGCTCAGACTCTCACGTCCATCTCTCCCTAACATCCTGTGCCCTTAATTTGGTTCGGGGCCCTCTCCTCTCACAAGAATCAGTGCAAGCCTGCCTGCCTTCCTTACTCTACTCAGAGAGGCCCTACTCTACTGCTCCTCCCTCTCACATTTGCCACAGCTTACCAGAAGCCTAAGCTTTCTGGCATATGGTGCTTAACAAGCCCACCATTAGCCTCTCCCCACTAATGGTAAAATCAAAACTCCACAGCTCACTGATCAATATACCCCTGAACCATCCTGAATGCAGTATGGAGAGCACAGAAGTCAGAATCAGCCTGACCAAATAGGTTTTAAGACCTACTCACTTTTTGGTGTGTTAAATTCATCGAGTTTCTATTATTTCTAAGAC
Source organism: Mus minutoides (assembly GCA_902729485.2). Taxonomy (NCBI): domain Eukaryota; kingdom Metazoa; phylum Chordata; class Mammalia; order Rodentia; family Muridae; genus Mus; species Mus minutoides. The sequence goes on along the minus strand of LR750283.1, from coordinate 655,114 downwards.
ACTGGGGCCACGCACAGGGCATATGCTTAAATCTCAGCACTCTGGAGGCAGAGGCAGGCAGATCTCTTGTGAGTCTGAGGCCAGTCTGGTCTACATAGTGAGTTCTAGGACAGACAGGGTCACTTAGAAAGACCCTTCTCAAAAATATTCCCCTACCCCAAAAGATTAAAGAAATAAATTCCACTACAGATTTAAGGATATCACACACAGGGAAATGTAGAGGACAGATTCATTTCTGCCACAAAACCTTGAAATATGATTTGCCAAGTTAAAATATTGACTTAATATGTAACCACCCCAGCCCTGCTTCCATTTCCACCCTACCTTTCCTTCCCCTAGACTCCTATTAGACGATCAACTATCTCACTAGATCTCAGGGAACACAGTAGCTGCAGGGGAATCTGGTTCTGCTCTCGAAGTGCAATGACTTGGGTACTAATGAAGATTCTGGAGTCCAGGTGTTGACCCAAGGTTTTCCCATCAGTGGATACAAGCTCTGTCCATCTCACATGGACATATGGCCTTTCTTCAAGGTTAAGACCAAACGCCACGTCTTCCACAGCTGTCCCATGATGCTTAAGAAGCCTCTCCCTCTTTCTCTGCTGTATCTCTCTTCTTGGAGAGACGTTTGCACATCTCTTCAGTGAAATAAACTTCTCTGAGGGCTGGGACTGAATCTTGTCTATCTTGCTTATATGGTAATAATTTGAAATAGCAGGCACTTAGCTCACTTGTGGACTTATATTCCTGCCTTATCCAAAAGTAGGAATGCAAAACCTCAAGGAAGGGTGGTGACTTTGGGACTGGTACAGACATGACTAGCAATTTGTTTCCAAATAATCCTTACTGGGGGGTGGTGATGCACAGGCCATAAATGTTGTCTTAGATGTTCCAAGTAACTGTTAAAATTCATTATCTTTGCAAGAACATAAATAGCCTTTACTAGTTCCTTAAGCGTATTTATAAAGAGTATGTATACCTCTCACTGGCTAATTCTGATATCTTTGTCATCTACAGGTCTTCTTCTACTGACCGTTTTCTTCCATAGTCATATATTTCTGCTTTTTTTTTTTTGTCTTGTGGTTTTATTTTTTGCTTTCTGTTTTTAATTATATGGTGATATTAAATATCTGAAAAGGACCACAGTCGAGTGGTGTAGAACAGGCACCATATACTTCGTAGGACACTTGGGTCTGGGCTTTGTTGTAGATTTACTCAGTCAGTTCTCCAACGCAGGAGCAAGATGGTCCTTTCAACAGGACTTTGCTCTGAGCACAAGAGACTCCAGAGCAATCTCTCTCTCTGCCACACAGCCCAGCCACTGGGCACTGGCCACCAGCTTTCTGTCCTATGATGACATTCACTCCTGGTGGGCCCTTCTATACACTCAGTGAAAGGCTCTGGTTCATTGGAGTTTTTCTCTTCTCTCCTGCTCTCAGAGTCCACTATCCTATGCTACGTATGCTCTGAGCTCCACGAAGGCCCTGTGCTAATGGCTGCTGCGTGCTGGGTGTTTCTCAGCTTTCTGCCCTGCCTTCAGTCTTCAGTTCAAGGCAACAGTGAATGTAAGCAAGACCTCTCAAAAAACAATTAGGAATAGGTACATGACCTGTGATTAGGACATCTGTAGCCCACCCATAGGTAACTCTTAATTTTGTATGAAATTCAGCTATTCTCTTCTCCTTATCCATGGTGGATTTGTGTTCCTGTCTACCACACGAGGCTAAGACCGGCATGCATTCCTCTCTCCTAGGAACAGCTCACTTCCTTCTGGAACTTAGTTCAATTAGAAAAATGGCTCGGTGGGTGAAAGTTCTGCCTAGGGGCTGGAGAGGTGGCTCAGTGGTTAAGAGCACTGGCTGTTCTTTCAGAGGTCCTGAGTTCAATTTCCAGAACCCATGCAAAACACTGGGTGTGGTAGTGTCCATCTGTAATCTCAGCACATCTGAGGCAAGATGGAGTGAAACACAGGAGATTCAGGTGTGTGGACCAACAAGAGACACTGCTTAACCAAGGAGGAAGATGAGAACTAACTCCCTCCAAGTTGCCCTTTGACCTCTCCTCTACCTATATGATGTGGTGTGCCCCCCCCACACACCCTCAAGCTCCCCATCTCTCTCATATACACACAAAATAAAAGAAGTTTAAAAAAATTTATCTATACTACACTGTTTACAATGCTTATCCAGTGTATCCCTGTTAGGTGAGAATGCCATATTCTGTGATACTAAATTCTCCCCCTGAGCGCCCTTAGAATAAATAAAGCCCTTCATCTAGGCTCTAATAATGGAAACTGATTGCCCTTCTTGTTTTCTTGCCCACTTCCTCGAGCTGGTACCCCAGTCTAAGGAACACTCTGGGGCGCTCCATCTCTGCTGCAGGATGAAAAGAAGGACTGAGAGGGGGCCAGCTCCTCTGAACACTGCACTGCTTGTGTCTGTGCAGACACGTGGTGAGCCACAGGGCAGGGGACTCTCCTCCCCTCTGGGAAAAGCACCAGTGTTCACATGGCTCTTGGCTAGGATTGGCCACCCCTCCCAGACTTCTCTCACAGTGTCTGCCCCCTACATTTTGGGCTCATGAAACTAGAATGGCCAAGGAGGCCTTCGGGCAGCCAGAGGGCCAAGGGTGTGGCCTCACTAACTGAAGGGTGGACTGGCGTGTGACTGCATAGGAAAAAAATGATTGCTTCGGTGTCACAGTGAAGTTCTCAAAAGCCACGCTTGAACACTGAGCTAGATCTTCTGTCCAGAATATATATGCCTGGAGGATCACTGACCAAGCTGCTCAAACTAGCGCTTAACAGGTGAGGATTGTGAATATGGAATCTTCCTTTCTTCTCTGATGGTAGAGAAATATCTAAACAACAGTAAGTTGTTTTAAACAACCCTGGCACCACTTCGCTTTCTTTTTTGGAATTATCCTCAGGAAGACTTTTTGGACTTGGAAGTCTACCACAGAAGTATCCAGGAGATACTTCAACTTCCTGCTTTCCCATCTAGGACAGAGAGAAACTGACATTGCCTTCTAAACTCTAAATAGGCTCAAGATAGCTGGGAGTCATTTGATCTCTAAATGCACCCAACTTCAGACAAGCAAATCACCCAACAATCCCAAAAAACCAGAACTAGAGTCAGAAGATTTCTGAGTCTCCATCCCTTTACCAACAAGTAGCATTGTGTTCTATCAAGCATACACACGTCAGATGGGATGGATGGCAGTCACCTGAGTTATAGCTAAATAGGCAACGGTGACAAAATCATCCTGAGCAGGTGGCAAATATAGCCCAATAGCTAGAATGTCCATGGATCTGCAAAGAAGCATTACTTAAAAAAATTTTATTTATTTATTATGTATACAGTATTCTGTTTGCATATATAACTACAAGCCAGAAGTAGGCACCAGATCTTATTTTAGATGGCTGTGAGCCACTATATGGTTGCTGGGAATTGAACTCAGGACCTTTGGAAGAGCAGCCAGTGTTCTTAACCTCTGAGCCATCTCTCCAGCCCAAGAAGCAGTACTTTCATAGTGCACGTGTTTTGTATCTGGCTGTCATTGGATGGTGGTATTGTGTGTGCGGGTGGGGTGGGAATGGGGGTGATCCCATGAGATCTTCCCCTAAGATTCCAATTATTCTCAATACTTTAAGGGGAAAGGGGAAAGAGAAGCTTGTAAAGCCCTATATAGTCTGGGGTAAAATTAAATGCTTAGACTAAAAATTGACTTATCCTCCCAAGGAGGCTAACCTTCCTAGCTAGAAATGAGGCTGTTCTTTGTGAGCATGTCTAGATTAAAGTAGCTTGTAGGCATGCCTGTGACAAATTATCTAGATTAAGTTAATCAAGGTGGACTGCATAAATAAGAGCTGAGCCTGAGTCTTCTACAAGTGTGCAGCTTTCTGACTGCAGCTAGGACCTGCCCAGTTACCTCACAGTTATGCTGCCTTACCTTCCTCATCTTGATGGACTGCGTGCACCCTTGGACTGTGAGCCACCGGACTGTGAGCCAACAAACCGTGAGCTAAAATAAACCCTCTCCCATGTGCTGCTAGTACATTATTCTAGTGTTTAGCAAGCAAAGACAGGAGGACTGTGCTGAGCTCTAGTCTAATGTAGGCTGTAAAGTGAAGCCCTGTCTCAAAAAATTAGAGATGGCTCAGTGGTTAAAAGCGCTGGCTGGTCTTCCAAGGACCCAAGTTCAATTCCCAGCATCCACATGGCAGCTCACAACCACCTATAACTCCAGTTCTAGGGGATACGATGCCCTCTTCTGGCCTCTGTGTGCACTGCATACATGCAGGGATAACACTCATACACAAAATAAACATGCACAGAAATAAATCTGTAGAAAATTAGGAGACTGAAAAAGATATCTCCATGAACAGATGGATGGAATAGGTCCAATCATAAGAAAACTTCTTGTAGGTAAAAATAATTCAACATTAAGTGTTTGTGTTTCTGTCTGGACTTTACATTAGCACTCATTTACTTCAAAGGTCTAGCAGTGTGTAATAAACTCTTGTTAGGAAGAGACAAAGTTATGAAATCTCAAGCAAACGACACAAAAGAACTATTTGTCTCAGGCTAAGCCTAAGTTAATGCATCTGAACAAGGGAACATGTTTGGGACTCTTAATTCAACCAATCTAGGACTGTAAAGAGAATGTACTACTCATTTGTCTTCTGTTCCTTCTTCAGGGAGGTGAGATTCCATGCTTCGGGGTCCCACTGAGTCTCAGTGCCCCTATACCCACCGAGGTCGTTTGTCTGAGGGAACAAGTGCCGGGGAGTCGAAGGGAGGGCAAAACCAAATAAAACCGAGGCCCAAATTCTCACGTGTTAGGTAGTACCGCGGACCCAGGACAGGGGCCACTACCCTCAACCGACGTGTCGAACAACTTAATAAAATTTAAAGGGGCTTTTTAAAGCAGCGTGGTGATCTAGATCTGTGCTGACCCTGTTGTCACAGAGTATCTGGAACGTGGCAAGCTCAAGCTGAGATTGAGTTTCAAAGACTTAGTAGGAAGAAAAAAATGGGGAAAAAAATTTTTATTAACCATTTTCATATAAATTCTCTTTTAAAACAATATTTTTGATGTATTCCATTGAAAAGAACATAGCTAATTTCTCCTGCTTTACTTTTAAAAACTGTTTCTACTAGAAAGTTTAAAGTTACACACGGGTAACTTTTCACTTGTACTGGAAAGCTCTGTCCCCTATAAGAAGCGGTAGGTCACTGCTCTAGATGTCAGCCTAGAAGAACTGAAATTCATTAACGGCGGTAGCAGTCATGACCTGAGAAGGCTACAGTGTGTGGCTGAACTCTGTCCTTCTCACTGACACCAAACGTGGAAGTTGTTAGGGCACACGCTGGGTTTGTAGCCACGGTCTTCAGGGAATATTTAGGAGATGGAAAAGGTAAGAGCGTTTTTTTCCAAAAAAGACAACAGGGCTGTGAGTGGCAGCACCTGCTGGTTATCCCAGCGCTCTGACGGTTTAGGCAGGAGGATGGCAAGGCATATTAGTGAGTGAGGTTCGGTCTAAAAGAAAAACGGAGCCAGGCATGGTGTTGCACGCCTTTAATCCCAGCACTTGGGAGGCAGAGGCAGGCGAATTTCTGAGTTCAAGGCCAGCCTGGTCTACAAAGTGAGTTCCAGAACAGGCAGGGCTACACAGAGAACCCTGTCCCGAAAAACCAAAAACCAAAAACCAAAACAAAACAAAACAACCCCAAAACAAACAAACAAAAAAAGAAAAAGGGAGGGAGGCAGGCAGGAACAAGCTGGCGAGAAACATTGCAGTGGTGGAAGAATTAGGGCAAAATTGGGCAACTGTGCGGTGCTTAGCTTTGAAAGTGTACCAAGACCATCTTTTGCTATCCTTAAAGTCAGTTATCTCCCTTGCTTCTCACCCCCGGGTGGACTCGGAGGACTCCTGGAGCGAGGGGGAGTAGAATGTCTGCTTCGTTACATGTCTGTGGTTTGGCAGGGCCTGCGGCAAGCCAGGCGAATGTGGCCAACAAGGCCAGACAATGGGAGGGAAGGATGGGTTCGGCCCCTGAGTAAGAGAAGGCGACTGGAACAGAAAGGTGCCAGTACCAGGTTGTTTTAAACTGGGAGTTATGTCAAGTTTTCAGCAAAGGTAAAGATCACCAAGAAGAAATTCTGAAGAACGGGTATACAAACTTAGAGGATTACACAGGAGAACTCAAGTTCAAGCTAGATTAGCACACTACTCCAATCTAGAAAACTAATAATGTTAGTAATTAAAAACACTTTCTGATTTAATGACTTTCTTGCTGCTGAGACAAAATACTCTGGCCAGAGCAATGTAAGGGAGAAAGGTTTATTTTGCTTCAGAGTTCTGGGAAGGGGTGGGATGCGGTCCATTGTGAGGGAACCGCCTAGCTGGCTGTATCCAGCCACACTGTATCTACCCTCAGGAAGCAGAGAAAGAACAGAAAGTGGGGCCAGGACATACTACCTCACCTTCAGTGATCCCCTTCCTCCTGTGAGGCTCCCTCTTAAAGGTTCTGCCACCCTTGCAAACAGTACCACAGCTGGGACACTTTCCCTTCAAACCATAACACGTCCTGAAGTTCAGCCTGAGTAACAGAACTGTTTGATTAATCATCCCAGCTCCCAGATGCTCAGCCTAATTCACAACAGTGAATTAGGGGTCCCTGAAGTCAGAATTAAGTCCTACTGATCAGTCACGGCCATTAAATAAGCAAAGAACGACGTTACCGTAGCCAGGGAGCCCACCACTTGAGGGTTATCTGTTGCCCATTTAGAAACAAATTCTGACCTAGACTCAACTTGGGAAAATTCACAGGTTAGTTTTGCAGAATTTGGAAATATTTCTGATATCAAACCTAGCTGAAGGGAAAGTCAAGACAAGTATCCCCCTCTCCCCCATGTCCTACCCTCTCTTGGTCGTTCTTTTCAGCTCTGGAATGGCAGGTTTCCATTGCTACCCTTTTTTCAAGTCACTCAGCCATAATTTCTAAAGTGTCTGCCAGGGTCCCCTAAGGCATTTAGAAAGGGAGTTGGTGTAAATAAACACAGAACTAGCACACCATAGCACACCACCGGGGTACAACGCCACTCTGACGCATACCAGGGCACTTCTGCTGCTCTTTTTGATGATGTAACAGAAAATCGAGAAAACATCTGCCTGCCTGGTCCCAACTCTCGTCAACGTCAACTCTTCCTTGTTCCAGTCCCCACCCGCTCACCCTCTCTCCTAAATGTCTGATATGTCTAAGTGGTGGCATTAGGGTCACTAGAGGTCCAGTCCTAGGTAGAATGGCACTTGAACAAATAAGGCACAGTGTCCAGATGATGCTTTATGGTCAGTCTGTTAGGACAGTGGCACTTGGTCTAGAGAGCCAGGAGCCCTTATAGTTAGCTACAGAATTCTGTGCCCAAGGTCAAGGTTCTGGTACCTGATGACACTTTCAAGATTCTAAGCATGTCAGGCATGGTGGTGCACACCTTTAATCCCAGCACTCAGAAGGCAGAAGCAGGTGGATTTGTGAGTTCGAGGCCAGCCTGGTCTACAAAGTGAGTTCCTGGACAGCCAGGGCTACACAGAGAAACCCTGTCTCGAAAAACCAANCCCCAGGGTGACTCAGAGTCACGGGGATATGGGTGGCTCCAGCAAACAGACTCCCTTGTTCACGGCCCCTCAGCTTCCCTCCCGTTTTGGTTTATTTTGGCTCCGGGTTTAAGAGTGCACAATCCATCATGGCGCCTGGGTCCTGTCCCCGGTGATGGGAGTTGGCTGCACAGCTTGTTGAATTATTTTAAATTTCCCCTTTTTTAAAGCAGCGTGGTGATCTAGATCTGTGCTGACCCTGTTGTCACAGAGTATCTGGAACGTGGCAAGCTCAAGCTGAGATTGAGTTTCAAAGACTTAGTAGGAAGAAAAAAATGGGGAAAAAAATCTTTATTAACCATTTTCATATAAATTCTCTTTTAAAACAATATTTTTGATGTATTCCATTGAAAAGAACATAGCTAATTTCTCCTGCTTTACTTTTAAAAACTGTTTCTACTAGAAAGTTTAAAGTTACACACGGGTAACTTTTCACTTGTACTGGAAAGCTCTGTCCCCTATAAGAAGCGGTAGGTCACTGCTCTAGATGTCAGCCTAGAAGAACTGAAATTCATTAACGGCGGTAGCAGTCATGACCTGAGAAGGCTACAGTGTGTGGCTGAACTCTGTCCTTCTCACTGACACCAAACGTGGAAGTTGTTAGGGCACACGCTGGGTTTGTAGCCACGGTCTTCAGGAAATATTTAGGAGATGGAAAAGGTAAGAGCGTTTTTTTCCAAAAAAGACAACAGGGCTATGAGTGGCAGCACCTGCTGGTTATCCCAGCGCTCTGACGGTTTAGGCAGGAGGATGGCAAGGCATATTAGTGAGTGAGGTTCGGTCTAAAAGAAAAACGGAGCCAGGCATGGTGTTGCACGCCTTTAATCCCAGCACTTGGGAGGCAGAGGCAGGCGAATTTCTGAGCCTGGTCTACAAAGTGAGTTCCAGAACAGGCAGGGCTACACAGAGAACCCTGTCCCGAAAAACCAAAAACCAAAAACCAAACCAAAACAAAACAAAACAACCCCAAAACAAACAAACAAAAAAAGAAAAAGGGAGGGAGGCAGGCAGGAACAAGCTGGCGAGAAACATTGCAGTGGTGGAAGAATTAGGGCAAAATTGGGCAACTGTGCGGTGCTTAGCTTTGAAAGTGTACCAAGACCATCTTTTGCTATCCTTAAAGTCAGTTATCTCCCTTGCTTCTCACCCCCCCCCCCCTGTGGACTCGGAGGACTCCTGGAGCGAGGGGGAGTAGAATGTCTGCTTCGTTACATGTCTGTGGTTTGGCAGGGCCTGCGGCAAGCCAGGCGAATGTGGCCAACAAGGCCAGACAATGGGAGGGAAGGATGGGTTCGGCCCCTGAGTAAGAGAAGGCGACTGGAACAGAAAGGTGCCAGTACCAGGTTGTTTTAAACTGGGAGTTATGTCAAGTTTTCAGCAAAGGTAAAGATCACCAAGAAGAAATTCTGAAGAACGGGTATACAAACTTAGAGGATTACACAGGAGAACTCAAGTTCAAGCTAGATTAGCACACTACTCCAATCTAGAAAACTAATAATGTTAGTAATTAAAAACACTTTCTGATTTAATGACTTTCTTGCTGCTGAAACAAAATACTCTGGCCAGAGCAATGTAAGGGAGAAAGGTTTATTTTGCTTCAGAGTTCTGGGAAGGGGCGGTCCATTGTGAGGGAACCGCCTAGCTGGCTGTATCCAGCCACACTGTATCTACCCTCAGGAAGCAGAGAAAGAACAGAAAGTGGGGCCAGGACATACTACCTCACCTTCAGTGATCCCCTTCCTCCTGTGAGGCTCCCTCTTAAAGGTTCTGCCACCCTTGCAAACAGTACCACAGCTGGGACACTTCCCCTTCAAACCATAACACATCCTGAAGTTCAGCCTGAGTAACAGAACTGTTTGATTAATCATCCCAGCTCCCAGATGCTGAGCCTAATTCACAACAGTGAATTAGGGGTCCCTGAAGTCAGAATTAAGTCCTGATCAGTCACCAGCCATTAAATAAGCAAAGAAAGACGTTACCGTAGCCAGGGAGCCCACCACTTGAGGGTTATCTGTTGCCACATTTAGAAACAAATTCTGACCTAGACTCAAGTTGGGAAAATTCACAGGTTAGTTTTGCAGAATTTGGAAATATTTCTGATATCAAACCTAGCTGAAGGGAAAGTCAAGACAAGTATCCCCCTCTCCCCCATGTCCTACCCTCCCTTGGTCGTTCTTTTCAGCTCTGGAATGGCAGGTTTCCATTGCTACCCTTTTTTCAAGTCACTCAGCCATAATTTCTAAAGTGTCTGCCAGGGTCCCCTAAGGCATTTAGAAAGGGAGTTGGTGTAAATAAACACAGAACTAGCACACCATAGCACACCACCGGGGTACAACACCACTCTGACGCATACCAGGGCACTTCTGCTGCTCTTTTTGATGATGTAACAGAAAATCGAGAAAACATCTGCCTGCCTGGTCCCAACTCTCATCAACGTCAACTCTTCCTTGTTCCAGTCCCCACCCGCTCACCCTCTCTCCTAAACGTCTGATATGTCTAAGTGGTGGCATTAGGGTCACTAGAGGTCCAGTCCTAGGTAGAATGGCACTTGAACAAATAAGGCACAGTGTCCAGATGATGCTTTATGGTCAGTCTGTTAGGACAGTGGCATTTAGTCTAGAGAGCCAGGAGCCTTTATAGTTAGCTACAGAATTCTGTGCCCAAGGTCAAGGTTCTGGTACTTGATGACACTTTCAAGATTCTAAGCATGTCAGGCATGGTGGTGCACACCTTTAATCCCAGCACTCAGAAGGCAGAAGCAGGTGGATTTGTGAGTTCGAGGCCAGCCTGGTCTACAAAGTGAGTTCCTGGACAGCCAGGGCTACACAGAGAAACCCTGTCTCGAAAAACCAAAAAAAAAAAAAAAAAAAAAAAAAAAAGATTCTAAGCATATGTGTGATCCAGAAACTTTCCTTTAAGTTTTTCATCTTCCCTCCATAACACTCTGCCTTACTCGTTGCATCTTTTAAATTTCATTTATTTATTTATTTATTTATTTATTTATTTATTTATTTATGTGTGTGTATTTAGAGGCAGGGTCTCACTATGTACCCTTGGCTGGCCTCAAACTCACAGAGATCTGCTTCCTGAGTGCTGGGATTAAAGATGTCTGCCTTCACACTTTCTTCCTTCTAGATACCGACTGGTGTTTATGTCCCCCCCACCCCCCCCACCCCCCACCGAAGGAAAAACTTTAACATTCAGAACATTTTGCTTTGGTGCTGGTGATTGAAACCAGAGACCTGAACCTGCTAAGCACAGAGCTTCATCTCCAGCCAAATGTTGCTTTGGACTGAATTACGCCTTCGCCCCCGCCCCCCAGTTCATCTGACTAATATTTAGAGATGGGGATGAGGTCACAGGGTAGGGCTCTAATCCCATAGGGGCGATATCCTATTGAGGATGGAAAGCCCAGAGCCTTCTTTCAGTGTGTGGTCACAGTGGGGAGGCAGCAGTCTATAAGTCAGAAGAGTAGCTCCACCAGCAACCAACTCCAATCGCACCCTGACCTGGAACGTTCAGATATCCAAGTTGTTTAAGCCTCCTGGCCTGTATTATCTTATCCTGGCAGCCTAAGCAGCCTCTCGCAAGTATTAAGGGTGGATATTAACAGTTTCATGTACACATTACTACCCCATTGTCCTACAGTGGACAGGACTACTTCCCCGATCCAGGCTATTTTTTGTTTTTTGTTTTTTGTTTTTGGTTATTGGTTTTTTTCGAGACAGGGTTTCTCTGTGTAGTCCTGGCTGTCCTGAAACTCACTTTGTAGACCAGGCTGGCCTCAAACTCAGAAATCTGCCTGCCTCTGCCTCCCGAGTGCTGGGATTAAAGGCGTGTGCCACCACACCCGGCTCTCAGGCTACTTTTCAACCCAGAACTTTTTCTACCCCTGGCATTTATTTATTTATTGAAATAAGATCTTACTCTGTACTCCAAGATGGTCTGGAATTGACTATGTAGCTAGGCCTGACCTGGAACTGATAGTAATCCTCCTGCATCAGGCTCCCAAATGCTGTGCCATCATGCTTGGCTACTTTTAGGGCTGTTTAAAAATAAAAGGCTTATATTTATTTATTTGTTAGGTTGTTTGTGTGCCTGTGCAATTGATCTTAGATATCTATCTATCTATCTATCTATCTATCTATCTATCTATCTATCTATCTGTAAATCTATGTGTGTCTGTGTGTGGATGGATGTGCGCACACACCATAGTGTATGTGAGAAGGCCAGAGGACAACTTCCAGGAGAGGTTTCTTTCCTTCTGCCACGTCTGTCCCAGGGATGGAACTAAAGTTCTCAGACTTTATTCTGAGGAGTCCTTCTCACCTGTTGAGCACTTCCAGGGCCCAACACTAGATCTTTTAAATTTAGATTCTCTTTTTAAATTTTTTTTCTTTTATGATTTATTTATTTTATGTATATGAGGACACGACAGCGGTCCTCAAACATACCAGAAGAGGGCACCGGATCCCATTATAGATGGTTGTGAGCCACCAGGTGGTTGCTGGGAATTGAACTCAGGACCTTTGGAAGAACAGTCAGTGCTCTTATCCCCTGAGTCATCTCTCCAGCACCTAACTAACACTAGATCTTTAATCACGTCTCTACATCCGGAAAACAAAAACAAAAGACAAAAAATTCTAAAGCAACTCCGTCAGTTAAGGATGGGTAAAAGCTGCAGTACGAGAGAGCCAAAGAGTCAGGTTGAAGTGGAAGGAATTATCTATCGTTGCTGCTTTGACTGCAGGAAAATTGTCTCTCTGCAACAAAATCATGTTCTGTGAGTGCTTCTCGAAAGACTCCATGCACTCATTCACCCCGGCAAACAGCATGGATGGTGCTTTTGGGGACAGAATGGAGGTAATTGGATTAGAGGTATCGATATGTTTTATTGGGAGTTTCATGTGGTGGAGGGTAATTGTAGGGTAGCAGGGGACAGAGAGAGAAGCGAGGATATAAGGGGAGACATGAGAGACAGTTTCCGAGATGGAGGTTAAGGCTTTGCCATGTCAGCTGGCGGGCCAGAGCTCAGAGCACAAAGCAGAAAGCTGAGCTGTTCAACGGGATTCTCCTTAATTAGGACCAACTGTGGGTGAGGAATGCTGATTCCGCTGGCGAGTCTTGCCTCGGGTTTCTGAGATTTCCCTTTCGCCTGCCTCAAGCCTTTCCTGTTCTCCTTCTTTGACTTCTTTCAAAGGGGCAGGGGTGAAAAAAAAAAAAAAATCAAGGCATTTTCCTGTTCAGATGTTCCCAAGCCAGGAAATTGAAAGTCTTCAAGAGGCTGTGATGTAGCTGGAGCTCCATTTCCAAAACAAAACGGGGAAAATTCACAGAAATGCCATCAAGTTCACCTTTAAAGGAGCCTGCTGTGGATCATGGGACATATGTTCCTATCTCCACTCGGCTTTGCTACGAACGTTAAATTAGTGTTTGTCCTACCCTCAGTTTCCCCAAGTATAGACACATCATTTAACTCCTACTAACCAAAATGCTCAGAAAGCTAAACATCAAGAAAAATGTAGGGTTTGGGGCAGAGCAAGTCATACTATGTAGCCCTGACTGGACTGAAATTCACAGAGATCTACCTGTCTCTCCCTCCAGAGTGCTAGGATTAAAGGTAGATGTGTGCGTGCCATCAGGCCCTGACACAGACAATACTGCTTTGACTCTTGGTCAAGAAAAACGTCTTCATTCTAGAAGTTGGGAGCCGGGACGCCCCCTTTTTTTCTAATGAAGCCACTCCATGCTATAGACATCTGGGAGGATGAACACATTTGATCTGGGTTCATAAGGTACTTCCTGCTGAACTGCCCCACTCACGCTCCCTGACAGCCTTCCTCAGGAGTGCACCACGCAATTCCAAGGTCTCTGGTAAGGTGGAAAGGATCGAGTCACAGAATGTTTGTGTTTCCACACCTCTGACAAACCAACAGGAAGTAAGAGGAATGTGACAGTAATTTGAAATGTACAGAAATCTCAGGGAAGAGCCTGGTTTCCTGTGAGAACTAGGAAGTGACTGTTTCCAGTTGGCCTTTGCAGGACTTCCAGTCTCTGTCGCACTGTCAGAAGCAGCAGGAAGGCAATCAAGAGGAACTTGGAGACAAATCGCTATGCTCCCATAGAACTTTATTTATGGATATTGAAATAGAAATTTCAGGGTTTTTTTGTTATGGAGGGGTAACCGGGAAGGGAGGTATCATTTGAAATGTAAACAAATAAAATGATTAAAAAATTTTTTTCATATGTCACGAAATAGTCTTCTTTTGATTTTTTTGTTTGTTTGCTTGTTTTTGAGACAGGGTTTCTCTGTATAGCCCTGGCTGTCCTGGAACTCACTTTGTAGACCAGGCTGGCCTCGAACTCAGAAATCAGCCTGCCTCTGCCTCCCGAGTGCTGGAATTAAAGGCATGCACCACCACCGCCCGGCCTTCTTTTGATTTTTTAAAAAATCATATATATATATATATATATATATATATATATATATATATATATATATATATATATATATATATATGTCTTTAGCTTGTGGGCCATATAAAACCAGGCAGTAAGGCAGAGCTTGCCCAGTGGGCCTGAGACAGATCTGAAAAGACCCTGAAAGGGGTATAGTGGCACGCACCTGTAATCTCAGCACTTGGGAGGCGGCATCAGGAAGATTTGTCAAGTGTGAGACCGGTCTTGGCATCATAGCAAAACCTTGTTTCAAAAAGCAATCCAAGAATCAAACAAAAAGCTCTGTAAACCAGACAAACCCTGACAGAAAAGCAACGACTTCTTAGCTTTCGACTTTTTACCAATCTGGAGCCCTTCTGACCTAAGCTGTCCACAAGTCCCAACAAGACCGCCATGTATTACTGGTTCCATTTGACTCAGGGACCATGGGATGGGGGAGGTGACAGGCAAGAAAAGAATCATCGAAGAGGCCTTAGTGTTGCCTGCACTGGACCGCCGGTCCTCCCTTCTAGAAGCAGGTGACAGCTTGAAGCGGGATGGAATTCAAGCCTACTTGTACCTCATGGAATGAATCATGTAAGATTGACAGGCACCAAAGCCCTTTTTAGTCAGAAACGCAAATCCTGCCACACAGACAGGTTGGAAGAAGTCATGTAGAGTGCCCCTGTCCTGCACATGTTCTAGGTACATGTACAGCATCAAACAAAAGTCCTGGATATTAAATGGTTGTCATTCATCATAGCCTGCCTCAGTTAGCAGAGTTGAGTGGTAGGAGGAGCCGGTGGGACAGGATGTGGGCCCTCCATTCATACCCCTGGCTCAGGAATCCCTCGCTAAGCGGCTCTGGCAGCCCCTCCAAGAGCTTGAGGCCAGGCTACTGGTGTGAACTGCTGATCTGGCAATAAACACCTAGACCCTGAGAACTGCACTCTGAGGAGTGAGGCTTCCCACCACAAAACAAGCTGGCTGCCGGGCGCTCCCTTTGAATCTCTCTCTCTCTCTCTCTCTCTCTCTCTCTCTCTCTCTCTCTCTCTCTCTCCATCCCAGGATGTCCGTTTTCTCCTTCTGTCTCCTTTCTGTCAAGAAGTCTCCCTCCCATCCTCTCTCACAGTACTTCCACACGTATTCATGGACAACATTACCAAGCTTCCTTGTTTAACCAAAAATTTTTGTATCTTGATTCCAAATACAGAGCTTATGAGTCATCCAAGCTTTTCTGCTAATAATTACCCTAATGCTGTCCACATTTAATCCACCAAAGAAAAACAAAATAAGGAACATTTTTTTTAAAAATCAGCAAAATAGAAACAAATTCCAAATTCAAAAACCTTCACAGAAAAATCCCCAAGCCTGTCTGTGCAGACATCACCATACTAAAGGCCAGGACAACTCCTGGGAGAGAGAGGATTGGGAAGGTAGGGTGTCTTGATTCAAATCAGGGGCAAGCAATGTGCCAGTCTGATGTATACCTAAAACAAGGCCATCCAAACCCTGGGACTCACCATAACCACAATTACTGAAGTGTTTATTGCAAGTTAAACTATGTGTTTTCCATTTCAAAAACAACAGGGAGAAACCAACCCACTACAAAGTACAACTGCTTCTCTCAGGAATCCATTCTCTTGAGATGTCTCAGGAGACATTCAGAGAACTGCCTTGGATGAAGAATACCATTATAATACAAGTCAGATATGGGGGTCACACAAAAATACTTGGTGCCCTTTCTCTAAACACAGAAGAAGAAGAAAAAAATATCCCAGGCTATTGGAAGAGTCATAAATGAGATAAAAGATGAGGACACTTTGCACAACTCAGCCTGTGTAATCCCCACGAGGCTGACTTGGAAGTTCTGACCCCAGTGACCATCCCCCAAACTTCTGCAATCTCTTTTTTTTTTTTTTTTTTTGGTTTTTCGAGACAGGGTTTCTCTGTCTAGCCCTGGCTGTCCTGGAACTCACTCTGTAGACCAGGCTGGCCTCGAACTCAGAAATCCGCCTGCCTCTGCCTCCCGAGTGCTGGGATTAAAGGCGTGCGCCACCACGCCCGGCTTGCAATCTCTTTTAAATTCCATTAAACTTATCAAGGATATATGCTGGCAGTGACTACAGAGATGGGGGGGAGAGGGGAGAGACAGGATAATGATGATTTTCCTCCCTTTCTGTCCTCTCACAGGGGACTATAACCCCAGCAGCCTCGTGGGATGCTGCCGGTACTTTGTTACGGGGTAGTTTACAGATCCCTCAGCTGGCACGCACCCTGATAGGATTACTATATAGAGAAATGACAGCAGGAGGTAGGAGACTTAAGGACAGGCTTCCCTTTGTTGTCGAACTGCTTTTTCATCTAGATTCAACTGTCAGGATTTCCACTGTAGCAGAATAATCCACGTAAGTCTGAGATTGCTTTGTGGGAAGCTGCTGCTCTGTTCAGTTAATCATCGGGCAGGCCGGGGTGTGACTCAACATTAGCCATTACTTATACCCAGCCAGTTGGGCGTTGCTGGAGGAAGACGCAGCAAGTCTATGGTTTTACCAAAATGTAAGATGGCTTGGTGGGAAGCCAACTTGAATGATACAGAACTGAGAAGAGGGTATCAAGGAGCCTTAAAAGATCTTTGTACCGCACTCCCCAGCACCCAGCATGCTCTAAATCCCGGAGTCCACGAAGCTGTTTAAGTACCCACTTATTTATCTTTCTAGTAGCTGGTATCAAATCAATTTTCTACTTCTCCACTCATTAATGCACCTTGGAAACCCAGTGATTATGAAGGACTCACTGTGAAGACTATCCTTAATATGCTGCCTTTTTATAATCACCTATGGTACTTATTTCTGTTAAAAAGAGCATGCATTTTACATTTTATTTTTAGTGGGATGGCAAGATGTATGCTAATTGATGCAAATATATTTTGTGTGATTATCACCAGGTATCATTATTAAAATGATAATTTACTGTATGCTTGGCACTTATGTTTGTCTGTCAAGCACTCTGCTGGGTACTTAAACATATGTGCAGAGAGACATACAGGACATATGCAATTTTGTTTAATTTTCATATAGATCTTGAGATAAATATTTTACCCATAAAAGGATTGAAATGTAAGATTTCATGCTTAAGCCGGACAGTGGTGGCGCATGCCTTTAATCCCAGCACTCTGGAGGCAGAGGCAGGCGGATTTCTGAGTTTGAGGCCAGCCTGGTCTACAGAGTGAGTTCCAGGACAGCCAGGGCTATTCAGAGAAACCCTGTCTCAAACAAAACAAAACAAAACAAAAGGATTTCATGCTTAAGGCTGCATGACTAGTAAGGAAAAAAAAATACAAGGTTAATATAAAAATTGTCTGGTTCTTTGTTTGTTTGTTTGTTTGTTTTTGTTTTTTGAGACAGGGTTTCTCTGTGTAGCCCTGGCTGTCCTGGAACTCACTCTGTAGACCAGGCTGGCCTCGAACTCAGAAATCCGCCTGCCTCTGCCTCCCGAGTGCTGAGATTAAAGGCATGCGCCACGACACCCGACTTTTTTTTTTTTTTAATTGTCTGGTTCTTAACACTTTAAATACTCCCAATAAAAGACAAATAAGTCAGAATGGTCACTGGGGGACATTCAGCATCACTTCTGAGAGCGAGAACAGGCAGCCTTCCATTGCCGCTTCACCTATGCAGCTCTAGGGGCTCCTTGCACAGAAACATGGTCTTTGGGTCACTGAACCTCAACAGTCACTCGCTGCCAGATTTGTGGTATTCAGAACTGTGAAAAGGCAAGGTTAGTCCCCAGACTTCAAAAAGCCAGCAAACCAAAACACAATGTGCTTGAAGCAGTGGCCATATTCCTAGTAACAACAACAACAACAACAACCACCACCACCACCACCACCACCACCACCACCACCACAGGGCTTTAACCCAATGGGGTTATAGGATATGCCACATAACTTGACAGAACCCTTCCACAACTTCCAAGGAGAGATCAGTGTGCATTCTCAGACATCACATAAAATCTCAAAGCCCCGTGCCTGCATTGGAGAGAAAACCAACTGTGCTCAGGTGTCAGCCAACACAGCCACCACTCCTGTACAGGCACCACTCCTGTATCTGGCAGGCAGGTCATTCTTTCTGTACCTCTCTAGTCCAGCATCTTCCTCCTAGGAAAATGTTCAGGTTCCATAATCCTAGAGGCAACCTTCTGGAAAGGAAAGCTTTGCACAGGACTCCAAACACTACTCTCTTGTGTCAGGGAGCAGGAAGTGCTGGATCAATCTTTGCACACGTGGGATCACAATATGGGGCTATCTGGCTGAGGTCGATGTTCTGTGCTCCCTCCCAGGGGGAAGAGGAAGGTACAGGGTGAACCAACAGGGGTCATTCCACACGTGGATGCAAGCGAGACCTTCCATGAGCACCACCAACTGGCTGGATCATCTGCATCTCCATCCTCTAAGATTAGGCCAGCCAGAAACACAAATGGTGCTTTGTTTCCACGGCCTGGTGTTTTAGCAGCTTCAGTGAGGACTGGAGAGTTGAAGCTGTCAACCAGCTGGCTCCCCAAGGTTTAGGCTTTGGGGTCAACTTGGCAGCCAATGTGCCCCTATTATAGAAGTCCTGCCCTCTTTGTCTAGCAATATCCCCTGGCAATTGCTCATTGGTCTTCTTGAGTCCAAGATAATATTTACTTTACAGTGATGCGAAATCAGGAGTTTTATCCAGATTGTGCGAGATGATTCTGTATCATGGACCAGGGCTGTGGCATAGATCTATCCATGTCTACCTCCTACTGTATGAGGTAGATATGAAACTCCTTCCCCAGTGTAGAAGAAATTCTGACAAGAGCCACAGTTCAAGAGGAAATGTAAAATTCTTGTGCCTCACTAGATGAAAATTAGCCCAAAATTTTTCCCAGGTTAGTGGCAGATGTACCTATCAGCTGGTTTTAGAGAACATCATTTGATGAATCCATTGACGATTTGGTTTACGAGATGAACTACATAGCCAGGTATGATGGACACACACCTTTAAGTCCCAGCACTCAGGAGGCAGAGACAGGTAGATCTCTGTGCAGTTGAGGCCAGCCTGATCTACATAGCTCCAGGATAGCCAGAGCTAGACAGTCTCAAACCCTGTCTCAAAAAGAAAACTGGCAGTGGGAGAGGAGCAGCAAATGGAATGTAAAGTGAATAAATAAATTAATGAAACCGAATTAAACTAAATAAACCAGATAAACAAAAAGAAGGGAACTACAATATGTGTGGACTTTGTATATCAAGACAACATCCAACGTGGAACTCCTTCCCTTCAGGGATCTTGAGGAGGAGTCAAGATCTTGGCCCAAGAGTAAAGCCACAGGTGCAGGCTGCGGAACAGGGAGAGCTTCCAGGGAGGAGCTTCCATGTCAGAATGCTGACACTGTGGGCTGCTAAGAACCAGAAGCAAAGCGCTGCTGTTTTTATAGCAAGCATGTTTTAACAGACTGAACACCACACCTGCTTCCCATGCTTGTCATCACAGAAGGAAACCTTGGGGCAGGAGAGAAGCCTTTTCTGGTCAATGACAAAGACTGACAAAGAAAGGTGTTAGGCTGGGGCGGGGTGGGGCGGGGTTGCTTACTTTTGTCCCAATTTCAAACCCTTGGAGAAGTCTTAAAAACTACTAGATGTGGTCTGGAGGAGGAATTTTTCTTCAGGGTGAAAATGCAGAGAATTTCAACATAAGGAGTCAAGTGAAGGCAAAAGAAAAAGAAACCGCTAACTTAAAAGCGAACAGCAAGGAAGTGGGGATTTTGAGGGATTATTAAGGAGCTGGCTTCCCTGCTTGGCCACAACCCAGGATATCATCAGCCTGTGTGTGCAGAAAGAGCAAAGCTTTAGTGGGCAGATGTGCAAGGCCATGGACATTTCTTGATGCACACTTCTCAGGCCTCACGTAACCTTTTGGTAACGATATATAAAATAACACAAAAGGGCGGTAAGGTAGCTTTGTTGGAGAATGAATAAGGCAGTATGAAGGATTTGGGAGCCATGCTTGTCATGGGTCTGGACTGAAGCATCACATACTTCCATATAAACCTGCTCTGTGTTCTCATTTGTCTGTTTTCNGGGCTGGTGAGATGGCTCAGCGGGTAAGAGCACCCAACTGCTCTTCCGAAGGTGATAAGTTCAAATCCCAGCAACCACATGGTGGCTCACAACCATCCGTAACGAGATCTGGCTCCCTCTTCTGGAGTGTCTGAAGACAGCTACAGTGTACTTACATATAATAAATAAAATAAATCTTTAAAAAAAAAAAAAAAAAAAAAAAGAACGGATATGAGGAGTACCTAAGTTGTCAAATTTCACAAGCCACACCACCTCTTTATAGCCTCTATATGAAAATCAAATTAAAGCTGACTTGGGTACATATTTGTAATGACGCCCCTCCTGAGCTGATCCAGGGGGAATCACCAGGGTGAAGCCGCCTGAACTATGTAACAAACCCTGTCTCAAAACAGGTAAGAACAAGGCCTGAGGAAACCGGTTAAAACAGCTGGACAAAACAAGTTGCCCACGCAGTAGAAATAACACAACACAAACTGTAGCATCCTAACAGACCACAGGCTTAGAGGAGTCAGAGCAGGCAAAGCAAGCCATGCCTGGGCTTTGCTGGGTCCTGAGTTGTAGAACACATGAGCCACAGCAAGAAGTTTGCAGCTGCACTTGTTAGCCACCCTCAGATCTTTCAACTACCTTGGCTTGGTACTGCGCTGTCTTCCTTCCACACACTGGAACTTAGCGGGCTAGCAAAGACCTACATACTAATACATGCTAATCAACATGCTAATCCAATTAGGGCATTTTAGGTACACCTTTCTGACTTCTGGGTTGCACCTGAACCAGCCTTAAAATTCTCTGTCTGCTAACCACAGGGACAGCGCTCTTCTCCTGTTTCTCCTTATCCCAACTCTTTCCTCTCTGTTCATGCACCAGACTGGGATGTGCCTCTTGACTTTACTTATTTATTTGGCAGTGCTGGGGACTGAACCCAGGCAAGTGTTCTACGGATGTGCTACAGCCCCCAGCACGACCCTCCTCCACTTTTGAGATAAGAACTTGCAGTATAGTAAAAAAAAAAAAATCGCTTTTTACTTTTTACTCACTATGGCTGTATCCCATACACAGAACTTGAACTCAGAATCTTACTGCCTCCGTCTGTTCTGCCAAGAGTCTCATCCTGGCAGCCATGATAGGAGAGTATCTTCTTACAGAGTATGTGATAAGGGTTTGGTCAATATATGCCAGTTACTGATTCCAAACAAATCACAGTGTCCATATGAAAATATCTTCTCCCGAACAGACATGGCAACAGTGTACGTACGTATCAGAAAAGAAGATAGTTCAGAAAAATCAATATTTGCTAGTTGTTTTCTTCATCTTTGTTTGTTTGTTTGTTTGTTTTTTCGAGACAGGGTTTCTCTGTGTAGCCCTGGCTGTCCTGGCACTCACTTTGTAGACCAGGCTGGCTTCAAACTCAGCAATCCACCTGCCTCTGCCTCCTGAGTGCTGGGATCAAAGGCGTGCACCACCACGCCCAGCTTGTTTTCTTCATCTAATCATTAAGTTCTAGCTTTGGACATTCGCCTGACCTAATTCTGCCTAGTGTTTTAACCCAGTAGCTTCTGTACTTGGAAAGTCAGCCCAGCTCCTTCTTACCCTCTTTAGACTAACAATAGCCCCATCTAAGGTGAGAGTGGAGGTGCTTGCCTTCAATCCCAGCACTCCTGAGGCAGAGGCAGGAGGATCTCTGCATTTAAGGTCAGCCTGCGCTACAGAGTGAGTTCCAGGACAGCCAGGGCTACACAGAGAACCCTGCCTTGAAAAATCAATGAATCAAACAATCAGTAAATAAATAACCCCGTATATTTACTTGCTAAAGCTCCCAGTATATTTCTGGAAGGTTTTCTTACACAGTGGCTCAGAATAGGTTAAAAAACGGCCTGGTGGAAGAAGCGTCTGCTATAACTGTTTGTAAAATTACTTGACCTACTAGAAGAACCTCTTAAGACCCTTCACGAAGCCTCGCCATTTCTGGGGGCAACACCTCTTCTGCCCACAGAACCCTGTGTGAACTGAGCACAGCCATTTTTAAGGACTCACTACAGATGCGCTGTTGAGTTAGCACATCCATCGCCCAAGCCTTGTCTCTGAGAAGGATGTCTGAAAGACATACTCCGACCACTCGTCAGCCCCAGACAGCAGTCAAACAGAGAAGGTCACTAAATTTTCCTGTCATACACTGGATAGTGGGATTTAATTAAATAGAGGCTCCTCTAGTTACTCAATTATGGGCTGAAATTTAATATAGCACAACTGCTTCTGCTTTTTACATTTATAAAATATGCAATGTGGCCCTTACAGGGGGCAGCATTTATCCTCCACTGGCTCAGAAACAGGCTATTTAAAAACTATTACATGATCATCTCCACCACCACCCCTCCATGAAATAGGTACTTTTCCTTAGACACATGGTGCTTATCCTCTGGGAAGACAGTCATGAGGGACCAGCAGGATTTTCTTCAGTGGGGCAGGGGTTGGGGGTGGGTAGGTGGGGGAAGCAAATGGTCTCTAATCCATTCTCACATCCTAGACAGATCCCCGCGACTGTACAAGGTAACCTTTCATTTGAGCCTCCCTTCGCCCAAAGCACAGCCCATACATTCTTTCCTAATGTAAAGATTTCCAATAACAGCATAAAACTAGCAGTTAATAATAGGTCCCAGCATGTAAATTACAGTGGTCGCCAAAAATAAAGCTTCATGGGGGAAAAATTTGCAAGTTACCACTGTGAGGTAGACACAGTGAAAAGAACAGAGCCCTCACACCACGGAAATCTGGATGGCTCTGCGAAACTGGCAGATGCAACTCCCCAGAACACAATCCTCAGCGATGGTTTTTTAAAAAAAAGTGTGCATAACCCAAACTGCGACTTTTCCCTACCTCGCCTCTCTGCCTCCCTGTCCTCACCCAACCTTCCGGTGAAGCACCCAAAGCTTGTTCATAAGCTCTTATGTTTCTAGACACAAGGAAGAGGAAGCCGTGACCAGTTATCTCCCTAGCACCTCACCTAAGGTAACGGGGAAGCCTTTCTTCTTTTGTGCCACAGTCCAGAACGCTCACTAAGGATTTTTGAATACCTGCTCCTCAAGAAGCCCTCTAGACTGGAGCATTCTCAACGGTTCCCTCCTCCCACTAAGATCCTTCCTTTTCAGTTATCAATCCCACCAAGGAACACTGGGCAGATTTGTCCAAAGGACTCCATTAAGAAATTCCATGGAAGAGAAAGTTCCCTTGTCTCTATAATCCAAGGAAGCAGAGTCTTCACCCGCGCCTTGGGGGGAGGGGAAGATCAGTGATCCGGCTCTGGAGGGCATTGTAATTTTTATAGACCTCTGCCCCTTCATCTTTATTTCAAAACCAACCGCCTTCTTATCTTAAGTCAGTTAGTTCATGCCCGGCTTACTCTGGGTGAAATATCTTTGTTGAGGGCTCTGAAGGTTTTCACTTGAGAGAACAGGACAGTTGAATGCTACATTGTGTACAGGGGTCAAAGGTCGGTGTTGGAGCAAAAGCCCCACTAATGCATTGTGAAAGACCTTCGTTTTCCACCAGGCGAGCTTTCCATGCATGTGAAAGTAAGCCCACCTCTCACCTACCGACAAAGCTTTCAATGAGAGGAATGGAAACAAAGGGGGGGGGGTCCTTAATGCTTAAGCAATAAGTGAGTGGTGTAAGGAGCGTACAAAGAAACCAGGTGTTCAGGGGAGGGAAAAGGCATGTTTACGCCTCAGGCATAACATGCCACACACTCAAAGAATGAATGGGGAAGAGAAGAATAGCAAATTGAAAAGATTTAAACTTCTTAAACTCCCACCTACACACGCCAGATTCACCAAAAAATGATTCTGAGAGGCAGACTTCCTGTATAGGTTCACAGAGTCACTTTTGAAGTCCTGAAGTGCCCTACAAATATGACTACCTAAGCATTTTTTTTTTTGAAGTGGTGTTAGCTTCTAATACTCCACAATTGGCAATTTTGCGTGTTTGTAGAAAGTCCTAGCTGATGTATTTTCTAGTCAAATATAATGCAGTCTCTCCAAACGCTTACCTCCTGGCAGGGAGGCCCCCACACCAGGGGGTGGAGGTAGGGGTGGGGGTGGGAGCTTAAGGCTGGAAGCTTTGGCTCATGGAACCAATCAGTGGGTAAGGTTAGTATTAGATCTCTGGGTGTTTTAATGCCTTCACTTCAGCACCAAAAATGTCCTCCAGTAAGGGCTGGATAGAAGACTCTGGCTGGGTAGATACTCAGTGAGACATCCATCTGCTTCTTTGAAAGGTCAGTGTATGATGCTTCCTTGCAATGTGTCTCCTGAAAGCCAAAGCTAGTGCACAAGCCTGTAATCCTAGCACTCTGGAGCCTGAAGCAGGAGGATCACAAGTTCGAGGCCACCCTGGGTTAGAGTAGTGTGAGATTCCCCATCTCAGACAAACAAACAAACAAACAAACAAACAAAAGCTGACTCCTATATTACCTCCTCAAATCCACAGCAAGATCAGTTTTTGTTATCTGCAGATATAGATCTTGAGGGGAAAAATAACAAGTTTGAGAACACAGGAAAAGAATGGCGAGGAAATGACTTTGGTATTAACAAGCTTTTCTGGGACAACTCTGAATGAAATATGTTCTGAGGCTTCGAGATCAGGCTGAGCTTTTGGCAGAATCTTTAAAGAAGTCTGTGGAAGGAAGACTGAAATTAAAAGAAGAGAAAGTTAATCAAAATCAAACCGGTTTGGTTTCTGGAGAAGACTTCTTCTTGCCATTGGCGGCAACAACAACAACAACAACAACAACACCATCCTGTTTGTCTGTCTCTGAGGTTCTGGTGCAGGGTGGATACTGGCTCCATTCATTTCCACCTTGCCTTGCCATCCCTTGGGCACTCCAAACACTGCCGCCCGCCTTTCTGAGATTTTGGAGAGCAAAGCCCCAGTATAGCTCTCCTTGGAGGTGGCTCTGGATGTCAGCCAAGTGTCAGGGGTGTGTAAATATCAAACTGCACAATTATCACTCCAAAGAATTTGAAAATGAGCACACTAAAAATACGTCTGTGGTCCCACTTGCCAAGATGAAGAGAAATAAGCTGTAGAGAGACCTAACCCTGCACTTTCCAACCTCACGTTAAAGAGGAACAACTCTTTTACCTTGTGTGTTGGGCAGAAAACCACAGTGTGTAAAACCCTGCTTTGATTGGCAGGGTCCACCTGCCACTCCTTCTGGAGCATTCTGAGTTGGAGGGTTTCCCTCCATATGAAAACACTGCAACTCATCTGGTACAGACCGCCCCTCGTTGACATTAAGTGTAGAAAGGTCCTTTCTTGGGGGCGGGGAAGAGTCCCGGGCACTCATTATGTGTAAAATCCTCACAACCACAAGTCCTTGTACAGCAAATTACACAGAAAGGCGCCAGCGAACCTCAATGCCTGCAGCTCAGAATCCTAGAATCCACAGGAGATTCTCCTGCCTTCCCACCTCAGCTCTTCAGGCCCAGATCCACAGCACGCTGTATCCGCCACCGTCAAGCTTTAAAATGGGACAGGATTTTAACGATGCAAGACAGTATGAAAACAATAGCTTTCTAGAATTTTTAAAATCTCCTCTAAACTTTAAGAATTTTTTTTAAATCGCTCCCCACCCCCATCAAGTTTTCTCAGTAATATGCCTTTCTTAGCGTTTCTGTGGATCCCTAAATAGTTCTGATAAGAAGTGACTTTCTTTGTATTTAGTAATTAAATTATACATGGGAGCATAAACAGACTTGGGAATGCACCCACATCTTGGGAAGGAGTCATCATGATGGTAGGAGCAGAGACGCGGCACACCAGAGCAGCCGCTTGGCAGCTCCTGCTTCTGGTGCAGATGCTCTTAGCTAGAGCAGAGGAGCAAGTGGGTGCGTGTAGGGTACTCTGCCACATCTGACGCTCAAGCCATTTCTTCTTTTCCTCCTCTTTATTAAAAAAAAAAAAAAAAAAAAAAAAAAAAACCAAATCAAAAGACCCAAAACTGTATTTTTAACTTTTTTTTTTTTTGAGATGGTCTTATATAGCTTAGGCTGGGCTTGAACTCCTGATCCTTCTGCCCCCCCCTCCCCCCGATGTGCTAGGATTACAGGAGTTTGCTATTTCTGTATGTCCTGCCTGGACATGCAGAAAACCATTTCAGGAAGACAAGAGTGACATCCATGGCTCCAAATTCCACCCTCTATTGCTTTCAATGTATTCCCCGCCCCCCCCACCTCTGAATTTCTCTGCTAAATATAAAGGTCAGACAGAGGTGTGGGTAAGGAAGTGAGGCTGACAGAAATAAATATTCTGATTATCCTTGAATCTCTGGGCTGAGATCGTGACCAGTGTTATTGTATTTGGATGTACTGTTTTACTGGCAGAAATGTTCCAAGTTAGAATGAGCTAGCCTGTATTTATAAAACAAAGACGGAGTGAAGCCAAGGCTTGCTAGAGTGGATAGGTACTTAGACACCAAGTCGAGGACTTCTTTGGGGATGCTCCTACGGGCTCACCGCTTCTCTAGAGCAGCAACACTTTCCCTGGAGACTGGACCCTCGGGGGAATCCGAGCTACTTCTATAATGATTAGCTCTGTGCCAGGTTCCCAGAATTAGTGCCTCAGAGCCTGAGAGCTCCCATGTGCATGACTAAGCAATGATCCCCTCCCTCCTGCAGGGGCTTCTTGGGAAGTTTCTCAAGCAGAAGGCTTGGTCTCTCTTTCCTGCCCTGGGGTTTTGAGGTCAGGGGTGGAGTCTGATGGAAGCTTCTGGGTTCTCTGGTGTGACAACTTAAGGTAGGAATAGAAGCCATCAAGCCACATGCTGATGTTTTGCCTGGGGTTTCCTAAAAGGACCTCGGAATATTAAAAAACAACAACAACAACAACAACAACAACAAAACACCTGGGCCATAAAGGCAAACACAAAGATCATGTATATAGATTGAAAGCAATTTCTATAAATAATGTGGGGGGGGGCAGGTGTAATTACTGTACCTCCTCCATATTTAATTTCTAAGAGTGGAGGAGGAGGATTCTTAATGATGACATGAGGAAAATTAATGAATTAACATATCGCTCATGCTAGCTCAAAGGCGATCGTTTTACAATGCATTCTGATTGCTGAGAACCCGGCCTTTGTGGGCTCCACTCACTACTGGAGCTGCAAGGATAATAACCTAGAATTCATGAGAGGTATCTATGAGACAGGGTTTCTATGAGAGAGGGAACCTTTTCCACACAGGAGCAAGGGACGAGGGAGCAAGGTCTAGAATGTATATCTGGGAAACACTGCTGCCATCTAGGTCACTGAGGCTGGCAAAAGAGTTCAGAAACCCAGGATGCCCGGGAGTAAATCCCAATATGTGCTTGCCTTAAGGGCCCATTGGTAAAATACTGTCATTGTTTGTACGCTAGGGATTGAGCCCAGGGCCCTTCATGTTAGGTACGGGCTGACCACTGAGTGATAACTCCAAAACCTTCAGTTGTAAAGCTGTTAAAACCCTACTTTTAAAAATCATACAAATGAGGGCTGGTGAGATGGCTCAGTGGTTAAGAGCACCAACTGCTCTTCCAAAGGTCCTGAGTTCAAATTCCAGCAACCACACGGTGGTTCACAACCATCCGTAACAAAAATCTGAGGCCCTCTTCTGGAGTGTCTGAAGACAGCTACAATGTGCACACATATAATAAATAAATAAATAAATAAATAAATAAATAAATATTTTTTAAAAAAAATCATATAGTGAGTGGGTAGATCACCAGGATCAAAACCTGACCATCTAGTATAGTATTAGAAAAGAATTTAAAAGAACATGGGGAAATGTTCCAAGCTTGAAAAGTCACTTTCTTACACAGAAAGCCTGTGTTTATAGGAGCATAGAGCTCTGGGCGCACTGCCACAGAGTCTCAAGAATGAGAAGACACTGAGAATTCAACAGTGGGAAGGACTGTAGGATACCAGTTCTTTACAAATTGCCTATTGGTCCCAATGTCCCATAAACTTTCTTTAAGGTGTGTCTGGGATTCAGGGCTCCCTCCTTCTTTTATGCCGGAAACTTCTCTCTTCCAGAACATTCTCTACAGACTTCTCCAGTCTTTGAACACTCATTGCTCCCTTAATATACTGCTCCTCAGCCTGAGCTTAAAGTCCCTTCATATTTCTGACTTGTTTGCCTCTAATTTCTAGCTACTATTATTTCTGATGTCAGAAATCAGCACCTAAATCCCTTGCAGGTTAATTTCGTTCTACTGAGGATCTGAATAAATAGGTAGACTTTCATTTTCATTGTAGTAATTAGACAATTCTTGACACGGGAAGGTCATTAATGACCACTTGCTGGTGAATTTTCTCCCACCTTGTGCACCTGTCACCCTTAAGCAGACAGGATTTGGCTCAACCTGAAGAGACCTGTGGTAGTTTGACAGAGACATATCTCTGGTACTCTCATGATAGTCTCATGCATTTGAGTACTTGGGGAAGTTCAGGGCAGCCTTGCTGGAGAGGGACTTTGAAATTAAAAGGCTAGTGCCGCTTCCAGTTTTTCCTCTGCATCTGCTTGTGTTTAAGGCTGTGAGCTCTCAGGGTCCTTATCCTGCTGCCATGCCTGCTTCTGGCTCATGCCTCCCCATCATGACGGACTCTATTCCTCTACAACTGAACACTCATCTGTCACGATGATGGGACTCTCAACCCTCAGGAACCGTAAGCACAAATAAACTCTTTCTTTTCTAAGTTGCATTGGTCACGGTGTTTTTAATCACAGCAATGGAGAGCGTCTATTACAGGACCCAAATGAGATCCAAAGCAGGATAAACAGACACTGAAAGCTGGCACGGCACATAAGCTCTTACGGTGTATCCTGTCAGTGCTTTTCAGTTGTCATTGAAAGACCACTATTAGATAACAGACCTACGTCACGTGAAGAAAGGTTCCCTAACCCTATGAGCTGTGTGACCAGACAAACTCGCACCATGTCAAGAGGCAATATGGAAAATCAGATATAAACAGACTTGTTGGAGTGTGGTTTCCCAGGAGGTTGGGGAATCTCATTAGCAGCTCTTTTTTTTTTTTTTAATAGAAAGTGACCATCCCCAAAGGGAACTGACTTATGGCTGCAAGCCCTCACTCTTACATATCATAGAGAGGAATGCAAGTGGGACCAGTGAGAGTTAGGTTTGAATTTCTGCTCCACTACTTACAAGCCGTGACAGGAAACAAATGCCTTCCCTTCCTGAACACATACTCGGAGAACAATAATGGTGGTATCACCATGGCCTCTCAGTAAACAAGATAACTCTCATCAAGCACCTGGCTCAGTCCCCAGCAAACTGCAGGTGAATGGACACCTCCCCCTGTCCCCTTTGCTTTGATCACCAACCACTGCCATGAGGATGGCACCTGCAGAAATACACTAGTAGGAAACGTAGCTTGTAAGTCATACATATGTAGTAAATAAGTTATAAATGTAGTTATAAATGTCTGCTCATGGATTGCACTGATCATTTCTCAACTGAGCTCAACATTTAATAAAGACCCCCAGTGACCAGGCTGTTGTATATCCGTGTATATATGCACGTAAGGAGGGAAGAGGAGACAACGAATTCATGTTCTTTCCTTTTCAGTATTTCTTCCCTAGCCAGGTATGGTGGCTGGCACTCACCAGTAATCCCAGCTGACTGACGCAGGGAGATTGTAAGTTTATGGCCAGCCTGGGTTATAGAGTGAGATCACATCTCAAATTCTCCTCTTCCTTTCTCAGAGATGAACCAAGTTGTCAGGAGCCTTTTATGGTTTAAAGCATCACACACAAGCTGAGCATTTCCAGGAAATCCCTGAAGTTAGAATTATCTGACTGTGATTTAATGTCAGGGGCATTCCCTGAACTTAACTAGAGATGACACTGGTCTCTAGGCCCCAAAAGAACAAGCCAGAGGCATTACGCAAGGCTTCCAAGATGTCTTATGTCACATCATGCTCAGAGCTCTTCAGATTAGATAAGGAAAAAACAAAATTAGACACCAGTCTCAAAGAACTCTGCCTTGGGGGTTGAATCTGTCCGAAGCTACACTGACGGAGGACCCAAGCAGATAACGTGGAAGATGACATCCCCTCATAACCCAGTTCTCTTCCAAAATAAGTTTATGTTATAGCTCTCTAGAAAAGTCTTATTTTTCTCTTCCAGGTACAGTTATAATGCCACCTCTCCTGTGAAGCCATTCATAGCCATTCCAAGGATGGTGCCACCAAAGATGGCGGCTTCCTGTGTGCCTTCCACCCACCCCCACCACCCTGCATCCTCCTGCCAGTCTCTCTTGCATTCCTCACAGTTTGAAATGTGGATGCATTGACTTTTACATGTTTCTTATTATTGCATGTATATGTATACGTGATACGTGGGGAGTGCTGATATGCGCATGTCAGGTGAACATATACCCGAAAGTGCAAGTGCAGGTCAGGACAACTTCTGGAAGCTGATTCTTTCCTTCCACTTGGATCTGGGAAATGGACCTGCATTACAAGCGGTTTTACCCACTGAGCCATCTTTCTGGCCTGCATCTATTAACTTGTCTGTTTTCACTGCACAACTACAAGCTTCTGAAATGTGGGGTCTATGCCTGCTTTGCTGCACAGTATTAGATTCCCACTATCACGCCTGACATCTGAAAGGCTCACTTGGGTCTGTAGAGTAAGTGAACGGCTGGAGAACTCAGGTCTCTGGGGTTCAGCTGTTTCT
The DNA here is from genome assembly GCA_902729485.2 of Mus minutoides. Classification (NCBI taxonomy): domain Eukaryota; kingdom Metazoa; phylum Chordata; class Mammalia; order Rodentia; family Muridae; genus Mus; species Mus minutoides. The sequence continues at coordinate 624,180 of LR750283.1, read as the reverse complement.
CTGGCACCAGCATAGTAGTTGGCATAGAGTTATCACACATAGTAGAAGCTGAATAAATATTTCTGCTTGAAAACAGATCAAGTTTTAAGAAAAGATCTATATTTATATGGGTTGCCATTAAAATGTCAGTAACTTAGACTAGTAAAAACCTACAGGTAGACAATTAAGAATTTAAGGGAAAAAAATCAAAGATTCTAAACCAGGGAGCTGTTTGGACTATTATACTGTTAGGCTCCATCCTTAGAACCTGGAAAGGGCTAGGTAAAATGGAAAAAAACAGGCCAGGCATGGTGTTGCACGCCTTTAATCCCAGCACTCAGGAGGCAGAGGCAAATGGATCTCTGTGAGTTAGAGGCCAGCCTGGTCTACAGAGTGAGTTCTAGAACAGTCAGAACTACACAGAGAAACCTGTCTCAAAAACACAAAAACAGCAACAACCAAAGAAAAACAAAAAGAAAAAGAGAAAGAAAAAGAAAAAGAAAAAGAAAAAAAGAAAGAAAAGGAAGAAACACAGTTTAAAGAGCTGGGAGTCTCTCATGGGTAGGAGGGCCTCACCTGGTCCACACCTGCCCTGTGTACCCCTTTTGTTTAGAGCACTCCGCTTTCCATGCTACCTCACTGTCCTCTCTGCACCCCTGGGAAGTAAGTAAGAGAGAAACTGAAGCAGAGCCCAAGCAGCCTGTGTCCTGTCACAAAGCTAGTCAGCAGTGGAGTGGCTTACAAACCAGGTCAGTGGACTTCAAGCATACAAATGCCCCTTCCACATTCCTGCCAGAGTCCGAGGCTAACCCAAAGCCTTGGCTGAGGCCTCCAATTAGCCTCAACTCATAACCTTCAGCATTTAGCATCTCCAGGGGCTAGTGCTGGTGAGAACAGTCAGGGGCCTGGACTAGTGCTGGTGAGAACAGTCTCCAGTAACCATGGTCATTAGAGTTGCTTCGAGTCAAGACAGATATAGGTGAGATGACTAGTCAATCAGTCCCTGCATTGTGATCTCGGACATATCTACTTACCTTCCATCTCCTTTGTTCATTTGTGAGAGGAGATGATTAAAAAAAGGAAGAAAAATACCCCGCATGACCAAGAAGATGAAATGGGTGTCCATAACGCCCTTAGCTTTGGCAGGGCTTCAGAGCACAAGGGGATACTGAGGAAAGGAGACTCCCCAGCCTGCTACTGCACTCGGCCCTCCCTTCTAAGCCAGGGCAGAGGTCTTGCAGGAGGAGGTTAAGCCTGTGAATGAGGTTTGCTTGGGGTGTGCATGTCTAGCCTCATAAAACCCCTTAACGAGAAGTTGGCTTTGCAGTCCCTCATAGGCATCTGTCCTCTCACAGAGACTGCATGTGTGCCAAGCCAACACTCTGTCCCAGGGACTTGCCCCAGGCTCTGTGGGTTGTGTGAGACACAGGCAGTAAACAGGTATTATTCACACCTGTTCCCGGGCTCTACCTACAGGCCGTTCCTAGGAAGGAAGGTAGAGGGCTGAAGAGGCTACAAGCTTGGTTCAGATTTCCTATTTGAATGACAGAGGAGGGGGACGAAGTTCTCTCCAGGGGAGCCTATTGTTTGGGGTGGAGTGCAGGTCTGTAGACACAGCCTTACAGGGCAAAGGCTGTAATACTGGGTATCTGCTCTAGGGTAAGGAGGCATAGGGAGGAGGGCAGATCAAAAGCTGTCCGTGAAAGGCTCGTTGAGGGCCAATTAAGTCATTCTCCCTGCATCCTCCTGGCCTCCCTCCGCCACGGTGCTATCTCCTTCTGGGCTTGAGGGGAGCTGGAGCACTCAGGGAAAACATCTCTTTGATCCCCCACTGGCTTCAGCGGAAACATCTTTTCCAGGAAGTTTCTAGCTGTCCGCAGAGCAAAGGCATGGATGGGTTAAGCTCCCCCTCGGTGGACTAGAGCCAGGCTACTTAAGCTTTATAACTCAAGTGTAGCAATTCCAGGACCAACCCAAACTTTACAACATCCCCTCTCTCCCTGCTGGTGGATGCTAATCCACATTCAGCCTGCAGATCTTGGGCTTGGATGGAGAGGAAACCACAGCCCCATCCCCTGGGGAGGTATAAGGAGACCTCTGTTCTCGGGGGTTTGGCAGACAGGTCCCGCCCCCACACCCCCAAGAGCCCCCAGCACACCTGCCCAGAAACTGAGCCAGGTACTCAGCAGCTGTGGCCCCGGGATAGGGCAACTCAGCTCAACAAAGACCAGGTTGCCGGAGGGCAGAGTGCCTTTGCTGGGATGGCATGGGGCCAAAGAAGGAGACAGGAAAAACTATCAACTGAGAAGAAATCTTGTACCAAGAGAGGTGGATGGAGGAAGAGGCAGTGATGGATGTTGGGAGTCACTTGGAGGAGCTGCGGGCCATCTGGGGTTTCGGGGAAGCAAAGAACACATCTCAGTGAGGTGGCAAAGCTACAGTTTTTCCAGGGCACACCCCATGTGGAACCCAAGTAGAGTCCAGTTAGGGTGGTGCTGATGTTAGAGCTTGTGACCCACCCTTCCTTCCACCTTCTCTCGGAGTCACTGAACTGTGCTGCTTAGCCGAAAGTCTCACCCAAAGACTCCCCGGAGGGCCCTAAATGGATGTAGCCTCCATGAACAGCCTTGCCAGTGGCTGCCTGTGGACTGTGGTTAGGGACAAAAAAGTTTTGGGACCTGTGTCCACACTTCTGTTTCCTCCCTTCACAAGCACTGGCCAGTTCTTTGCTCTCCCCTACCCCCTGTGTGAAGCAGAGCTACTACGACTTGGGGGTCCTTCCAAGGAAATATCAGGAAGCAGGAGCTTGTCTCTAGGGGACAAGGCTGGGCTCCCCGGGGGATCGTAGGGAAGCAGGCGCGGTAGGTGTGGCCACTGCACCTAGCACGTGGTTCTCCCAGTCAACTCCCCCACCCCCCAACATTCCCAGTCACACAGGTCTGAGGGAAACCAGTGTAGACCTGGGGATGAAAGCCTAAGATAAGCTCTCAGGAAACCCAGAAAGTCCCAGCACTGGCCGCAGTAATCGGCCACTTCCCTCAGTTTGGTGCATTCTCCAACCTAGCTCTGGGGACTTAGGGTGGTGGAGCTGTGGTCACACTCGCTTCCAAGTTTTATCCTCTTCCTTCGTCCTCACCTTAGAGCAGAGGGCTGCGCCTCCTTAAATCACAGGAGTCTCATTTCTTAACCCGTCCCCAGGGCACAGCCCCACTGCAAGGGATCCGTAGGATCACAAATATCGCTGCCTCTCCCTTTCCCCCCAGGTCTTATCTTTAGACCTCCTACCACCTTCTTCCCGGATTTAATGCCCAGAGTTAGGGATAACCTTGGCTGAGTGGGCCAGAGCTATAGGTTCCTCTCCAGACACCCGCCCTGGTCCCTGAGGACCCTGACCTGGCTCAGCAGCCTCCGAAGCTACAAATCGCAGACCTCTGAGTTCAATCAACTTGTGCTATTGTCTGAATTCGTCCAGGTCTCCCCGACTCTCCCTCCGGGATCCTCTTTCTATACCTCTCCAGACCCCCAGCCCCAAACAGCAGCATGCCAAACAGGACGGGGTGGGGGGGAGGGGGGAGCCAGAGGCTCTGGGGTGCTGGCACTCCTCGCTCTGGCAGAGGAGCCGGGCCAAGATCCTCCTCAGTTCGGACCCCACACCTCTGTCCCTAGGCTGCAGATGTGGAAGAGCTGGGAGCCGTGCTAGTGGAGATGCCCTAAACAGACTCTAGGCTTACCTGCGGGGGAAATTCGCTGTTCTTCCCGACCTGGGCAGGGGCAGATGAAGCATCTTCCCTGGCTCAGTCAGCCATTCAATGGATGAGCACCAAATGCACACGAAACAGCCTTCACCTGGCACGCGGCGGGCACCCAAATCGTAAGAGCAGGCGACCACGCGGAGGGGCGGACGCCGCACCGGTCCTCGGCCCTCTGCTCCCTTTTTTCTGCACAGCCGGCCTAGTACTTACGGCTCCAGCTGTACTTAAAGCGACAGAGCCCAATTTCTCTGTCGCTGACTTCTGTCCCGAGCCCCAGCGAAGCAGGCTGCCAGCGGGCTCTTTAACGCCCAGAGCAGGTAGACAAAGAGCTACCGCAGCCTTTACGATTTCAGTGGCCTCTGCGGCCTCTGTAGCCGGAAGGTGTAGAGGTAGTGGGGGGGTTGAGGGCCTCGACCTCCACCTGGGCTGCTCCTTGGTTAACCCCTTGAATGCCAGCAGGAGTCTGGTGGGCGGCTTGTCTAGCGCTACTAAGGTCGAAGGGGGCGTGAGCAGCTGAGCATTTCCACGTCTCCCGGGCAGGGAGCGGAGGAGGTGCCACCCGTGGGTAAGGTTGAGGAGGCCTGGGCAGAGCCTCCCCACAGAGTGGTCCTTCCTAGCCCACTCCTCATGACTTACTAGGATTTACGAATTACTAAAAATTGGCGTACTGAATGCATACACGCATCCTTGAAACAAGGTGAAGGTCAGAGGAGGCTCCATATATATTGCTTGAGGTTGACTCTGGACCGTTATACCAGGGGTGGGATAAGATAATGTGACCTCTCTCTGATACCCGTAAGGGGGGTGGGGAGAAAACAGATTTCTGCTATTCTGCGGACTACTACAGCAGAGGCGGGAGGTGTGCAGGCTGCGGAAGTGGCTGTGCGGGAAGGTTGGGGGTGACAAGTGCAGTTCACAGTTCCCAAGCTAGGGTCTGAAGCATTTTCAGAGGGCAGACTAAGGTTAAAGACACCTGTCTTCAACCCTTTATAAAAAACACCTGTCTTTAACCCTTTAACCGAAGGCATGAAAAACAGTGGGTGGATGACAGGGCTCAAACTTTGGGATTCTTCTGCCCTCAGGTCCCAGCAGTGACACCTTACTTTAAGTCAAAGTCATAGGGTAGGCAACTGCTTCCAACCTGTGGGTCTCCACCCCTCCGGGGGTCCAAGGACCCTTTGTTTCACAGGGGTTGCCCAAGACCATCCATCAGAAAGCACGGATATTTACATTGCGATTCATAACAGTAGCAAAAGTATATTTATGAAAGAGCAATGAAAATAATTTTATGGTTGGAGGTCACCACGACATGAGGAACTGTACTAAAGGGTCCCAGCTGTGGGAAGGTAGACTGTGCTCCTGACCGCCTGCTTCCCCTGCTCTCTCCAGTCCTCGAGCCTTAAAGGAAGAGGCTCTATGGTTGTGTCTCCAACCAGAGGTGAACCGAGAAGGCTAGGAAGACTGCATTTGAGAAGTGGATGAACTGAATCTGCAGTTCTTCCTTTAAAAGGGCCACGAGGAGGCCAATAAAATGGCTCAAGTGGTAATGCCAAGCTTAGACCAAGCTTGATTCCTTGGGTGTCCAAAGCAGAAGGAGAGAACACATTCCTGAAAATGGTGCTCTAGCATCCACACATAAAGGCCATGGCACTCGCATCCCCCCTCCCCACACAAACACATGTGCACGCGCGCGCGCGCGCACACACACACACACACACACACACACACACAAAATAAATCAGTACAATTTTTACAAACTTAGAAAACTTCCCGTGTACTGAACTAAGACTGTGAACCACAAAGTAGTGACATCTGGAGTCTGGATAGCACCATGGGACTGAGCCTTCTCTGTCCTCTTGGACCTCATAGCATCTGCTTTAGCTTTAGCTTTCACAAGTGTTAGGGAGCAACAGAGACTGACATTTCTAGAGCCTGCCTCCTCTTAACCTTGGCTAAGGTCTAATGGGCTTTGAGATTTCCCCTTAAAGCCTCCCCCTACTCCCAGACCTGTGACTGCCCCAGGGCACTGACCTGGGGCTACACCTCCAAGGACTGAATCCTAGTTCTAGGGACCTTTGTCCCTGAATAGGCTGGGCAGGGGGAGGGAGGTGGCTTATATCAAAGGTATACCATTGTTGAGTTCTACAAACACATTTAGAGATCTGAGGGCAGGGGGAGGCTGCAGGGATCCTGGCATCTGTCTTTCGGACTACCCCCTAGCAGGGTGAGACAAGAAGATTGTATTACATATTCCAAGGAGTCTGGGTGGGTAAGACTTGGGGAAGATGAACTAGCCAGCTTTGTAGGAAGTAAACGCAAGGCAATTGGTCTCTCTAATATGATCTTCTGCCACAGTGCAGAACTTGTGTCGCTGGACCTATCCCCGGTCCTGGCTCCTTATCCTTGTATTGTCCTGGGTTCTCCTTTGTCACAACCACAGTGAGAGAATCCCAGAAGGGTCTGTCCCCACCGCTGTGTTGGAGCTGGCCTGGGTCATCTGGAGAACAGATTACAGCACCGTGAGGGACTCTCTTTAACCCCAGCCAGCATGGATCCTGAATAAAACGGCTGTGTCAGCCAGAAGAATGCCATCCACAGGGGATATTGTTCTCCAAATCTAGCTGTAGGCTTTCCATAAGGGTTTTTTTCTTTCCTTTGTGGCTTTCTGGTCAGAGCTGGAGGGAGGATCTGAGGAAGGGTAAGGGATGGGAGTTTACTCAGAGGCATGGGGTGTGTGTGTGTGTGTGTGTGTGTGGTGTGTCTGTGTGTCTGTTGTGTGTGTGTGCTCCCACGTGTACAGCCACCCAGAGACCACAGGGCCTTATAGGCTTCCTTATACCCGGCAGCTTGTGTACCCAAGCTCTGACTCTAGCTACATCTTGCCCCACCAAAGGGACTAGGGGACCAGGCCATAATGTGAACAAGTCCTGGCCAGCAGCTTAGCCACAAGGAAAGGCTCTCAGCTTCCTGGTCCTTGTTAAGAGGATTCCAGGTTTGAAGATCTCCTCCCCAAAATGGTTTTCTGAGCTGCCAGAATTCTCAGACCAGGAGACTCCCTCCCTGAAGGGGAAGCTGCACCTTGTGGAGTACCTAGTTTTGTGTGTGTGTGTGTGTGTGTGTGTGTGTGTGTGTGTGTGTGTGTGTAGGCTTGAGTTGGCTTTTACAGGGCAAGAAGCAGGGCCCAAGAGGCAGTCACTACTTAAATAAATAGCATGCAAATTAGCACTTGCTATTTTCAGCCCACAGGTCAGGGCACTTTGGTAATTGGACTGCAGCTGAAAGAGGAATGCTGTCTGGGGCTTTGTCAAGTCAGAAAAACAGCCTGTCAATGGGCCTACTCAGGTGCTTAAAGAGTCCCTGGCCTTGCCCATCCTGTTGGTGTGACAGAATGGGGGTGATACGGTGGCCCTGGCTACAGAGGAGAGGCATGTAGGAGTGACTCTGCAGGCTGCTTTCTGAGAGAAGGAAGACACCTGCTGAGAGGGAGCAGGGTACCAGGCACTTTTCCAGAAAGAACTGCCAGGCAACAAGGGTGAGAGGAAAAAGGCCTGTGTGTGTCAGATAGACGCCCTCTGTGCTCCCTTGGCACTTCTCCTCAGAGATCCCTCAGGAGCTATGACTTCATTTATCTCCCATGCCAGCGCCATCAGACTGCCTCTTTACAAGGGGAAACTGAGGTTTGGAAAGACTGAAAGACGTCCAAAGCAGAGCATAGGTCTCCGTGTGCATGAGTCCTTTAGTGGACTACAGAGGATGATTTATGCTCCCTGTCCCCACCTCATGATCCTGAAGGGCCCCCAATGGGTGTCTGGGCCCTTTTGTGCAATGTCTCCTTTTCAGCAAAGGTACCTAATAAAGGTTTTGAGTTGCATCCCTGACAAAAACTTTGAAGATTGGTATGATTGGTTAGAATGGGGCAAGTGAAAAAGACACCGGCCAGGTAGTTTGGCATGCTTTGCATTCTAAGGTCACTTGGCTACGAATTCCTGGCGGGCCAGTGTCATCTATCTGGGGCCTGACCTCCTTCATACCTGCTTGTCTGGTGAGTCCTGTGAGCAGACTGAGTCGCTGGGTAGACACTTCCGCTTTGTCCCTTGAGCTGCCTGGTTGCTTCTTTCTCGCCAACTCTAAGGCTATGGAACTTCTCAAATGGAAACCCCCCTGTTCCTCCACAGGTCCTCAGATAACGCCCTCCAGTCCTGTGGGTGGCCAGGCACAAAGACTACTCCATACACTTGAGCTAAGCTGGTAACAGCTTTCTCCCCTGCCCTTTCACTTGTTTGAGACAGAGTCTTCATTGTGTATATAGTTCTGACTGTCTCCCGTCTCGGCCTCCTAAGTATGTACAGCCACTGGGAGTAGCTTGGCAGTGACAGGCATAAAGTGGTGTGATTTTTTTTTAAAAAGGGAGAAAGAAACAACAACAACAACAAAAAATGGCTGGACAGGGAAAGGAGAGAGAAAAGATTTGGGAGAGGGAACGCAGTAAGTGAACCCTTTCCCCCACACTGTTAGGAAATTTTCTGGCTATATCCCTAATCCTGCTTCAAAGACCTACCCCAGATCGCTCAGTGATTTCCAAATCTTGATGAATTCATTTGGTTTTGTTCAACCTTGAGAGAAATGTTTAGAAAAATGGTTTCCAGCTTCTTTTCTCAGCGGACCTAGTGATCTAAGGCCCGGTAGCTAGCTAGCATTATACTTTCTTCAGATCATTCATGATCAGGAGGGTTGAGAGTGGTCTAAGGTAATCTAAAATCTACCTACAGGTGTTGCCACGATGGTATCACTCCTAGGTCAGGAATCACCAGTGAATTGTTTGACCTATGGGCAGTGTCTGAGGACTATCGTAGCTCTTGGAATGAGTTTTTCTTCTCTCTCAGGCCCTTCCGGGAGGCGGTGCCAAGGTGCCTGGACCAGATTCAACTCAGAAATCAGAGCTGGAAAGACTTGAAAGGTCACCATGGCCAGCCACAGGCCCTTCTACAGATGCGGCCCATAACAGGTAATTGATGTGTGGGGTATTCCTATGCACACAAGTCTCTTGGTTCCTAGACTAGAGTTTCTGCAGACAGTGGCATCATCTCTGGCCAGCTCCCTCCATAGGGCCAGCATGGGACTCATATTGAAAGGTATGGAAGGTCAGGCTGTGGACCAGTTTCAATGGGGGCATTGAGAGTCAGCAGATGCGCACAGAGAGTTCCAAAGCCAGTCTCTAGTCCCAGCTGAGATTTCTCTAGGCTGGCAAAGGAGCCAGCTGAAGGAAGGGGCCCTGCGCCCAGCTGTGTTACTGCTCAGCAAATATTTATATAACCTTTGCCAAGCCCCGCCTTTCCCACCACCCCAGCAGTTGGGAACAGGAGAGAAGAGAGCCCCAACAGCCTTTTCATGGTAAGCTAGCATCTTCATAGGCCCCAACTTGCCATCCCTGCAGAGAGGCAGAGGATGCTGGGGAGGGAGGAGGAAGGACAGTGGGAGAGGTTGCTGCTCTAGCAAGTGCCTGATGAGCTGGGGTGAGGACTGAGAGATGTGCAGGAGGGCGTCAGTTACTGTCACTGGGTAAATTCCAGTGTGTGTATGACCATGCGTGTATTCTGGACATGTATCATCCCATTTGGTCCTAAACCCCCTCATGCTTCTGCCTCGACACCAGGTGTGACTATCTGCGCATGCCTGTATTGCTGCAAAGGTCTCCCATCACACTTCCTGGTCTCTCTGGGGTCTTCAGGGTCCCTGTGCATCACCCCTGAAGTCCTCCAGCGGCTTTCCCTCATCATGGCCCACCCGGCCCCTAGCTAACGCCTGACCTAATTTCTGACCACTCTGCCCTCTGTTTACTTTGCGTCAGCCGCACTGACCTCCTTCTGGTTCCCTGGCCATATATTTACTCTTGCCTTGGGGCCTTTGCACACATTCTTCTGTTTGTTGGAGCAAAGAAAGCTTTCCTGATCACCCTATGTCAACCAGCTTACACCCACTGCTCACCGCTCAACCTTGCTCTTCCTTATAGCGCAGCATTATTTAAGCTTATATCTTAATGTTTGTGTATTTGCTTGCCATTTCATTCTATATGAGCCAGTGTTTTCCTCTCCTGTACCCGCCGTGGCTTCCATGCAGCAGATATCCTATCAGGTATACACTGACTGCAAAAAAAAATATCATGAAGTTGGCATTGGCACCATCCCCATCCCGTTCTTCAGAGTGGAGCAAAAACAGGCGAGGTAACATCCCAGGTCGGTAGGAAATAGCAAACTGAAAACCAGGTTCTAGAATGTTCCCTAGACTTGTCACTCTGCTTCCCAAAGAAAAGGGAGCTGACCATGAGCACTGATGAAGGTGTACTGGTGAGCTGAATAGCCTCCCAGAGGGCAGTGGGGACTTTGGGTGGAGAGCACACATGGGAGTGCTTTGCCCGGGCTGACTCCAGAATGCAGGGGACATCTGGAGAAAGTTCACTTCAGCATGGGCTGGAACCACTGGCTCTCCCCAGGGCCCTTCTTCCAAAGCTCATTATGGGTTGGAAAGGGAAATGACAGCCGGCTAAATCCTGTCCCTCGCCTTATAACGTTCAGTGGAACATCGGTGGCCCTGGGGACCCCTGCTGCCAGCAGCCCTATGGCCGAGTGTATGGCCACATGTGTGGCCACGCGTATGTAGTGTCAGTCCTGAACTGCCCCTTGCCTTCAGACCTACAGCGCCTGAGAATGGAGTCAGGTGGGGCAGTGGAGGAAGCCTGAGGCAGGAAGGGGCGAAGCAGTGAGAAGGGGCTGAAAGAGTGTGAAGAGCCAGGATGGGTGGGAGCTGGGTCTCTGTCTCCAGGCTGCTGGTGCCACACAGGAAGGAGAAGAACTCAGAGCAGAGCCCTTGGATATAAACCCAGACAAGGGAGAAGTGAGGGCTGGCGAGTTCCACTTTTTCTTCCTGTTTTGGAACAAGTGCAAGATCATTCACTTCCTCCTGGAAGTCCCTCTTCCTCTCTAACACTGCTTATGTGGTTGCTCTGGAAAGACTTGTGCATAGGTGGCTGTGCATTCTCAGGCAACCTTGCACACATATTGCTTCTACGTCCAGCCACCTCTTGCTCGTGCTTGGATGCCCCCACCACACACACACAAACAGTCCATCTCTCCATCCCACGACTGGGTATGCACGGAGCTTCTGATCTTTCTGTGACAGCACATGTTCTGATGGCACCCTCTCCCACCTGCTCTCTCCATGAGCCTGCCACCCATACTCAGTGAGTGTCTATCCATTACTGACATAGCCACGTGCTTTGGAGCTCTCTTTTCTGCTTTGCTTTTCAAATCCAGACTTCTATGCATCTCCTGGTGCCTGTACCACTGTCACCGGGAACTCGAAGCAGGAATAACAGTCTTTGGCCTCTTTGGTGCACCCTCCTGAAGAGAGGTTGGTGGGTAAACCTCCTACTTGGTCTGCTGGCCCTTCTTCAGCTGCAGTGAATGGTCCTTTGCTGCCTGGCCAGAGACATTTGATAGTCCAGGGGCCTGAGCTGGCCCCTCGGGAACACCCTGGGACAGCTAAGTCTTTGAGCGGGAGTCAAACAAGGACGTACATTCAGAAGCTTGGGTTGCTCATTTTGCCTGGCCCAGAGCTCCCAGCTGTGGCCACTTTGTGGCTCCCCAAAGTGAGGAAGATGGAGAGGTTGCTTAGGGGCATGCCAGAAGGGTCTCTGGGTGTTCGGCAACAGGGCCTGAGAGCCCAAGCTGATGACAGGAGAAGCCACAGTCTTTGTCTTGGGAAAGTTGCTGCCCCAGTGGAAGGCCTGTGACCCCCTCCTGTGACGTGTTCCCAGGTTTTAGGGAAACAAGATACACATAGCAAGGCAGTGCTAGACTGGAATGGGAGCGGGAGGGGGGTGGGGGGTGGGGTGGGGTGGGGGTGGGGGTCTGAGCTTTGTGCTGGTCCTGCCACTCGGAAGCTAGGGAATCCCACCACCTAGTTAAGCCTAGTTCCCGTTTCTTAGCTTGTAAATCAAGGTAAAGAATATCGAATTCATACTGTTGTTGAGATTAAATGAGATAATTCCATGTTAATGTTTCATAAGCTGTTCCTTTACAATTGTCAAGGAATCACCAAAGCACAAATTACTGTAGTTACAAAGTATGCACCCGAGGTTTGGAGCAGCCCAGAGTCAGATAGCAATCCCACTGTAACAAGGGTAAATTAAGGCTCCCCGAGGAGAGGGGGTGTTGAAATGATGAGTGCGGCAACCAAGCATTGCCACCTTGGCAGGAAAATTCTATTTGAAAGATGGCTTGTGTTGCTTTGGAGTTCTAGAAAGTCAAACAAGAGGAGGGGGAATCAACATTTACTGAGCGTCTACTGTATACCACGTACCTTACATATACTGAACACCTATTGCATACCAAGTACCTTATATACACTGTGTTCTGTTGCCTTCCAACAATAATCCTAGTCCCATATTGTCATTTATCCTTAGAGCAAACAACTCTCCTGAAGCCTCAGAGGTGGGATCTGACCCAGCCTATCAAACTTCCAAACGTGTGCTCTTTTGGCGATCTCAGCTTGCAGGAAACTTTCAGGCACATAGAAGCCCAGCTGGCTTACCACCAAACATATGGGTTGTGGAGCAAAGGAGGAGGCTGGCAGTTAAAGAGGAGAGACAAATGGACCAGGAGACAGGTGGGCGGGGCTGGTAGAGCAAAGCCATACCCATCTCAACAGCTTTCTTCCATGCCTATCCTCCCTGATTGTCAGCCAAATTGCACGTCATCACACCCAGTGAAAACTCAGCAGCTCAATTGTAGGTTACTAGGACACCCAAGTCAGCATCTGTTGCCATGGAAACCCAAGCATGCATCCAGGGAATAACCTGGCTTACTCCAGGTTTTAAGAAACACTGCATAAGACACACACTGCAGTCACAGAATGGTCCACTATTGTGTTCTGAGAATTAAGTGGAACTTTGAGAGCCAAGGGCTCTCTGAAATTAGCCCTTCCATTCTGATTATACATACTCCCTCCCTCCGTCCCTTCTTATTTTCTTTTCGTGGTGTCTGTGTCTCACTACTCTCCTCTCCCCACTGACCTCATACATGCCCCTGACACAGTCGCAGACCCTTATGTCTGGAACCCAGCCAGAACAGGTTCAAAGAGCTGCAGCTGGTGTCTCCAGGAGCTGCTACATTCAATAATGAGTGGGAGCTGAAGGAGAAAAGGCCACACCTCTTCGACCCCTGTAGGCTCACTAACCTCTTAGAAATCTCTAAGCCTCAGGTGCCCATGGCAACAACCTGTGCACACCCTACTCATCCCCATGCCATCTGTGCCCCAGATCTGCTCACTCCACAGATGCTCACCTATATGCCTTAATGTGTCACCTAAGAGACGGGGCACGTGCTGGAAAATCTTCAGTGTGCCGGTGTTAAAATGTAGAACATAAAAGATTTTATTTATTTTATGTATGTGAATACACTGTTGCTGCCTTCAGACACACCAGGACAGACTAGAAGAGGGCATCGGATCCCATTACGGATGGTTGTGAGCTACCATGTGGTTGCTGGTTGCTGGGAATTGAACTCAGGACCTCTGGAAGAGCAGTCAGTGCTCTTAACCGCTGAGCCATCTCTCCACAGTTAGTTCCAGTGGGGGTGGGTTCCTGATAAAGCAGGAGTTAAGCCCTCTCTCTCTCACTTATGTTCTCTTGACTCCCTACTTCCCCCACAGAAGGTCCTTAGCAGACTGGCCCTTCAGTCTTGGACTCCCATCTCCCAGAAATATAATAAATCAATCTCTGTTCTTCATAAATGACCTCTTTGAGGTATGGTGTTAAAGTAGCACACAGGGAACAAAGGTACCAGCCCAAACCACCTTTTGCGTGTAAGCAATGTCTGAGTGAGCCAGGTCACAATGGGGAAAAGGCCAGAGTCACCCTGTAACCTGAGATGATAAGCTTAGTTCTTAGATTGTTCTTTGTAAATTTATTTTATTTTTAATTGTGTATGTGTGTGTATGTTTATGTACATGAGGTGCAAGGGCCCTCTGAGACCAGAAGAAGATGTCAAATCCCCTGGAGTTAGACTTAAAAGTAGGTGTAAGCCTTGATGTGGGTGCTAGGAATTGAACTCAGATCCTCTGGAAGAGTGGAAGGCACCCAGCCCCTGAGCCATCTCTCCTTTCCTACAATTAACTTGGTTCTGTGCATAGCTACATGCTGTACTCATGACGCTGCGCTCATGACCCAGATCCCAAGCCACATGTGGGTACCATTTGCCAACGGAGAACATCGCAGGCGTAAGTGAAAAAGGTCAGAATAAGTTCTCACTCCCAGTAAAGCCCACAAACATCATTTCCAACATGAAGGCAAACACACACTTGGAAATATACAGTGTTACCATTATTTAGGATATGTGTGTGACATCTTAGGCCTGTCACTGCGTTGATGTCTGTCACCACACGACTGGTGATGGCTAGCATGCACTGAATCCTTATGATATCTAAAGTAAACATAGCAACAAATGAATTTCATTCTCACACCTTAGGAGACAGAGGCACTGTGGTCCACAGTCTTCAGCTGCTTTAGCAAAGGAGGAGGCAGAGAATGCAGCGACCGCACCTAGCTGGGAAGAGGACCCAGCAGTATGGCTGTGTGCTTTCAGCCACGCGCTGCTCTGACAGCTCTGATGTCCCCGTGTTGGTAAGCCTGATCTCAAAAGCTTGTCTAACTAACTGCGTGCCTGGGGAATAGCACTGAAAAGCAGTGAGACCATTCTTCCAAAGAGAACTCAAGGCCTAATTCCAGTGTATCAGTCACCAAGTTTAAGTAGCTTAACTTTGGCTTGGGTTTTGTGGGATACTCTGTAACCTCAGAACTTGGAGATGGAGAAGGGATGATTATGAATTTAAGGACACGTGGCTCATTTGGTAAAGTTCCCACTGCATGAATGTGAGGACCTGGGTTTGAATTCCAAGCATCCATGTAAAAGCCAGGCATGGCGGTATGCACCTGTAACGCCAGCACTGGGTCTCCATGACACTGGTTTAGCAGAGTCAGTGAGCTTCAGAGTCAGGGAGAGAGAGACCTAGTGCATATGCACTCTCTCTCAAACACACACACACACACACACACACACACACACACACACACACACACATGTATATGTACAAAGAGTTCTAAGGCAGACTGAGCTACATAGTGGGGCCAGGCTGGACAGCATAATGTCAAAAAGGGGGGAGGGGAGTCTAGGGAGGTGGGTTGAAAGTTTAGAGCATTTGCTGCTCTTGCAGAGAGCCCAATTTCGGTTCCAAGCACCCACAGGGTGATTCACAACTATTGTCGTCTGAATGAGAATGACCCCGTTAGGCTCATATATCTGAATGCTTAGTTCCCAGCTGGTGGAACTGTTTGGGAAGGATTAGGAGGTGTGGCCTGGTTGAAGGAGGTGTTTCACCAGAGGCAAGCTTTGAGGCTTCAAAATTCCATGCCATTCCCAGTTAGCTCTCTTGGCCATGTGCTTGTGGATCAAGAAGTGAGCTCTCAGCTACTGTTCCAGTGCCCTGCCTGCCTGCCTGCCTGCCTGCTGCCTGCCGCCATGCTCCTTCTCATGATGGTCATGGACTCTAACCCCCTGGCACCAGGAGCCCCAAATTAAATGCTTTCTTTTGTAAGTTGTCATGGTCATTGCATTTGATCATAGCAATCGAAAGGTAGCCAACACAGAAACCATTTGTACCTCCAGTTCTAGAGGATCTCACACCCCTCTGGCCCCTGTGGGCATCAGGAATGCTCGGGGTATATTACATGCATACATCATTAATACATACATACATACATACAGGCAAAATGTTCAATAAAGTAAAATAAATAAATGTTTAAAATTTTTCAAAAATCAAAGGAAGGAAGGGGAAGAAGGAGAGAGGGAGAAAGGAAAAGAAGTAACTTTATTTTGATACTCTAACAACCTCTAAGACAGAAGCCATTGGCCCAGTGAGTTGAACCTTAAAATAAAATTGAAATAAATACTTCAAGCTAACATCCCTGTAGACCTTTTAAAGTACTCTTACATATTCTTTTCTACTTGGTTCCCCCCCACACACTAGGCAAAAATAATGTCATCCCCCCCTTTGGTTTTTCAAGACAGGGTTTCTTTGTGTAGCCCTGGCTATTCCTGGAACTTGCTTGGTAGTCTAGAATAGCCTCAAACTCAAAAGATCTGCCGCTTCTGCCTCCTAAATGATCGGATTAAAGGTGTGCACACTAGCCTGGCTAAAAATTTTTTAGAGTTGATGTTTATTTTGAGTCAGGCTCTCACTGTGTAGCCCTGAATCACCTGGAACTCACTATGTAGACCAGGTTGGCCTTGAACTCATAGAGATCCACCTACCTATGCCTCCCAGGCGATGGGATTTAATTTCATTTTTATAAATGAACAAACTAAGACTCAGAGAGGTTAAGTAACTTGCTTAGTACCACACAGCAAACTAGAGATGTTTAGTATTGAACTCCAGATCTTAGATTAGCCCACTGCTCCTTCCCACGCAGAGAATGGGAATATACCATATGCCAAGTGCATATGGATCTGCAGACCAGCACTGAAATTGCTTGGTGCTGGCCCAAAGAGGCGACAACCATTATCTACTTCAGCTGCATATCCTTTCATTTTTTTTGTAGACACAGAAAGTATCTACCTCACCATTTATTTATTCATTTTTACTACACTATTATGGTTTCAATATGAAATGTTCCCATAGGCTCCTGAGTTTGAATACTTAACCCCCAACATCATTTGAAAGGTTGTGGAGGAAGTGTGTCACTGGAGGTGGGCCTTGAGGTTTTATAGCTTGGCTCACTTCCTGTTTGCTCTCTGCTTCCTGACAGTGGATGTGGTTTGATCAGTCTTCTCATGGTCCAGTCACCCTGCCTCCCTGCTGTGATGAACTGTACCTCTTCAAACTGTGAGCCAAAGTAAACACCTCCTCCTTTAAGTGACTTCTCCTAATATATTTGACCACAGAGATGAGAAATGCACATGGGGATAGAGCCCTGGGCCTCACAGGCGCTCCTACATCCCTAGCCCTGCCTCCCTTTTAGCTCCTCCCCTCCATGCACTTACCCTGCATATTCATTGGCCAATGACAGAGCTGGTCTGGCTCCCCACCAGAGGGATGCCTAGAGACTAGCAGGGGATGGGGGTGGGGGTGGGGAGAATAGAAGACAAAGGCACCACAAAATCGTGAGCAGCTCTTCCCTGTCCAACAGCACTCAGCCTGCTCTCTGGGAAAAGTGCAAACCCAGTGCCCATGTGGGGTTCTCGTCCCTAGCAGAGCTGGATGGGCATCTTGGGGTCTGACAGTCAGGTGTGAGCTAAGTTAGAGAGCAGTGGATGGGGCTCTCAGGGAGCAGAGGCGGGGCGGGGCGCTGTGCTCTGAGACTAGAGGTGTCTCTTTAAGACTTGAGCTCTGTGCCTCTGGGATAAAGAGCCAGTCTGGGAGAAGGCAGGGGCCCACAGTTTATTTTATTTGACATTTTTCAACGCCAGGACACTTTAGAGCCAAAGAGGAAACGAATCCCATCTGTTGCTGAGCCCCCAAGAGAAGTTCAAGAGGACAGGCTAGGGAGAGAAAGGAGGGGAAGGGGGAGGAAGCAAAAAGCTGGAACATCTAGCCACACACGGAGTAAGGACACCACCTGGAAGAGACGGGGTGTGGCAGAGTCCCCACACTCCCTCTGTGTTTACCCACAGCTCCCTCAAGATGGAGCCTGCTGATGTTGCCTACTGCTCTCGGGCCCTTGGCATAGGTTATGCTATGGCCGTTCAGACGCTAAGGATGCAGATGACACACCTCAGTGAGATAAACATCACACCCCGGAGTTGTGGGGGTTGGCAGGCCTGTGGATGCTTTGGCCTACTACCTCCCAGGAGTTACTACTACAGAGTTCATACACAGCCCACCCAGACCAGCCCTGACACAGACAGACGTGTAGACATAAGTCAGAACCACACCCCTGGGGGATCGGAGAAAGCGTTGGGGTGCGGAGACTCTGACTTCCAGTCCCAGCACCTGAGTCTGCCTCTGGCCTCCACTCCCTCCCGCCTGTCTCTGGATGCTAAGGATGGGGAGGACAGATGGCCCGGAGACTTAACTTCATACTTAGATTAAATTCCAGACCCCACTATTTTTAGAAAAAACAAATTCCTTTTGTCTTTTCAAAGGGTAAAAATGTCCCAAGCTGTCCTCTCTGACAGTCTGCAGGGCTATGGGTTGAATATCGCCCCGCAGGACCTGCTCCTGCTGTCAAGCCCGCAATCAGTATAGGTGCCAGCTTTAAGAGGCTTGCTGACAACTTGAGAACTTCCATGGGAGAGGAAGGGGCCACCAAGACAGGAGCGGCTGGGAAAACTGGCTCACTTTAGAAAGTACTGACATTAGATGGGGGCATGTGTTCTCTTTCTTTTCTCTTTTCTTTCTTTGTCTTTTTTTTTTTTTGTCTATAGAGTAGCTGAGCAGTCACTCATTCGCAACCTGCTAACATATTTAGATGAGGAGTTAACACTCATCTCCTTTTCCCCAGACAATAATTAATCAGCAGGAGTGATTATAAAGCTGAGTCCAGCTAACTATTAAGAACTTTGTCATAGGGGCTGGTGAGATGGCTCAGCGGGTAAGAGCACCCGACTGCTCTTCCGAAGGTGATAAGTTCAAATCCCAGCATCCACATGGTGGCTCACAACCATCCATAACGAGATCTGGCGCCCTCTTCTGGAGTGTCTGAAGATAGCTACAGTGTACTTACATATAATAAATAAAATAAATCAAAATAAAAAAAAAAAAAAAAAAAGAACTTTGTCATAAGAGCTAATACCATGGAAAAAACAACTGCTTCACAATTTGGGGAGAATGTTTAGGAAAATGTGGTTTCCCAGGGCGGCAGGACTACTCTGGAGCTAGACCTAGAGGCTTGGGATTTTCTTTTCTTTTTCAAAATTTGCTGTAAAACTCTTAGGAGAAAACACAGGAGAATCACTATATGCCCTTGCATTTATCAGTGGTTTCTTGGATGTGATCCTCAAAGCACAGGCAATGAGAAAAAAAAAATCAAATACACTGGAGTTTTTCAAAGCAAAACCTTCAGCAGGTGTAATGGTGTGTACCTGGAGTTCCAGCTGCTAAGGAGGCCAAGGAAAGGATGGCTTGAGGCCAGAACTTCTAAAACATCCTAAAAAACAGTGAGACCCCACCCAGTCTCCTACACCTCACACGCTCGTGCAAACACACACACACACACACACACACACACACACACACACACACACACACACGCACACTCAACCAAGCAAAGTGCTGTGAATCTGCAATTCCAGCACCTGAGCAGCTGAGGTAGAGAATCTTGAGTTTGAGGCCAGTCTGGGTTATTTAATAAGACCTTCGCACAAATCAAAACAAAAATAAAACCACCTAAAACCAAAACAATTTCTGTGTGTGTGCACCAAAGGACAGTACCAATAAAAAGAAGGGTAATCCACAAAATGATAGAAAATATTTGCAAATCATATGTGCAATCAACCAAAATATATTTTTAAAACTTTTTTTTTTTTTTTTTGAGACAGGGTTTCTCTGTGTAGCCCTGGCTGTCCTGGAACTCACTCTGTAGACCAGGCTGGCCTCGAACTCAGAAATCCTCCTGCCTCTGCCTCCCAAGTGCTGGGATTTTTAAAACTTTTAATAGTAAAATCCAAATAATTGAATTTTTTAAAGGGCAAAGGGTTTGAGTAGATATTTCTAGAGAGAAAAGCTCTAAAGGGTCAATAATCGCTTAAAGACATCTCTGCTCCTTAGGGAAGTGCAAACCAAAACCATAATGGTATATCTTCTCTCCTTTATTAGACAGGCTATTATTAAATATATATATATATACTGTTTGAGGATGTGGAGAGAAGGAAAATCTCACATGATGTTGGAGGAGATGAAAACTAGGGCAGGCATCCCAGAGAACAGCATACTGGATCCTCAAACGATTACAGAGAGTATAGACTCATCCTCTGGCCCAGCAACCCATGACTGGGTATACTGAATATGTTCCTGCAGTCACACCTTTATGGTAGCACAATTAAGAACAGCCAGGGCCCTGAATTAACCTGTGTGTCCACTGATGGAGGAATGAGAAAGAAAACGTGATACATGTTGTGAAGGAATGTTATTCGACCATAAAGAGAACGCAATTGTGCCCCTTCCATCACCGGGATGAATATGGAGAGCTCTGTGTTGGCTGCAAGTCAGTAAGGCGCGAAAGGTGACTAGGTCAGGTGCCACTCATATGTGGAAGCTGGTCTTCTTAGGAGGAGGGTGGAAGCTACTGGAAGTATGGGGTCAGGGAGGCTGACAAGCAAAGTAGAGTTGGGACTGAAGAGTAACCTTTTTTTTTTTTTTTTTGGTTTTTCGAGACAGGGTTTCTCTGTATAGTCCTGGCTGTCCTGGAACTCACTTTGTAGACCAGGCTGGCCTCGAACTCAGAAATCTGCCTGCCTCTGCCTCCCGAGTGCTGGGATTAAAGGCGTGCGCCACCACGCCCGGCTGAGTAACCTTTTTTTTAAAGATCTATTTTATTATTATATCTAAGTACACACTGTTAACACTGTTGCTGTCTTCAGATGCACCAGAAGGGAGTGTCAGATCTCATAATGGATGGTTGTGAGCCACCATGTGGTTGCTGAGATTTGAACTCATGACCTTCGGAAGAACAGTCAGTGCTCTTAACCACTGAGCCATCTCTCCAGCCCCAAGAGTAACTTTTTAAACAAGATTGTTTTATCCTTAATAGTGTGTGTGTGTGTGTGTGTGTGTGTGTGTGTGTGTGTCTGTCTGTCTGTCTGTCTGTCTGTCTGTCTATCATACATGCACATGAGTGCAGGTGCCCAAGAAAGCCAAGGGCATGGGATCCCTTTGAAGCAGAGTTACAGGTGGTTGTGAGCCACCTAACACGGGTACTAGGAAGCCAACTCGGGTCCTCTGTAAGAGCAGCATGCACTGTTAACCACGGACCCATCTCACCAGTCCCAAGAGTAACTTTTAATAATCTATGGCATTACTAAAGTATGAGAAATGTCTCCTAATACCCTGTGGTTGACAGCAATTAATTATATACTACAAAATAGCCGGAGGAGATGATTTTTAATGTTTCTGACACAGAAAAAATGATGTCTTCATTGATGGATTTGTCAATTACTTGATCTGACCACATCGTATACTTTTATTGAAATATGTACAGTTATTTTCTTCAAAACAACAAAAGCCAGGTGTGGCGATGCAGGACTGTGATCTAGCACTTAGGAGGTGGAGGCAGGAAAATCAGGAATTCAAAGTCATTTTCAGCTACATAGTGTGTTCAAGCCTGACCCATGTTGTAGGGTCTCATTCTGCTTCAAAAACTAGAACTAAACAATGAAAAATACCAACTAACCCCCCAAACAACCAAAATAAAAAATATATTTGAAAAAAAAATCACAATGCAACACCACAGGTGGATTTTAAGTGTTTTACTGAGGTCGTGTGCTGGAAGCTTTGGAAGGTCAGGTCCTTTAGGAGGCAGAACCTAGTTTAATGCCTTAGATCATTAGGAGTGTGCCCTTTAAAGGCTGGGAGACCTTGATCTTGTCCACAGGGCCACTGGCTTCACCGAGCTCCCCCATATCCCTCCGGGATGTACTTACTACACTGTCATGGGCCTCAAAGCAACAAAGACTACCATCCATGCACTGAAACCCTCAAGACTCTGACCCCAAACTTTCCTCTTTAAAACCACCTACCTCAGGCATTTTGCTACAGTAACAGAGAGCTGCCTAACACAATGAGGATGATGACTTTTTTTTTTTTTTCAAGATAGGGTTTCTCTGTGTAGCCTTGGCTGTCCTGGAACTTACTCTGTAGACCAGGCTGGCCTCAAACTCAGAAATCCGCCTGCCTCCCGAGTGCTGGGATTAAAGGCATGCGCCACCACGCCCGGCTGCGACTTTTTCTTAAACCAGAAATGGATAAGCAGTGAGACTTCAGAGGACACAGAGCTGGTGGCAATGGAAAATGGTCCCAATTCAACAGAAAACAGTGTAATGGTTCCTCGAGAGAAGACACACACAACAGCAATTCTATGTGACCAACAATTCCTCTCTATGTGCACGCCAAAAGGAACTAAAAGCAAGGACTCAAACAGGTATTTATACAACATAGTCCACAGTAACCCAACGTAGGTTCCCGAACCTAGGCTTCCTGAACCTAAAATGTGGCTTAAAAAAAAAAAAAAAACCAAAACCGAACCAGAGCATCACACTCCAGGGAATGTTATTCAGCCATGAAAAAGGAAATTTGGACACATCCTACAATACGAATGAGCTTTGATGATGTTATACGAGGTAACATAGATCACAAAATGACACTTGTGTAAGTTGCCTAGAATAGTCCAAACCACAGAGTTAAACTTGTACATGGTAGCTATCAGGGGCAAGAGTGTAGCAGGAAGGGAAGCCACTGTTGAATGGAGTATGGAGTTTCAGCTTGGTCACCTGAAATGCAGTGGAGGTGGGTGGAGGTGATCAGGGACCACAATGTGAATGTATTTAGTGCCACTGAACTGCATTTAAATCTGTCTCTTCTAGAACAGTGGCTCTTTGCACACTTCACAAATTTCCAAACTTAATTTTAAGCATGTGACTCCTTTGGTGGCAGTGTTCCAGTCTCTCTCCAATCTACTGTGCTCACTCGTTTGAAGAATGTGCATCTCCGGTTTGCTGAGTGACAAGCCAGGAAGTCACCTGCTGCTAGATAGGGCCAGGACTTTGACTTGTGGGAGCTGAACACAAATGGGAAACACTTGTCAGAGGACAGTCCCCATGTGACAACCAAGAAAGAGTGAGAGCCACTGCTGCCCACTGTGGCTCACAGGGACAGTCCAAGGCCATCTGTGTCACCCACGAGTGGTTGGGGGCACAGAAAGAGGCTCAGCAGCCAGCTACACTGCCCAGGTAGGCCAGCTCTGGAGGTCCCTGGGAAGTGGACATTTAAATGGCTGTAGGACCCAGCTGATGGGTGGATGGGGAGTGTCACCATGTGGATAGGAAGGGCCCGACCCATCTTATGAACGGGAAAAACAATTTTCTTAGGAAAGTGACTTTAAAAAAAAGATTTATTTATTTTATGTATGTATGTGAGTATACTATAACTATATAGAGTTACAGTGAGCCTTCATGTGGTTGTTGGGAATTGAATTTTTAGGACCTCTGTTCACTCCAGTCAACTCTGCTCGCTCAGCTCCTGCTTGCTCCGGCCCAAAGATTTCTTTATTATTATTATTATTTTTTTTTTTTTTTGGTTTTTTCGAGACAGGGTTTCTCTGTGTAGCCCTGGCTGTCCTGGAACTCACTTTGTAGACCAGGCTGGCCTCGAACTCAGAAATCCGCCCGCCTCTGCCTCCCGAGTGCTCTATTTATTATTATACATATACATATACATATATTATTATACATAAGTACACTGTAGCTGACTTCAGACACACCAGAAGAGGGCATCACATCTCATTATCGGTGGTTGTGAGCCACCATGTGGTTGCTGGGATTTGAACTCAGGACCTTCGGAAGAGCAGTCAGTGCTCTTACCCACTAAGCCATCTCGCCAGCCCAGGAAAGTGACTTTTAAAAATGAGAACTTGTATGCATGCTTTGCCTGCATGTATTTCTGTGTATCATATGTGCATCTGGTGCTGGAGACCAGAAGAGTGCACCAGATCCCTTGGGACTGGAGTTGCGGGTGGAAATGAGGTGCCTTGTGGGTGCTGGGAATTGAAATCAGGTCCTTGGGAAGAGCAGCTAGTGCCCTTAACCACAGGGTGCTCTCTCTCTCTCTCTCTCTCTCTCTCTCTCTCTCTCTCTCTCTCCCTTTCTCTCTCCTTCTCTCTCCCTCTCTTTCTCTTGTTCATTTTTATAAATGATAAAATCTAGCTGAAAACCACAGTGAGTGTGAGAGTATGAATGGAAACTGGGGAGGGCAGCTCAGGTTTGCAGGGACACCTAAGGGTTTTCTGGAATAGAGCATTTCCTGCTTTAATGTAAATGTGTAGCCCAAAAACACGTAACTGAGGAGCGAAAACACGTAACTGAGGAGCAATGAGCTGCATTAAAGTCACTGAACATTGTGAGCTGATTTCTTTCAATGCTGGCCTCCTAAGCACATTTAGGATGGTGTGGTGGTTTGAATAGGAATGGCCCCATAGACTCCTGTGTTTGAATGCTTGGCCCATAAGGAGTGGCACAATTAGGGGGTGTGGCCTTGTTGGAGGAAGTATGTCACCATGGAGGCGGGCTTTAAAGTATCCTATGCTCAAGACAGGCCCAGTGTGGCACACAGCCTCCTGCGGCAAGCAGATCAAGATGTGGAACTCTTAGCCCCTTCCTTCTCCAGCACCATGTCTGTCTGCATGCCCCCATGTTTCCTGCCATGACAATGCCAATACCTCTCTGAACCCTGAGCCAGCCCCAATTAAATGTCCTTTATAAGAATTGCTATGGTCACGGTGTCTCTTCACAGTGATAGAAGCTCTAGCTATGACAGATGGCCTTCTGTTTATGGTCCTAGGCAAGTACTCAGGGACAGAATACTTAAAACTAGGGCACAGTTATCAGGACTGAAAACTGACCGTAAAAGACACATATGGAATGGCATTTGCAAACAGCATCGCAATTTATAGCCTCATCTACTTTGTAAATATCATCGTATAGCCTCATCTACTTTGTAAATATCATCGTGATGTTTATCCTACATTCTCCGTAGGACTCCAGGCTTCTCTGGCCTCCCAGCTGCAGGGTGAGCAGAGGCTGCCTGTTCTCATTCCTGTCGCTCCTGAGGGCTTGGTTTTGACTTAATCAAGGGCACACACACTACTCGGAGGAAAGAGGATAAACGGTGTAGGCTGTGCTGTGGGCAAAGGCAACAGCTCCCCTGTCCTTTTGTTCTCGTAGCCTTCTATGCCCCACACCTCATCATGTTCCCAGCATTAGTCGGGGGCCACCAGATCTGTCCTTACTGCTGATTCTGGTGAGTGGGGACCCATACAGGCCGTACACTCCTGTACAGTCTCTGAGGGGAAGGCTGTGTCCCTTGGTTAGTCCAGGACTCTTAACAGTCTTAATAGCTAACACAGTGAGCAACTACGCAAAGCCAGGAATTATACTAAGAAACATATAAGGAATTACACATATACTAACCCGTTTTAATCTTCACAGATAGTCCTGTAGTTATCTGCATTTAGCAGATAGACAGATTAAAGTCTGGAGGTTTACTAACTAGCTCAAGCTCAGACAGCTAATTAATTCTAGAAATCCAGGTACTTTAGTCAGAGTGGGTCTCTCCACGCAGGGGTCCTGTGCCTTGGTACTTGGTACTTTGGGGACATTAGTGGGGTTGTAAGAATGCTGATGTACCCTGAGGGTGAGGGTCCTAGAATTTCCTAGCAGAGATGCCACAGTCCTGAGCCCTCAGCCCCAAAGGCTTTGTGCTTCCCTCTGCACTATCCGGCTGGCACATCAAGGGACAGGGACTTGATGCTCCGGCACTGGCACTTCCCAGGGCTTATGGTCTGTTTGGAAAAGCTTCTCCACCACCTTGGCTCTCCCTTCTTCCCATCCCAG
Organism: Mus minutoides; assembly: GCA_902729485.2. NCBI lineage: Eukaryota > Metazoa > Chordata > Mammalia > Rodentia > Muridae > Mus > Mus minutoides. The sequence continues at coordinate 598,796 of LR750283.1, read as the reverse complement.
GCGTCTGACCACAGCAGCAGCTGTGTTCTGACTACAGCAGACCTTCTCTATCCCAGCTCCAGGCTGGCAGATCTGAGCGTGAGGTCGGGCTGCCCCTGGGATCCTCCAGGCAGTAAACAAGTCATGGATGCGTCAGTTGTTTTGCTCCAGAGCAGCCTCATCAGCTGGACAGACCCTGACCAGACCTGCCAAGTTTATCCCCCTGGGTGGGCTGCGGGCTGGGAGTGGCGGATGGCCTGGAACTCAGCGCCATCTTTCCGTGCCCTTGAAGCTCAAGGGCTTCATTAGGAGCAGTGATCTCTGGCAGGCTGGTTTTAGATACCTGAGGGATAGGGAAAGGGCTGCTGCGGCTTTACAGGGGATCTTAGGGGCGGAGACCCCAGAAAACCGTAAGTGAAGAACGGAAGTGGCAGGTCTGCTGAGAGATACATCAGAGAAGTTTCCAGAACCATGCAGCACTCTGGACTCAGGGCTTGAAAAAGTTGGCCAGAACACCCCAAACCCCAACAATTCAAACGCTTCCTGTCCTCTTTCCGCTTCCAAGACTGCTGTGTCTACCCCAGCTGTCTCCAAGTCTACCCTGTCAGGAAAAGATAAACTGGGCATCCCTGGGGGTCCAAGGGCAGGAAAGAAGGCTTAATAGGGTGGGGTAGGGAATAGGGTGTGGCATTATGGGTAGAAGGATGGCAGAAGCAGAAGTCCACCAAGGACCAGAGTGGTAATCCCTGGCAGAGTGGAGTCAACACCCCGACTCTTGTCTGACTGGCCCTTTCATCTAAATGTCGCTTTCTCTTAGCAGGTAGGAGACGACATTATTCACCTGTTTTTTGTTTGTTTGTTTGTTTGTTTGTTTTTGCAAAGGTGGAAGCAAATTAAGTCATCCACAGTCTACCCAGTTTGCAGAAGAGCTGGCCCTCAGATATGTCCCCAAGCCTCTTTGGAGGACAGGCTCAGGGAGAAGGGCTTAGCTTAATGGACCAATCAGCTCCTCCGTTTCCAGCCCCACCCACCATACACATCTGGAATAAGCTACAGCTGGTTGCAGAGGCAGTCACCTCGGGCACAGCAGCCCTCTGAAGGTGCCTTTTATTACAGCACAGTAACCCCATCCCCTGCCACCGTCCTGTTCTCCCACATCTCCTGCACCAGCCGGCCTCTTGTGCTTACCCCGTCGTGATGTCATCGTCTTCCGTCATGGTCTTGCCCATGAGGTCACTGTCACTCATGTAACCGGATTTGAGGTCCACCTCGTCAGAGTCCAGGGACTCCACCAACTCCAGGCGGGAGATGTGGCTGAGTTTGCTGGGGCTCCGCATCGGCATGGTGTGGGAGTAGTGTGCCCGCTCGCCATGCATGTACCAGGCTGGTGGTCCCTCGGAACGGCAGCTCCCCCCAACAGAGGGTGCGTCGCCAGCCTGCAGCCGGGGACTGGACTGGCCATAGCGCCAAGAGAGCGGAGAGGAGCGGTTGGAGAGGCTGGACACGCTTCGGGGGTTGGCATCATCACTGTCGTAACAAGGCATCTCCAGGGAGCTGCAGGAGAGAGGGGACAGCACAGACTTAGTCCTCAGCCCAGCCACCCTGTGCCCTGTTAACTCACTGGGATGCCCCACTGTGGGGCCTGCTAAGTGTGTGTTCCTTTGTTACAGGGTATCTCAGGCTGTCAAGGGACAATGATCCTCCTAAGTACCCAAGGCACGGATCCCATACTGAGCCTATCCTGGGAGAGTAGCCAGTGTTTAATACTTTTTTTTTTTTTTTTGGTCATTTCTTTGGTAAATAGCTCAAAGAAAGAAATTAATCTTGCTGACTGCTGACCCACTGCTTCCTATCAGTGAGACGGGATAATGCCTACCGACCCTATGTAGGGTTGGGAGGACTGTAGTCATACAGAGCTGACTGGGTCTAACATGTAGATGCTCACCGAACCAGAATGAGCTAGTGAGCGCTGGTGGGGTGGGGTGGGGTGGGGTGGGGAGTGGAGGCTGCTGGTCCAGAGCTCAGAAGACCTTGACTGTCCACTTTGTTTGGGATGGATAGTCAAGGTGGCTATCACCTCGTTTGTCAATGAGCAAAGGACTAGCTGACCCCCAGGTTCCAGATCTATGTAAACCTAAAATCGAGGGCTGGCGAGATGGCTCAGTGGTGGTTAAGAGCTCCGACTGCTCTTCTGAAGGTCCTGAGTTCAAATCCCAGCAACCACATGGTAGCTCACAACCATCCGTAACAAAATCTGATGCCCTCTTCTGGAGTGACTGAAGACAGCTACAGTGTACTTCCATATGATAAATAAATGTCTTTAAAAAAAAAAAAAACCTAAAATCGAATGTGGAAGGTACAAGATTTTAGGAACCTTGGATATTACAGCAGGCCCCAGGAAGAGTGGTCAGCCATGGGCCCAGGCATCAGGGGAAGCAGCAAACCTCCCAGCCCCACCCTCAGTCCCCTAGGGAACAGACATGGCCTTCACCAGGTAGAGGACTCAGGAAAGCAGACGAAAGGTACAGCAAGGCTGGGCATGGTGGCGCGCGCCTTTAATCCCAGCACTCAGGAGGCAGAGGGAGGCGGATTTCTGAGTTCGAGGCTAGCCTGGTCTACAGAGTGAATTCAGCCAGGGCTACACAGAGAAACCCTGTCTCGAAAAACCAAAAAAAAAAGAAAGAAAGAAAAAGAAAGGAAGGAAGGAAGGAAGGAAGGAAGGAAGGAAGGAAAGAAAGAAAGAAAGAAAGAAAGAAAGAAAGAAAGAAAGAAAGAAAGAAAGAAAGAAAGAAAAGAAAAAAAGGTACAGCAAGATTCAGGGTCACAAGCCTTAAGGCCACTAGGTCAGGCTAATACCAGAGGGCCTGAGGCTAGGGTCCCTGGGTCCTTCCCGATAGGGCCAGAGAGGAAATATGGCTGAGATCTGGCAAGAATGGTGGTGGTGAGGGCTTTGGTTCAGTCTAGCACCACCACCAAGCCTCGCAATTGTGTGGCTCCAAATTCTGTGGCTCTTCTCTATCACACGGCCTGACCGAAGTTAGACAGGGTTAAATCAGGTATGTGGACCACCACAGCAAGGTAAACTGAGGCAACCTATGGCTGGACATGTCGTACACAAAGCAAAAGAGTCTTTCATCTGTGATCACTTCCCTTTCACGGGGACATTAGTCACAGGCCATTGGGTTTTTTTGTTTGTTTGTTTGTTTGTTTTTATGAAGTTGCTTGAAAAAAGAAAAGCTCTCCCAAATGGTTTCTATTGAGCCAGAGAAAATGGTCTTCCTTCTCCTTAGCAGAACTGGAGGAGTCAGCAATCCTGGAAATCAGCATTGGGGTTCTTGCAGCTGACCCATGGGAATGAGTGATGGCTTGTGTGCTCTCCACTGGCCCACACCTGTCTTTCCCTCTGGGTCCAACAGTCCCAGCATCCCTTGCAGCTCTGCATCAGCTTCTAGTTACTGTGGACCGCAACACCATCTCCTGGGGGACAATGGAAGTTTCCTGATGTCAGGGAAGCCACGGTCAGTCTGGATGCTCACCTCCATATTCTAGTGCCTCATGAGGGATCATCAGGGAGGAGGCAGACCCAGGATGACTGTGCTGAACGTGGTAGGGACTGTCTCACCACAGATGAAGGTCAGGGCCTCATGCAGTAAGCACTTAGCAAAAATAGGCTAACCATGAGATGGTGATGGTGATGATGATGATGATGATGATAGAGAAGGAGGAGGAGCCGCAGGAGAACATGGAGGTATACAGGGGAACTTGTTTGGGTACTTGGCTTCCAACACAGTAGCAAGCACATAAGGAAGTGAGGGTCCCCCACTCACTTCTGCCCCTGGCCTACCCTCTGTATTACTTTCTGAACAGAAAATGTCTCTCCCCTATTTTGAGGCTCTATTTTCTTGCGTTTTGTTTTGTTTGTTGTTTCCTGTGACAGGGTTCTCTGTGTAACTGCTCTGGCTGTCCTGGCACTCATTCTGTAGACCAGGTTGGCCTCGAACTCAGAGATCCGCCTGCCTCAGCCTCCTGAGCGCTGGGATTCCAGGGATGCAATACAACCATCCAGTTTTTTGCACTAAACCCCATCTCTAGCTCTCAGGGGAAAAGGTTTCTAGCTCACAGCTGATCTTCTGACCTGCAGCCAGAGCCTGGTCCCAGGCTTGCCTCTGGTGTGGGGAAGGAGGAGGGGGAGGGGGAAGGGGAAGGGGAGATCAGTTTTGTTTCCTGTCCTCACCATCCCTACCTCAGACTCTCCTCACTGAGGGGAAACATACCTGCAGAAATAGAGGATGTGGCCCGGAAGTCAAGTTTCCATAAAGGAATGGAATCTAAATCATCCTGTGAGTCCCAGGGGGAGTGCGACCTTGGCAGACGCACCCTTGAACCCCCCAGGATGAGACTATATTGGCTCTGAAGGCTGGTGCCTCATGCTGTGTAGACACAGAGCTGCCCTCATCAGCCTGTGGGGTCCAGCGTGTGTGTCTTGTGTGTGTCTTCTCCTGGGTCTTTTCTCAAGCTTAGGGGAATATTGCTCCAAGGTACGGGGAGAGGTTGATTGATAAAAAGCACTTTAAAAGGCAAGAGAGCCATGGAAGTCGGGACACTGGTGTTTGGGTTATCCAAGTGTGGACCGGAGCTAATGTAAACTAAACGCTAAGAGAGGAAGCAACCCGGACAGAGTCCACAGTAAACAGAAGACCCAGACGCCTGTTGGTCCCTTCTTTTCCATAAAGGGTGACTGGAGCCAGAGGCCCCAAGGCTCTTGTCTCAACCAGTCAGCTTTAGGCTTCGCTGGGGCCTCAGGGCAGGCATGAAGACACCAGGAGGCTGGCTGGAGTGTCTGCCTCTGCCCTGCTTCTGGGGGTGAGTCATTTGGGGTGTGACTTTTATAGCAGCTCAGCAATTCTCGGCTCCTTTGGCACGATCTTGGCCGGTGACTTGGCATGGAGAGATGTCCTAGAAACGTCCTTGGATAAGGGAAAGATTCGTCTATAGGGGGCTAAACTGTTAGATAACAGCTGAGTTAGAGCTTCCACTCTACCTGGATTCCTGTTTAGGGCTTGTGGATGGGCAGGGGCTGTACCAGGGCTCCTGAAACAACATAGTCAGCTTTCCCCAGACTCCCCTGACTCCCCTGACTGCCCCTCCTAGTCGTCGGGAAGATGCTTAGGTGTCTGGGACTAAGAGCCAACTCTTTTTTGTTTGTTTGTTTGTTTGTTTGGTTGGTTTGGTTTGGTTTTGGTTTTTCGAGACTGGGTTTCTCTGTGTAGCTCTGGCTGTCCTGGAACTCACTCTGTAGACCAGGCTTGGCCCTGAACTCAGAAATCCACCTGCCCCTGCCTCCCATGTGCTGGGATTAAAGGTGTGCACCACCACGCCCAGCTAAGAGCCAGCTTTATGAAGTCAGGGATATGAGTGGGCCTGTGGGGGATAAGGGGAGGGGAAAGGTCTCAACAAGAAGTCCTAGGGCCAACGGATGAAGGAAGGCTCCCAAAGCCGAGGTTCAGCAACAGTCCTGTGCTCCCACAGAGACTGCAAGTCCCTAAAGGTAACAGGTCCTCTGACACTGAAGGCATGAAGGTGTGTCTGGATACTCCACTGACTGGTCGTGCCCTGAGCTAATAAAACTCCCTTTCCCACTGACCCCCCATGTCCCAATTTTGCATTCAGTTTTCTAGCACCAGGAGACACAGAGGAACCTATCGCTAGTTCTACTGAGGAGGCTTCTAGTTCTTAATAAACAGGCCCTCTATGTCCATGCCCCACGATTTCCCAGTTTTGGCTGCCTGCTCACCTCCCCCCTCAGAACTTAGCTGGGCCCTCTGTCCCCTTTAGAGCTGACAGTATGAGCTCATCTGAACAACCCAGGGAAGCCCAGAGGAACTGAATGGGAAATTCTGACTCACGGAGGGACCGGTGCCAGAATGCTGCTCTTGGGGAAAAGGGCTGAGGGAGGGCTGTGTACCCTATAGCTGGGGGGTTGGGGGTTTCTGTAAGGGCTGGGAGACAAGAAGGGATACCACGGGGTTGATTTTGTGGGTACTAGTATGAAGGCCCTGCTGGGCACTCAGCCCTCCTTTAGGAGTAATAGAAGAGACTCGAGGACACCTGGCTGATAGAAGGCTGATGAGTCCAGGTGTTGGGGGGGGTGTCCCTAGCACCCCAGAGGGATGGGACTGAAAAGCAGGAGGGATGTTCAGTAAACAAAGCCCTCTTGAAAGAGGAGGAGACTGTAGCCTACACAGAGAGACCAGGTATCACAGACTGCACAGCTGGGCTTCCCACCCATATCCAGCCACCGACACGGGTGATAGCCTGTGCTCAAGCATAAGCAAAGGCAAGACCAAGCAGGGTTTCTGCTGTGGTGCCGAGTTCTCCTTTCTTTGTAGCACTAGCAATATGGGGCCCCAAATGCCTGCTGTTCACAGAGGCCAAGGCCCTCTGGTCAACCTGGGATGCCCATGGGGAGGTGTGGGGAGACACCGAGGCCTTGCCCTCCAGACCCAGGAAGAGCATGCCACCGAGGGCAGCCCAAGCTTACCTGTGAGTCACCTGGGAGCCTCGAAGGCTGGACATGGTTTCTTCCAGGTTCTGTCGGAGATCCAGAACATTCTGCACTGTTCTCTTTCTCTGCGACTCTGGATCTGGCGAGGAGAACAGAAAGAGGCGGTGAATGGGGAGGACTCTCTGAAGGAGCCCGGGACTCAGGGAAGGGGAGGCAGACCCTGGGGCCGGCCACCTGCTTCTTCTGTTCCTCAAAGATGACCGACAGAGCAGGTGCAGCCCCTCTTAAAGGAAGGGACACGCTGATGGGCAGAGCTTGCCTAGTTCCACCATATAAGTATCCCTACATGGCCAGTTTCAATCTGTCAACATATCACGGGCTATTGTTTGAAGGGTTGGGACATGTGGGGTTGCTCTGAAAGGTCTAAGAGGCAGTTCTGACAGCCTCCTAAAGGTGAGGTGGCTGATGGGAGCGGGAGATGAGCAGCCATCTTTTGGGGCAGTTCAGACTCTATCCAAGAGTTAGAATCCCGACTGAGGAAGAAGCAATGGGCAGGGTCAGACTCTGACCCAGGCAGGACCGCTGTGCTCAGCCTTGGTTTCCAGGCAGGATCACATTAGCCTGGACAGAGGAGATTGCCTCTAACTGTAAGCGAAGCCTCACACTTTCTCCCACCTAGGGATGGAAATAGCATCCAAATGATGGAACAATCCCAAGACCTTCTCCCTTCTATTGACCCATCCAAGAAATCTTTATCAAATCCCACTTGGGGCTGGGCGTGGTGGGGCACCCCTTTCATCCTGGCACTCAGAAGGCAGAGAGAAGCTGGTGAATATGAGTTTGAGGATAGTCTGGTTTACATATCAAGTTCTAGGCTAGCTGAGGTTACATAGTGAGGCCCTATTTCAAAAGAGAAAGAGGAAAAGGAAAAAAAAGAGAAGAAAACGAAGGAAAGAAAACAGCAAAAGAGCAAAACCTCTAAAAACAAAAAACAAAACAAAACAAACACAAAAATAAAACAAAAACAATCCAACTCAACTTGGTACCAGGCACTGTGCTAGGCTCTGAGGACACTAACGAGGCTCTTAGACCGTGTCCCATGGATAACCTTTTACATAGGGATCCAAAGTCGCTGTCACAGAAGAACCCAGCTTTCCCAATACCCAAGAGTTGGCTTCAGCAGTTAGTGACAGAGATAAGAGTGAGGCCAGCCCTCTCCTCCCTTCCTCAACCCTTCCAGTCCTCTGTGCAAGCCAACCTTACCCTAACTCCCAGGCCCAGCCTCTCTCCACCCACAGACTCAGCAGGGGAGCAAGCTCCTTCTGGCCGCCAAAGAGAACATTTCCGAATCCCCTAAGATGTATTTTTTTTTCTCAAGACTGAGCTCAGGCTGTCTGACTGTCAGCGGCTGGCTGGCCAAGAGCGGCTGGGTGGGGTGAAAGGGCCATGCTGTATGGCTCTCCCCAGAGCCTCTGGGGCACCTTCTTCTTGGGCCAGCTCCAATCGTGGGCCCAGCCACCTCTGTCTCCCTCCCTTGGGGTCCTGTCCCTGTCCCCCAGCTTCTCAAGCCAGTCCCATGTATTCAGGGATCCCTGTTGGTGTCAAGGAACAAGGAGAAATGGCAGGCCTCCATGCCCGTGGTCTGAGCTCTGTCCACAGCCCTGGCGTCATCTCTCTGGCTGCCAATGCCTGTTTATCCTGGCAAGTGTCGCCTGGCGAGTTGCTCCATGCCTATAAGAGATGGCTTGGCACGGGACATAGTCAGGGTCAGACAGTGTACACCTACATATTTTAAGTTTTAATTCACAAGACCCTATGTGGGATCAAGAACATGGCATGGGTTTCACAGAAGGGTGACGCCTTCTATGGTTTGGACAGAAATGAGCCAAGGTGCACATATCTCCAAAGGGTGTTTCCAAAGAGGAAAGTGACGGAGAGTTATTCAGAGGCTTCTGCGTGTGCCCAGTCCTCTGCACACATCATCCAGTCAAATGCCAGTGGGAGATTTGTGCTATCGTTCCATTTTACAGATGAGAATACTGACACTTCGAGATCAAATAAATTCCTCAAGGCCGCACAGCTAGCATAAGCACAGGGTAGAGCTAGAGTCTGAGAGAAACTCAACCTCTTTTGATGTAACACAGGGCACTCCTGTGTCAGCAGTGACATGCACAGTGACTGCATATAGTAAGTGCTTAACGATATCCCATGATTTAGTGAGAGCTACCACCATTTAAAATTTTTCATGTATGCGTACGTATGGGTATATTTGTGTGTGTATGCGTGAGTGTATATGTATGTATGTGTGCATATGTGTTGTATGTGTCTGTGATGTTGGATATTGTGGCATTAAAAATGTTCCCCGTCTCTTTAAGAAAAAATGTTTAAGCCATACAGTTGGCCAGCTTCATTCCTAATTCTCTAGGCTTTGGGGCACAGCAGAGAATGATGGGAACTAGAACCCAGAATCTCGGTCGGTAGTGACAAAGAACCATATACCAACTCCTGATATAACAATCATGGTGCTTCTCTCCCCAGCCTCCTCAAAGACCTCTACCCCAGCCCCTACATTTTTCCATATCAACAGAGTAGAGTAGTACACACACACACACACACACACACACACACACACACACACACACCAGCCTGGACTCTTCAAAAACCAAAGATACCAAGGTCCTGGAAATGGCTTGGCCTGGTCCTGCGTGTCACAGAGGTGGGAAGCCAAGGTACTGGAGCACACCATCAGGGGATGGCAGAGAGGCTAAGATTTATCTGTAGACCCCAGGGTAGGCTTAGAGAGGCAAGAAGGCTTGATTTAGTGGGAATGGCTGGATCTGCTCAGTGCCCTGGCTGGAACTATCCTGAAGTGGCTACTCCCTAAAGCTCCCTGGGTGCCTCAGCAGTGTCCCCTAGTGGCCAGCTACGGTATGACACCTTACATTTCCACAGTTGGGTCTGCTCTGTGTGTGTGTGTGTGTGTGTGTGTGTGTGTGTAGAATGTAGTATGTATGTGTGTGTGGGGGTGATAGTTATACTTCTGATCTCCAAGTAATTTTTCCATGTTTAGCCTTTATTGTTATATTTTCTTTTTTTTTAAGATTTATTTTATTTGGGCCGGGCGTGGTGGCGCACGCCTTTAATCCCAGCACTCGGGAGGCAGAGGCAGGCGGATTTCTGAGTTCGAGGCCAGCCTGGTCTACCAAGTGAGTTCCAGGACAGCCAGGGCTATACAGAGAAACCCTGTCTCGAAAAACCAAAAAAAAAAAAAAAAAAAAAAAGATTTATTTTATTTATTATGTAAGTACACTGTAGCTGTCTTCAGACACTCCAGAAGAGGACTCCAGATCTCGTTACGGATGGTTGTGAGCCACCATGTGGATGCTGGGATTTGAACTTATCACCTTCGGAAGAGCAGTCAGGTGCTCTTACCTGCTGAGCCATCTCACCAGCCCCAAGTTATATTTTCAAAAGAACTCACCCTACCCCTTACCCTCACCCCTCCACATCTGTACCCTATTCTACCCCAGCACCCAGCCTGTTTTTTACTAAGCTTTGTCTCTTTCTCACTGTCTGCAATGAGAATGAAGATCCGGGAAGGGATGGGGGGATTCAAAGCACTAGTGATTTGTAATGACATTAACATCACCTAAAACATTATTCTACTGGTTATGTCCTGATGTCTTGGAGGCTGCCTCTCTGTGTCTTGGTCAACCCTGTGGTCTCAGGATGTGCTCTGGGAGGAAAAAGCTGAGGTATGTCAAAGATAGAGGAAGATAGCTCTTCCTACTGTTCAGGATGTTTCCAACCTATGTGACACCTCTGTGCACGTTACAGCTAAGCTTTTGCAGAGCACGCCATGGCTCCCAGGATGTGTGTGTGTGTGTGTGTGTGTGTGTGTGTGTATCATGTGTGTCTGAGGAGTCTCACTACAGATCGACAATCAAATACACTTGAAACACAGGTGCATGCACACAGAAATGCCAGAGCCCCATATTTGCCTCATGAGAGGCACGACGCTAAGGATATGACTCTGTGGTATTTCATTGGATTCCAACTCCCCTATTCTTTCCATTATAATACCTTGCCTCAGAATATGCACATCTCGCCAAGGTGTGCCCGTACAGTGTTCGGTTATCCTGCAGATACACACACAGGAAGCGGTTTGGGTGGCTCTGCCTCCCATTGTGAGACAGGAAGGTGACTGAGACATTCATGAGGAAAAGAGGCAGTCTGCGCCTGCGAAGGGAAGGTCCAGGGTACACTGGTGTGTGTGTGTGTGTGTGTGTGTGTGTGTGTGTGTGTGTGTGTGATGTGAGCATTAGACAAGGGGAACAGGCCTCCCAAGAATGCCAAGGCAGGGTTTGCTGCTAAGCTAAAGACCTGGACACTGGGGAGAAACGGACTTTCACTCTGGTGTCAAGAACATAGTTCTTAGGCCGGTAGCTGTGGTTCACTAATTTAATCTTAGCATTCAAGAGGCAGAGGCCAGTGGAACTCTGAGTTTGAGGTCAGTCTGGTCTAAAGAGTGAGTTCCAGGAAAGCCATGTCTATATAGAGAAACCCTGTCTCAGACAGACAAACAAACAACAAAAAGAAAAAGAACACAGTTCTTAGTGTCAAGAAGAAAACCCACCATCCAGGACCACCCACTGCCCCTCCGCAGCTGGGCTGGCCCTGAACAGCTTACTTCATCTTGCTACCGGTTTGCTTTCTGCTAAATGGAGAGAGGAATGACCTTACTGCAGTGAGGCTTAAGGGCCTAGCTCACTATCACACTTAGCGTAGTAGTGCCTGGGCATACAGCTGGGATCGATCTGGCAGAAGGCAGAAGTGGGCGGACATCGAGGCTGGAGCGCCCCACACTCGGCCACTCACCAACAGGTGGGACCCACGCTCTCACTTGCTGAGGCCCTCACACTGGGACCTAGGGGCAGCTGAGGGACACTCGGCAAACCTCGCTGCTGCACCGGCAAGCCTGACTAGCTGCTTTCCTCAGGGCTAGTCCTGCTTGTAGGATGCGCGTAGCTACAGGGACCTGCTTGAACCAAAAGGCTGAGCTGTAAGATCGTAATGGACAGGGAGCCTCCAGCTCAGGGTAAAAGCCCCAACAGATTCAGGCAAGTTCCAAAAGGAGGAGGCTGGGGGGGATTCATCACCCAGTAGTCAGGTTTCCCCAAGATCTGTGAGGTTTTTAATTATTAGCCAGCAATTAAGTAAACTGCAATAACTTTTGACTATTGAAGCTTTAATTACCTTCAACAATGTTTCAGAACCTACAAGCCATGTAGCTCAGGGGAGGGCAACCGGGAACTTGTTGGAGCTGTACCTTCCCTCTAGATAGGCTTTTACTGTGAATGGCTGGGTGAGGCACAAGCCCCCAGGAGGGAGCTTGAAAGCATTTGCCACCCTCTCACATTAAGGACGGGAAATGACCTCTCCTCGGAGCCCACAGAGGGGACCCGGGGCTGCCGTGACTCCTGGCACGGGCTCTTTTTCTCACTGTCCAGTACTGTGGGCTGAGATGGGCGGCTCAGATGTATCTGCAGAAGGGGTAAGTCACAGCCAGAATTAACCACAGGGGATGGTCTGGGCCTCAATCCATGTAGAAATCCAGGCCAGCCTAAACGACCTGGAAACAGGAAGCACTGAGCGGGCCTCTCCGTGTCTGTTTCTCTCTCACACACACATCTCAACAACTCTTCAGAGGAAGAAAATTCCCCTATTTGATCCCCAGTACAGGAGTATGATCTTTAAATTCTGGAAATCTATCACAATTTTGGCTGCAATAAATAAATAAATAAATAAATAAATAAATAAAAGATTCCAGCCCTAGCCAGCGGGCCGCTTTGTCCCAGGACTCACTGCAACAATGGAAAGACACTGGGGAGTTGCACACACTGCTGCCAGGACCTGTTGAGCAGTAAGTACTTTGTGTTTCAGTGGGTCAGATGTCTCTGGGAATCGGAATCTTTTTCTCCCTTCTCCTCCACTCAAGGACATAAATCTACCCACTCCAGCAAGAACAGGCCAGGGTGGCCACCCCCAGGTCCATCCCAGGGTGCCCCAGAGGCTCAGGGTTAAGCTAGGCAGTTCTGTGGGATGTGGGATCTGCACCAGTCACCTTTGGATCCATTCCCACCCCTGCAAAGGCACCGTAGCAGGGCATCATAGCCAGGAAAGCTAATAACTGACAAGTGACCCGTGACACAGATCTCCCCTGCCCGAGGGTAGAGCCCAGCAGCTTGTCTGAGGGGCAACTCTGCCCTCTTTCCTCACCCTTTCCCAAATCATCTGCTGACCCCAGAGGTCCTAGAAGGGGGGGCAGAGTAGGCGGGCCTCCATGCCAGAGGCACCCACTGTCGAGGAGAAGGCAGACAGGCAGGAAACTATTTACTCTGTTCCCAATCCCATCGTTTCTCGCTTCCCCCCACTTAAGTCACAATACTGTCGGAGGCAGCTGACACGGAACCCCGCAGTGCAGCAAACCCTATGCACTCCAGCTCCCCAAAGGAGCTCCCAGGCTTTTCTTCCTTACCCTGGAGAACCCTGAACCCACTCAGTCAAGGGGCTGGCTGGAGTCCTCCTGATGGGTGTTCCATCACAAGGCACCAGATGGAGCCAGGACTTAAAAAAAAAAAAAAAAAAGCAAACATACTGACTATATGGGGCCATTAGACAAAAACTAGAACTACAAACAAACCTGGGGTAAACATAGTGCATAGGCACTACAGCCTGGAATTTTCTGGGCAGGGAGTCTCCACCGTTCATGTGCAGTTTTGATTTCCTTTCTTTTTTTTTTTTTTTTTTTTGGTTTTTCAAGACAGGGTTTCTCTGTATAGCCCTGGCTGTCCTGGAACTCACTTTGTAGACCAGGCTGGCCTCGAACTCAGAAATCCGCCTGCCTCTGCCTCCCGAGTGCTGGGATTAAAGGCATGCACCACCACACCCGGCTCAGTTTTGATTTTCATTGAGGTAAAAGTCCCAAGGGAACAACATCAACCAGCTGTGGAACTTGGGTAAATGACTCCTCCCTGGGCCTCAGTTTCCCTGTCTGTAAGTAAGGGAGTGGTGTAGTTGACTAAGCTCTGCCAGTGTGGTCCTGTGACTTTGTGCTAGTCTGAGGTCTGTATAATGCTCGACCGGAGAGTTTTTGGTTCAGGCGGCTGGAGGTGGCTGGAGGTGGCTCCGGAAAAATCTGCTGCATTGCCAGCTCTAAAATCAGGTGCTGTGACCGGAGGGTCCTACTTTGCATTTATGTAAACATTTCGAGAACAGGAGACCCAACAAAGCACCAGGGCTCAATATCCCCACTCAAAGTGATGGAGAAATACCGCTGGCACAAGTCTGCTCTCTGCTCTAAGACAGCCACCAAGATCTTGCCAGGTCTCTGGGACTTGTTGCAGAGAACAACCACAAGGGGGCGCTATGGGTCCTCAGCCGCCTGCAGCCTCGCTTTGCATTGATGCCGCAATGCTGTAAGAAAGGCAGCTGTCTAGCTCTTGGGCTTGGGAGAAGTCGTCCAAAGGACTCTTTCCCTCTGAATTCTGCTTAGGATTGCTTCTTCGCAGGCGCTGCACTCCTGGGGCAGGCATCCTTTGTAACCCCCAGTCCCCACTCTGGCAAGGTTAGCACACTTGGAGAAGAGCCCAGAGTTTGCAGCATTGATTTTGCTCTGCCATCTACCCAGGCAGTGCCTGCCCTGTTGCTAGTGGACCAGGTTAAGAGCAGGTCCTGGCTTACCTGGATTTTTCAACCCCCTAAGGTAGAAGTAGGCTCTGGAGACCCACAGACTCCCCTGGCAAGCTCATATTCAGAGCCAACGATTGAGAGAGAATCCAGCTTGCCTTTCAAAACAACGAGCAACCTGGAGAAGTGTGCAGGGTCCAAGTCTGTTCTCTGGAGGTCTCATTTCTGTTGTTTTGCAGTGTGCCTGGGGCAGGTGGCTTTCTGGGAGAGGTAGGAGGACAGACTCCTTCCATTATAAACCACCAGGGTCCTTTTGGGAAGAGAGGAGGTCTCTGCGGTGAGCTGAAGGCAGAGCTTCACTCTGCAGTCTTTGGCATGGAATTTGGGGAGTAAGCTTACAGGACCAGCTACTTCTCAATGGCTCACACTTGGGGAAGGCTTTGCTAGATCCAGGACAATTAGACCAGAAGAGGACCCTGTTTGGAATAACTGTTGTAAGGTCCGTTTGTCCCTCTGTCCGTCCTTCCTTCCCTCCCTCCATCTCTCTTTGTTTTGTTTGTTTTTTGAGACTGGATTTCTCGTGCAGCCCGGGCTATCCTAGAACTTACTGGGCAAACCGGGCTGGCCTCCAACTCATGAGATCTGCCTGCCTCTGCCTCATGAGTGCTGGGATTAAAGGCCTGTACCACGGCTGCCACCACCACCACCTGGCTAGGTCTATTTTTTTTCTATTACACTTCTAAAAATTTCCTCCCACCCCTTTTCCTTTGAATACCAGGTAACAGGGTAAGAGAGGATTCTGAAGATCTGACAATGGACTGGGCTTGTGAGCAGGTCGCTGGCAGAGGAGACAGTCTGCCTGTCTCAGACACTCAGGCAGGTCACTGCTAAGGGCAAGCCCGGGATCTCCTGCCCAGTGAACCTCAAGGTTTACCTTTACTGGAAATGCTTCCTATTTTAACAAGGCCCAGAGCCTTCCTGTGACACCCTGTGCTGAAGATGATGAGGTCTCTTGTGCAACTGCTTCTGGGAATCGGGAATGGTTGTTATAGCAACAGTTTACACAGCAGAGAGCCATCTGCAGGGAGTCACACCGTGGCCTGCCCAGTGTGCCAGGCTATCTCACCATAGATCCAATATGTGTTGGTTGGTTTGTTTTTACTGATTTAAGAATGTTGAACACCTTTTATATTTGAACTAGCTAAGGTGTAATTCCCTCAATGGCATTAGCCACACTTCCAAGTTCTCGCCAGTGACCTTGCCACGTCGGCTATATAACCACTGCAGCCCAGCCACAAAGCATTCCATGGAAGTGCTAGGCTCCATGTGGCATGTAAGAGTCTGTTGGGGTGGGGCTGTGTAATGCTACCAGCTCTTTCTCCAGAAGTCTCACACCCCCCCTGCCCTAAGCCTCCCTCCCTTCATTTCTCCAGAATCAGCCCCCTGGGCGGGATTACATCGTGTGTCCCAGCTTTTGCACATAATCCAGTCTAATATACAGGTGCACGCATCGTCAGGTTCTCAGGGTTCTCACACTGGGACCCAAAGTGGGTCAGTCATAAACTTGCCAAGAGCATGACTAGATCTAATTGGCAGTCAGGAGCAGAAGGTAAGACCTGGCTGGATATGTGGCTGCCTTTCACAAGGCAGAGTTATCAAGCTGTTGGCTTTAAGAAAAAAAGACTTTTCGCCTGGCGGTGGTGGCGCACGCCTTTAATCCCAGCACTCGGGAGGCAGAGGCAGGAGGATTTCTGAGTTCAAGGCCAGCCTGGTCTACAAACTGAGTTCCAGGACAGCCAGGGCTACACAGAGAAACCCTGTCTCGAAAAACCAAAAAAAAAAAAAAACCAAAGACTTTCAATTGTGAGACAGAGAATCCCACGGTGAGGAAGAATAAGGTTTGCGGGAGAGAGAGGGTTCCTGGGACAGTAAAGGATGGAAAGGGACATTTCCTGAGCATGTTCTACATGCTGCAGTTGGCCCTAAACATGTACAGACATTCTGTCCTTGGAAGACATCGATCCTGAGAGGATAATAGCGATCCCCATTTACAGGTGTTTGGGTTCTGAGAGGCAGTTAACTCTCGCAGGCCAACACAGTTTAAGGAAATAACACAGTAGGGATCTAGGTTCCCTCTTGCCTCCTTGTCTTTGCCAACAAAGACAACCTGGCTGGTCACACGAGGCTCTTCCTGACCGGCGTGTTGGAGTCAGAGCTTCACAGACCACAGGATAAGGCCTGTCCTCCACTCTGGGATGAATGAGATAAATCATTGCCAGGAGACAGGGGAGTCATGGGCCACTGGCCAGGCCAAGAATTTTCTACCTCCACGATGCGGGGCCGCCTGCCAGTCCTTCAGGCTTTACTGGCAGCCACTGCTCCTGTCCAACACTTCCTCGAGGGAGTCCTTTCTCCCCAGCTGGGCTCTGTCCCAGCTCTACAACCTGCAAAGCTTCTGGCCTTGGAAGGAGCTTCCTAGAACGCCTGGCAGGCGGGGCTGTACGCCCTGCCCAAGCCAAGGCCAGACACAATTGCCTGCACAGAACATTCAGAATTCTCTCTGTCCGACTCCCGAGGCAGCCTGGGAACCTGGGCGACAGAGTAGCCTGGGGGTACAGCAAAAGCGTGGCGGTGCCTTCACCTGCTGCTCCTTCACAGGGAATCCCTCAGGTGGGACGCGTGGAGCGGGCACTAAGGCTTCCTGCCCACTCCTACCCTCACTAGCTGCTCTCTGCACTGAGGAACCTGGGTCCCTCCTACAGGTACATGGAGAGCATCTTCAGCATGAACTCCAGTCTGGGAGCAGAAGCTCTGTGTCCAAGTTATGAGATCTTCTGGGGCCTGTGAGCAAGTTGATTAGTCTCTCTGGGCCGCAGTTTCTCCTGGGAAAGATCATTCACAGTGGGGGGAGGGGAAGGTGAGAGGGGAGAGGACGAGAAGGACATGTGAGCTGGGTGTCTGCAGAACCGGTGGGCCAGGAGTTGCTGCCGGCCTGCAAGGGCAGATGGGGCCTCGTGGGGAACGGCATCAGAGTGGGGCTTGGGCAAGATCAGGAAGAAGCAATGGGGGGATGCCCAGGACTTCCAGAAGCCCAGGCCCAGCCCCCAGAGCTTGCATCCAGCTCAGCAGCCACGTACCTGCTGAAGTGGCTGAGCACCTTAGATGGAGTAGCCATCTCAATAGAGGTTCCCAAACTTTCCAGGCCTACCAACCTCTATCTGACCTAAAGGACAATATATCTTCCAATGTGGAGTGCCTGCTCCTCATACCCCACTTTGGCCTGGCTGCCCAGAGGTGTTCAGGCTGTGGAAAAGTATAACCTGGGTTCTTGCTGCAGAAGTCCTCTCAGGAGACACAAGTACGAGGAGGAAGTTCACACTCTGTAGGCAGAATACCACTTGGACTAGCCAGGCACCCACACAGGGCAGAGCACACTGACAACTCTATACCCAGGGCCCTGGAGAGTTAGAGCCAGGAGTGCCTGTCCACAGCGCAGGAAGAGGGAGACCTTGCCCCAGAGGGACTAACAGAAGCCACCAGATGTCATTTGTTGTGTATCTCTACCCTTTGAACTCATCCAGGTTACTCAAGAGCTCTTGAGCATGGCCGGCTGTCCCGGGAGATTAGTTTAAAGATGAGAGAAGGCAGCTCTTAAAGAAAGTGATCAGGAGGAAAATGGAGGTGTGTGTGTATGTGTGTGTGTGCAAACACATATATGCATGTATGTGTACAAGTATGTGTATTTCTGTGTGTGTGTCTGGGTATGTCTCTCTCTGTGTAGGAATCAGGGTGTGTGTATGTCTGCATGCACACATATGTATGTATACATATATGTATTTCTGTATGTGTGTATGTCTCTCTGTGTGTATGTGCACATGCATGTGCACACACATGTGTGTGTTATCTGGGTAGGACCCAGGGCTTGACTGACCTCAATTCTTGGAAATACAGGAACCCTTTGGCAGAACTTATGCCCTCTGTCTCTCTACCTTTGGAGGCAACCAGCACCTATTTGATGCCTACTGTGTGCCAAGTATTTCACACACTTCAAGCCTCTAAAGCTCCCACAATATTCCGTGAAACATGTTCTGTGGCAGGGAGTTTATCCTGCCACAGAGAGCCTGATTAGCAGTTTGTGAGGTGCAGGGCTGGGATTTGAACCTAAATTCACCATCTCCAACCCTAGGTCTCACCGCACCAGATTCCTGTGAAGCCTGTACTATACCCATCTGTTGTTTTCAATGAATAAGAAACACAACAGAGCCCAGAAGCCAGGGCCTGACTAGTCTCAGCTCTCCTGACTCACTTCTACCTGCTTGGGGAGACATGTCACCACTGTCTGTGTTATACCAGCTTCCCAGCCCCCTACCCCTTCTGTCTCTGCAGCCAGAGAAGGGAGTCATGGCCACATTCTCCCTGAAAATGATCTTCAGCCCATCTCTGGCCAGAAGCCCCAGCAGCTGGTGACCCCTGAACCCCCTCCCTAGGGTCATCTATGTTTAATGAGCAGGATGCAGAGGGACTATAGAAGAGCGAGGAATCAGCTGCCTGGGCCTGGTTGAATCTCCCTCCTCCAAAGAACAAGGGGAGTCCCTGGTCCTGACGTCTTCTAGGCTTTGCTCTCACTTTTGCTCTGTTCCGACTGGGGCAGTTCACTGGGGCAATGACTACAGAGCTGCTCATAGCTTCCAGTTCCAGGCACCTGTAGGTGGTTGCCATGGGAACAGCTGGCTCAGGCTTCACTCCTGGGGACTACTGAGCCTAGCCTGTGAGTGTTCCTTCTCCCTCTGGGAAGACAAATTGGAGGATACACTTAGGAGTAAGATATTCATGCAGAAGCACTAAGCGCGGCTTGAGGCTGGGGGATGACTTGGTTGGCTTCAAACACCTCAGCCAACTACCACCTACGGAGTCTCAGAGTGGGTACATCCACTGAATCTGAGGTCTTTGTATTCAGCATTCCAGATGACCCCAGATGACCTTGGCCTAGAGTCTGAGGCTCTCAGCTATAATTTTTTTGATGTGATATTCCTACTGCCCTCACGCACACCCCGCCCCCACCTCTATCCAATACCAGCATCAGTGGTGATCAAGCAGCAGGTGCCCAAGAAACGAAGCTTGAATGGCCCCTGGAGTATGCAGATTGTCCTTCACCTGGCCCTTCCCCTTGCTATACAACACTACTCTTCTCTCAGAGTCTCCGTAGCAAACTCCACCACAGCCTGTGTATCCTTTCTGACCCATGCCTCTTTGCATAGCTGCTGGCTTTGAGGGCAGAAGCCATATGCCATCTATCTTTGAATACCTGTACCTGACATGGTACTTAGGCTACAGCCGATGTCTTAGTCCGGGTTTCTATTACTGTGAAGAGACACCATGACCATGGCAACTCTTATAAAGGAAAATATTTAACTGAGGCTGGCTGACAGTTCAGAGGTTTAGTCTATTATCATGGTGTGACCCATGGTGGCATGCCTACTGTGACGTGGTGCTGGAGAGGTAGTGAAGAGTCCTACATCTGGATCAGCAGGTAGCAAGGAAGAGAGAGTGACACTGGGCCTGGCTTGAGCATCTGAAACCTCAAAGCCCACACTCCCTGTGACATCCTTCCTCCGACAAGGCCACACCTACTCCAAGAAGGCCACTCCCTATGGGCCTAGGGGTCATTCAAACCACCACAGTTGATCTTCAGTGCAGACTTGCTAAATGAACACATCTCCAGACCTCTGGTCAGACCTCTTCTTACCTTCCTGACCCAGGGCAGAAAACCAGAGGAATTAAGGGGACATGGGAGGGAAAGTAAGCCCTTGCCTTGGGTCTGCTAGAAGCATCTTGCTAGCTGAGCTGCAAGAATTCCAGCACCACTAACAAAATCTGCTGTGAAGACTGCCTACCTACAGGCGACACAGAGCTATGTCAATTAGGAATGTTAAAGTAGCAAAGAGAGCCATGGGTAATCCATGAGCTTCAACTAATACTTCTCTAGCTACCCAACCTGGACATTTCACAAACAAGACTACTAGAGCTGTTGTTTCGAGACAGGGTTTCTCTGTGTTGTCCTGGCTGTCCTCTGTAGACCAGGCTAGCCCTGAATCACAGAGATCTGCCTGCCTTTGCCTATTGAGTCAAAGGCTGCACCACCACCACCAGCCGGCTTATTCAAGGTTTTTATAGTTAAAAAAAAAAAAAAAAGCATCTTTCCTCCCTCGTGCAAGCCTCATGACTCAGCACAAATTCTAACCCGTGCACCTCAGAATCCACCCTTTGATCTATTTACTAAAAACAAACTCAAAATTCCTTCCAGTCCCTTAGAAAAACACTATCTTTAGAAGCCATCCAAATTGTATGTGTGGTGCTTGTTAAGACACAGGGTGCAACTGTCTCTGGAGGCGCACACACCCACGCCTGGGTGCGTCCTCTTTTCTCTAAGAGCTTCTCCTCCTGTCAGTGTGTCCGGGCTGAAGCCCTGCTGAACGCTCTTAATGAACTCCAGCTCCGCGTTACACCCATTCATCCTGAACTCCAGCTCCGCGTTACACCCATTCATCCTGAACTCCAGCTCCACGTTACACCCATCCATCCTGAACTCCTTTTCTGCTGAGCAGCTTCAGCAGTGGAGGCCTCTGAGAAGAACCCTTCCTTCTGGCTGTGTGGGTTACAGCAGGGAGCTGTCTCTGATCCCTGACTCTCCCCACTCTCCTTCCTGCTGGGCTCTTCCTGCTCTCCGATTAACAAATGAGCAAGGACAACACCACACACACACACACACACACACACACACACACACACACACGTACAGACTTGTCACCTATAGCCTTCTCTCTCCTGAACTGCCACCATTCCGCCCCATCTCTCCAGCTCATTTCCCTTATGTACTGGTGTCCAAGGCTAGCCGGACCTCCAGTCTCAGCCCTTGCCCTTTCTTTCCAAATGCAGCAGCCTGACTCTGTCAGCTTCTCCAGCTGTGACAGGCTTTATTCCCCACAGGTGGAGATCACCTTGCCCTTGATTCTCTTTCTGAGGGGGCCCAACCCAGGGCTCTGTCTCACATCCTTCCTGCAGGTAGACTCCATGGGCTCTGCCCCATCTTCCCAGTGAACACCTGACTTTTATAGTCTCTGTCTTAAAAGTACACACAGACACACACACACTCATGCACGAGTGCACACATACCACAAAAAACGTACACATATACCCCACCAAACACACACACTACACACACTGAACGCGCACATGAACATACACACAAGAGCATACACACACACACACACACACACACACACACACACACATGCTCTTGTGAACGTGAGTCTTTATCTTCCTCTCCAACATCCCAGCCTCCATGCTCTCTTCAGGTACAAATCAGTGGAAATGCCTCCCCAGACACCATAAACGCTTTTAATGGAGACTAGGAACTCATTTTAAAGATTTTCTTCCATTTTCTGAGCCATTACAAATTCCTGGTACCTGGGAGTCAGAGCAATTGTCCCCAGGCAGGCAGACATATTTTACTGGACATACAACTTTTAAACACACAGAAAAAAAAAAACCCTACAATAAAACTCACTACCCAGACTTTTAAACTGAGCTATCTGTCACTCACCCTAATTCCCCTCTTTCAATGGCCCTTTCCCTTAAAAGGCTTCTAAAGGGCCTCACTCAGCCAGCTGTTAGGCAGTGCTTGGCTCCTGCCACATCCTCAGCCGTCAGCGTGTGGTAACTGTAGTCCCCTGCCCATACAAGACACTCTGTAGTGAGTTCCTCAGCGAGACAACACAGGCTCATTAAACGTTTGCAAACGAGTGAACGAGTGAACGTACGTATAAATGAATGAAAGGAGACGGCAGGGAGAAGAGATTCCAGAGGCAGATCAGCTCCACAGCCAAGAAGGAATGGGATGGGGAAGAGGGAGAGGACATACAGTCCTGGAAAAGCCACAGCACATAAATTGTGACCAGTGACCAGGAGAGACTCATGCTTCCTGCCTGAGTCGGCTTTAAGCTGAACATTCCCCATTGCTGACACGGCTCCTGGTCCACAGCTGGGGAAGCTACTCCTCTGCCCCATGAGCAGGTGCTAAGTTAGAACCTTACCCTGGGCTGTTCTTAGAATCCTAAGGCCACGTCTAGGTTCACTGGGGCCGAGTGCTGTGCAAGACTCAGAAAGGTGTTCCCTTCCCTCTTATTTACCATCCTCCCACCTGGCAGGAAAGGAGGATTCCACAGTTCTGTTCCTCAGCCAGAGACCAGGGACAAGGTGGCTTGTCTGCATTCCCTGGAGACACCCGCACCACCAACACCTTTGTTCCTTTGCTTACGCTATGCCTTCAACCCGGCAGGGGCAGGCTTGGCCTCCCTGGATGCAGCTCCCTGTCAGAGAACACACTCTCAGCACCATCGCTGTGCCAGACTCTTGGGAAAACAAGAGAGCAAACCAAGCAAGAAGACTGGCCTCTCACACCTCTCCCAGAGCCTTCCCTCACAAACCCACTGTCCTGGGCCCTGGGGCTGACTGTTCAGTTGTGACTCTGTCACAATGGCTCTCAACCGAGGACAGAAATACTTCCGGAGACTCTTTTGCCTAGACGTGTTACTGGCATCCAGTATGTAGTGGCTGTGGATGCTACCAAACACCTTCCAATGTTCCAGGCAGCACTCTCAACGGAGCGCTATCTGGCCCCAGTGTCGGCAATGCCGAGGTTGACTCTGTTCATCGCACCTGCTCCTCTCCGCGGAGCTCAAATCCCTTGAGGCTCCCATGAACCGAAGGAGCTGCAGAGGGTCTAGAAACTCCGAAATTAAAGGCAAATCTCATACCTGCCTATGATGTTCATTCTCTGGAGAGAGGGACTAGTGAAGAAGCTAGTTAAGAGCTCCTGCGGTGGAGACAAGCTCTGAGCCTTGGGCAGCCCAGTAAGGAAGCCGTAGAGTATACAGTGTACAGTATACAGACACTTAGCAGGCAAACCCACAGCCCAGATGCTCTGAGATCCTTATCTGAGCATCCACCAACACTCCCATGAGCACTCACACCTCTCTCAGAACGTGGGCAGGCTGAGTGCCACAGACAAAGCACCCTCCTTCGAGTCTACGCTTTGCCTTTCCAACCAGTAGCTTCTATAAAAGGCTTCTACAAAAAGGAAGACCACGGGGCTTCCATAAGATGCGCGCAGGGATTTTGGTGGGAAATGCTGGGATTATCCGTCTCTGGAAACCCTTCCTCGGAGTCGGTTAATCCCTAGTGAAGACCTTGCCCTCCATTCCCCTCCTGACTCCCTGGATAAACTGAGGCCTTAAATTCAAGGTTAGCAGTGTGTGGAGAGCCAGACACATAACCTCATACACGGGTCCCAGCCTCCACTGCTCCCTGGACCAGCCTTCTTCTTAATGGAGATAGAATTTATCAATGTGAGAGCAATTTCACTCTATCTTGTCAGGGACAGGAGAAGGAGATAAAAGGACATTTGACTCCCTGCTGTCAGCCAGGGATGCTAATGAATCCTTTGCTTCCGAAGACGATTATCGAACAGAATAATTCATCGCCAGAGATTAATTGGACTAATTATGTTGGCTCTCAGAATCTCCTGTATAATTATTTTGTATTGGGCCAATGTCAGTGATAATCCTGTGATATAGGAACCTCTTCTCCTATGGGAACAGCCCATAGAACAGGACGCCTGGGTTTAGCCAGTGGGCAGGTGTCAATGACACGGACAGCCATGTTTCTGCTCTGATCTGCTTATGCAATGCCTGTGTTTTGGGTGCTTATCCTTTATTCGGGGTAATATGATCATCTGTTAAACCCCAGATCACTCTCCACGCTCCTTCAGTGAGCACATTACTCTAGATCTCCCAGGCCTTTCGGGTTGATATCACTCCTAGGGGGAGGTTGGCCTGCTTTAGGCACACCTAATGTGCTTTGTCTCCTTAATGCTGACCTCCACCAACCATCCTTGTCACCACACCAAGGAGCTGAGAGCCGAAGGCTCCGCAGCAAGGTGAGTCCTACTCCGCTCTGACTAGCCACAACATCTCCCTATTTCAGTTAGCAACCTTCCACCAAGATCTATCTATGAACACAAAGCTTGAATAAAACACACAATCGGAGTTACTCTGACCCGTCATAATCGGCATTGCCACACCCCACGTTCTGGAGCAATTAAACACAACATGGCCAGGTAGTCTCTCTTCTCTTCAGTGGTGCACAGGTGAATTTAGAATGTTTGAAATTGTGTGAGAGGAGTAGGGATATATGAGAACCTCTAGCTTCTTCCTCATCTGTCCACATGAGGGCTAACTTTGAAGAAACAGATTTACCACTTTCTCTCCCCTGTCCACAAATGAAGCTCAGCTTCAGGAAAAAACAAACTTGAACCAAGCAAACCCTCTATCCAGGGCTGAATAGAGTAGTATCGCTTTAGGATAGATAGCTATAGCTAGATTCCCAGCTACACGGAGACTCTATGTAAGCTTAGGCACGGGTCTTTATGTTCAAAAGTCTCAATTGTTTTTTTCATGGTAAATGAAGTAATTATATTTCTTTTCAGAGTTACTAGAAAGATTAAATTAGCTAGCACATGTTAAGTGCTAGTATAGGGCCCCGCACCTTATAGGGACTCAAATGTTGTCATCTGTTAGTGTAATTATCCAATGTATCCCAGGTGACACCTGGTTCCCTTCGGTTTTAAAGCTGGCCATCTCCCAAGGGCCCTCAGCCTTGAGTTCTTGTTAGTCCTCCAAGGAGCTGGGGGATGACACACACACACACACACACACACACACACACACACACACACACACGGCAGATGCATACTAGGCAGAGAACTTCCCCCTGGTGACTGGAGATGGGCAATCTCTAAAACCTTTCCAAGATGGCTACTAAGACTCAAGTCATGGAAATGTATTTATCCATGGTCAATCTTTCAATGGAAGACCACATGTCATTCCATGTAACAATTCAAATAACGGCAGATATGCTGGCAAAGGAAACCTTCCTGGATATGCTTACACAGAGTTCTGAAGAAAGACGGGGGTGAGCATTTACAAGCCTGCAAGGAGCTGAAAGGTTTCTGTTAATGGGTAACTATGCATAGTCGCAAAACACCTTTTGAGCCAGGAAGGGGCTTAGGAGCAGTGGTAAAGCAGCTGGCACTGGAGCTTGGGCTGTGGCAGCAAGTGAGCCACCTCCTGTCATCAGCAATTCCTGCTGTGGACAAGGGCGCCAGGAGTGCAATCTGAGGCTGGCAAGAGAGGTAGGCTTCAGGGGTTGGGCAATTCTCCAGGAAGAGAAAGATGTTTGCTGCCTGGAAGCCAACTTAAGAGCTTTCTAGGAAGCAAAGGCAACCAGATAAGTAGCCAAGAGAAAGCCCACCCACAGAGGCTGTGACAATGGGCAGTTGGTACAGGGTAACAACACCAGGCAGATGGAGATAAATACAACCTTGTAACAAAGTTGTGGAGTTTTGTTTAGGTTTGGTTTGGTTTTGGTTTTTCGAGACAGGGTTTCTCTGTATAGCCCTGGCTGTCCTGGAACTCACTCTGTAGACCAGGCTGGCCTCGAACTCAGAAATTCACCTGCCTCTGCCTCCCAAGTGCTGGGACTAAAGGCGTGCGTGCGTTGAGTTTTAAGTAAGAGGATATTAAGTTAGAAAATGCTGGAGGCACTAAGGACAAAGTATCCAGGGGCTGGAGAAATGGCTCAATGGTTAAGAGCAGGTATTGTTTTTGTAGAAGACGGGACAGTCCCCAGCACCCAAATCTGGAGGCTCAACAACTCCAGCTCCAGGGATATGAGTCCCCCTTTTTAGTCTCCAAAGGCACCTGCGCATATATTCACACACCACCAGCATAATTAAAAATAATAAATCATTTCTAAATAAATAATCATTTCTAAATATCTAGTAGCAGGGTAGTCGTGGCACATGCCTTTGATCACAGCACTAGGAAGGCAGAAGCAGATGAATCTCTGAGTTTGCAGCCAGCCTGGTCTATAGAACAAGTTCCAGGACATCTAGTGCTACATAGAGAATCTCTCTCTCTCTCTCTCTCTCTCTCTCTCTGTATGTGTAAAATAGATATAGATATAGATATATAACAAAACATATATATACATATAACTATATATATAACTATATAACTATATATAACTATATATATAACTATATAACTATATAAAACTATATATATATATATATATATATATATATATATATATATATATATATATATATCAAAACAACAACAACAAAAAGTACCTAGGAATCTCTGTTTCCTGACATTTAATCATTTAATTACACATCTTACCTTAAGGTATTTACCTTAACTAAATGAATTGGTGTACTGGTGGGGACACAGGGAAAATTCTGGTGTGACACAGAATTTTGGAATAGACCTCTGCATCAGGGAGTATGACAGCTGGTAAGCCACTTCAAGCTTGTAGATTCTACTGGGAGAGCTATACATGCCTTGATTATCACCTCGTGGAAATGAAGTACTGGCGGCTGGGCCAAGGGGATGGCCAGGGATTGTCCTTGAAGATCCTACTTCAGGCTATGGTAATGGATCCTAGACACTCTGACTTCACCCCAGGAAGTATCAGGTGTTGAGGGAGACAGATAGGGACGGAAATGAACAGAAACACCCAAACATGGGTTAACAGACACCTTGGCAGAACCACAAGCTGTTTCCTTCCAGAATCACCTGGCTCGGGAGGTGAGAGCTAATTTGCCTGGAAGCCTCAGGGCTGAGAGACACAGGCACACATCTGGAAACCCTGAACACACCTAAGGGGCAGATAAGGGACAATACAGTTCAATTCAACAAACACTGGAGTACTGGATAAGTGTCTCTCGGCCTCTCGAACAGTCTTTAGCCTAATCTTAAAACACTGTGATTGCAAACAAATGGTGTTTGAAACTCCCAATTTATATAGTGACAGACTGTTAATATTTAAAAACCTGATGTTTTAAAAAGCAGCATAAAGGGAAGATTAGAATGAACCATGTGATTCTAGGTTAGAATTGGAAAAAAAATCTCTATTAACTAATGTTTATTTACATACCAAGCAAATGTCTATTCATATATTACTATATACCATCTATAGAGACGTGGTCCTACACAGGTTCACACAGGCACACATACTTCTAGTTTCACCAACTGGAAGGACCTAGAAACAGCAACATTTTAGCAGCAATGAACAAACCCGGAACACAGGTCTCAGTTCCTAATTCTTCCTCCAAACAAAGCAACGAGGGTCCCTTAGAAAAATGGCTGATGCTTGGAAGACTGAGGCAAAGAAAATGCCAACTGGGTCTAGAGAATTTCACATGGTCAGACAATAAAGAAAATTAAGATTTGAGAGGTAGAAGCAGCAGGCAGACATAGCTCAGATTTGGTGAGTGAGTGCTCGATGAGTGAGTGCTCGATGAGTGAGTGCTCGAGCAAACACAGGAGGCGGAGAGATGAAGAAGAAACGGTTAAAGAGCTGGGAAGCAGGACAAGCCAGCCTGGCCAGCCTGGACTGGAACCTCCCCCCACCCCCAAGCCCCCTCCATTTCCCTCATTTATCCCTAAGTATCAAGACTGTTTCGGGATTCTCCCAACACAGCAAAAGGAACAGCACAATAAATTCAACCTCATCTACAAAATGAAAAACACAGTCTCGGACTGTATCTCAGAGGATAAGAGGAATTCCCACAACCCCATTCTGAGATACTGCAATCACTGAGTCAATAAAGAGGGGAAATAAGTTCCCCCACAGAAGAATCACAATAATTTATGCATCTGATCTGTATGATGACAGCCAGCATCCTGTCTCCCTCTCTGTACCAGAAACAAGCACAGCCTCTCTGGGAGGCACAGACCGGAGCAGGCAGTGACCAAACTCCCTTCCCATCACTTTCTAGTGCAATGTCTCTAAGCAAATTACTTAATCTCTCTGTCTCAGTTTCCTTGTCAGCAGGAGAGCAAAAATAATTCCAACCTTGTAGGCTTCCCACATGGAGCCAATAAATGTATAATGTTCAGAATAGCGCAGGGACATTGTAAGTGTGTGATGACATTCAGTGATTCGTCAGGCTTGGAGGGGACCAGGATGCCCGTGCCACAAATGAAGGGGGTCAGTGAGAACCCCAGAGACGATCAAATGGAAAGAACAGGCTGGCGTGTGCCTGGCCCCACAGTTCCAACCCTAGCAGAGAGGGTGGCGGGTGTGACACCTGGGAGAGGAAGGGGAAGAGAGAGGGAACAGGATGAAACAACATGGCACTTGGTAGAGGAGGCCCTGGGGATGGCATCGAGAGACATCCTGGCACTGGCTCTCCTGCCCCTCACAGGTGGAAGGAGCCTCAGGCTGCCGCCTGCATCCAGTTGCCTCACTTTCCCAGATGCGCTCTGCTAATTGGAAGCCCCCAGGTTCTTGTTCTTCAAACACCTCTATCTCGCCTTGGGAGACAAGTTGTGAAAGAGACCACTACCCAGCTTGGCGAAGGAAAAGGTGTGGAGAAGGCCAGCTGGCCGCCCTCTGCCAAGGTGCTGGAGGGCAGTGAAGGAGGGGCTTCATTTGGGTGGCTGCAGGCAGGCAGAGGTAAGATACACTGTGGGCTTCCCCCTCCCACCCCCACCGGTGACTAACCCCCACCAGCAGCCCTCAGCTAGGCAATACCATCTCTCATCTGGGCTACCCCATCTCAGTCTCCAACAGAACCCCCACCCCCCTGGCCCCCATCTATCTCCTCACCCTCCTACCCCCAACCCCAATCCCCAGCATCCTAGTTAGAAGCAGACGGTGGGGAGGGGCTGCCAAACTTGGCCCACACCCTCGGGCCTCTTCCCACCTCTGACAGGTCCTTCCTAGAAGCTTTTCAGTCTGAGATAAGTATGCAAAGCCTCAGCTGGGGAGGCACTGCCTTGAGGCTGAACAGGCAGCCATTGAGTGGGTGGTAGGAAGCCATGCATTAATGGGATTGAATGGAGCGCAACACTGCAGGAAGCAGCCTCTTCTGGAGGCTGGATGAAGTCAGAAAGCTAAACAAAATTGTGGGGAAAACTACTCCTTCCATACACCTTCCTTCTTTCTTCCTTAAAGGCACTGCCACCTCTGCCATTATCTCCAGGGAGTTAAGAATGAAGGTTCAGGCGGTTCAGATGGGGAAGAGCTTGCTGTGCAAGCATGAGGACCCGAGTTCCATGCCCACCCCCAACCCCGAGACGCTACATTTTTAAAAAGTTGAGGCTGGTGGTGAGATTTTGTAATCCTAGGGCCAGGAAGTGAAGACAGATGGATTCTTAGGGGCTGTTCAGCCAGCCTAGCCCATTGGAGCTCCATGCCAGTGTGAGAGAGAGACCCTGTCTCAGAAAGCTAATGAACATCTAAGGAATAACAGCTGAGGTTGACATCGAGCCACCATGTGCATATACACACAGATGAAGACACACACACTCGCGCACATGCACACGTGTGCGCGCCTCCATAAAAAAAAACAAGGCTGCAGGGTTCAAATGTGACTGTGCTGGCTACCAACTCCTGACTCCTAGCAGAAATGACACTTCTCTGTGTCCCAACCCTCTGCTGGCTAGTGTCTGCCAAGCTACCACAAACCAGAATCATCCAGGGAAGAGGTTGGAACCTCAGTCGAGGAATGCCTGTGGGTTGATTTCTTGATTAATGATTGATGTGGGAGGGCCCAGCCAGCACACACACACCCCTCCCTCCCTCCCGTGGGCAGTGCTACCTCTGGGTGGGTAGTCCTGGGATATATGAGAAAGCCCACCGAGCAAGCAAGGGCGCAATCCAGTAAGCAGCATTCCTCCGTGGTCCCTGCCTGCTTCAGTTGTTGCCTCTAGATTATTAACCCTTTCTTACCCTCAGTGTTTTTGGAGAAGCTAAATAGGGCAATGTCCTCCGATGTCATCTATAAAATGGAGGTAGTAGCGCCTGTGTCAGAATTATACCGAGCACACTATTGCCTGGTTTGGTAGTGTCGTGTACCCAGAAGCCCGTTAGTGCGTCACATCATCAGCCACTGCTGGCTCCATCAGCCGCTTTCATGGACCATTCAGGAGCATTCAGAAGTCCTGCTTGCAGTAGGAAGATTTAGCTGAGAAGTGGGAGGCCTAGGTTTGAGCCCTAGGAAGAGGCATGACCTCAGTCGTTTAAGCTCGGAATGCAGCTTCCTTGTCTGTGTACCTGGGATAATAATACAGCTATATACTATAAATATACTATAGGGAGTATATTTATATGAAACTGTGAGAGGATAAGACCACGCATGGCTTATGGAGACTCTGGGGCTTTTCAAATTTGGGTCTCTGCGCATTTCACTCCCCAGTCCCTTGCTAAAAGCAGGCCATCATCAGGTTCCAGAACCCGTCTTCCAGGACACTGAGCAAGGCAGGAAGCAGAGCCAGCTGGTATTGGTGAAAGTTTCAGGCTATTAAGGAGATCCGGGGCCAAAAAGGGACTTGCCGTGAGAAGGTAGGATTCTCTTGGTTCAGGAAGGAATGGGGACCCAGGCGTGAGTGGGTCAATGTGTTCCCACACTGTAGAAGCAGTACAAAGTCGGGGTGAGGGGCAGTGTACACAGGCTCCTGGCTTGGCCAAGACTTCCATGCCCATAGCATGACAGCAACAGGAAACTCAACAGCTTTAACCCTAACCAACCCACTGGGGAGCTATTGTTGGTCTGAGAGCCGAGGAAGCTTGCAGAGGCCCCTCCCCCCCAACTCTCCTGGCTTCGGTGCAAGTGTGGGCTTAGGGGAAAGGACCACAGAAACTCTGGAATGAAACCTCTTGGAGTTCAGGTAGGTAACGGCTCAGAATATGAATTATGTAGACTTGGCAACTGATAGGGTATCTGCTAATTGTCCAAGTTTGTGGGCTGGTATTCGTGTGTATTACAAACAGACTCCAAAGTTCTTAAGAAGTATAGAGTGCCAGAAACAAGGTCTATGACACGATCATTAATTACCTAATTATTTTGGCATAAAAAAATGCTCCACAGGAAAGGAATAGGGGATGTTCAGAAGAGCCAGGAAGAATTTGGACTGCAGCCCTTCAGAAACTGTGTCTCCTCTTGGCAGAGCTGGCGGAGCACTGGGGGCAGGCAGAACACCAAAGCACCCAGGCCCGGGCCTTGCTCAGTCAGGCCAAACCAGCTCCTTGTGGTTCTCCCTAGAGCGTCTCTAGCATGGCCAGCTTTGTACCCCAAGTCTTGCTGATTCTTCTGTCCTGGAGGTTCCAGGAGACACGTAGCACGTGGGAGAAACCGCTGGGCCTGTCTCCTAAAAGGTAATATGTGGTCTCCTCAGCTCTCACGGAGCTCTGTTCTAGTCATGGGGGTAGGGGGGGGAAGCGGAATCTCGGAGTCCTGAAACCTGAGCTGAGCCTGGCTCAAGTTAAGGGCAGCTTTCAGGAGAAAGCGGAGTTTTCTCAGGCTCCAGGCTCCACTGAGCACTGAGAACAAGGCTTAAATGCCTCAGAGGGGCAGGTCCCCAGGTCACACCCTGTGCCCTCCCTCCCTGGCCTTCTGACAGGTCTGGAGGAGGCTCCCAGGTCTGCCCAGGGTTCATTAACAGCTCCATCTCTGACACAGGGCCTGGCATCCCTCTTTGGCGAGGGAGAAACTGAGGTCTAGGATAGTAAAGAATATATTCTAATTATAAATGACAACTGCTGGGCCAGGCCACATCACAGGGACAAAACAAACAAACAAACAAACAAACAAAACTGTTTCTTTCTTGTGAGGTTCCTTTCCTGCCCTTTCACTTCAGAAAATGGCCCAGTGGTGCCACAGAGCAATGGCCCATTCCAGACTCTTCCAGCACCATCCTACTGTAGGCAGTGCTGCGGGGAAGAAGGCAAGAGGTGGGATTTAGCCCGCACACTTCTCCTGCCTCGGTGAAATGGTGTTTACTGTGAGGCCACATTGAGGAGCAAGCTCCTCTGTCGAGCAGTTCTGAGCATGCCCAGTGCCTGTATGGCTCTCCCAGTGCTCATGACAAAGGGACCTTCAAGTCAGGCCCTGTCAGAAAAAGAGACTGACTGTGAGAGACGGCTGGGCCTGGAGTCTCTGGCAGGAGCCAGGCATATGAATTTTGCAGATTTCATGGTGTTGCCGAGGAGCGGATCTGGCACTGAAAGATACGGTTGGGCAAAGCACTCACCAGGGAAATGGGAGACATGTTTTACATTGGACGCCCTCTGGGAGTGTTCCTGGGAGCATCAGTGCCATTTCTCAGAAGTGCTGGGCTGGGCTTTCCCACCATTCCCGGGGAAGAACTTGAGGAGCCATGGAACAGAACCCAGGGAAGTGTACACTGTTACAAATGGTCCCCACTGCCCTTCTCAGCTGCAACCCGTCCCAAAAAATAATTTTTGATTTTATACATGTTTCCATGGCAACCTGAGTCCCCCATCAGCCAGAGGGTTACCATGGTGACTTTTCTTGGCTCTGTCCACAGCTGAGGCAGGCTCTGTTCCTTAGCTGGCAAGCTGGGCTCACAGGGAGTCAGGTGAGGAGAGGAGTGGAGCTGGGACTGGCCAAGGGCACTCAGGGAGTCTGTTAACAGCTGCCTGGGCCAAGCAGAGATGTCTCAGAGCAGGAATTGGCCTGGTTTCCAACAAGCCTGAGAAACGCTACTGCAAGCTCTCCCAGGTCCTCAGTCCTCCCTCCCAGCCACTGACCCAGGTCCTCAGTCCTCCCTCCCAGCCACTGACCCAGGTCCTCAGTCCTCCCTCCCAGCCACTGACCCAGGTCCTCAGTCCTCCCTCCCAGTCACTGACCCAGGTCCTCAGTCCTCCCTCCCAGTCACTGACCCAGGTCCTCAGTCCTCCCTCCCAGTCACTGACCCAGGTCCTCAGTCCTCCCTCCTAGGTGCTGACCACACTCTACCCACAGATGGCACACCTCTACAGCTGCTTCTTCCAGCTGATGCTTTCCTTGTTCCGGGATTCTCTTAAGAATCCATCTCTAAAGCCGGGTGTGGTGGTGCACGCCTTTGATCCCAGCACTTGGGAGGCAGAGGCAGGTGGATTTCTGAGTTCAAGGCCAGCCTGGTCTACAAAGTGAGTTCCAGGACAGCCAGGGCTATATAGAGAAACCCTGTCTCAAAAAACAAAAAAAAAAAAAAAAAAAAAAAAAAAAAAAAAAAAAAAAAAAAAAGAAAAATCCATCTCTAATTCTGTCTGTCCTCCACAGCTCCAGTCCTCAGCATCCCCCTGGCATTTCTAGTCTCAGTTAACCAGATCCAGACAGCTCTTGGGCAATATTCCATGTCTATGCTCTGAGTAGGGTTGGCATGCAACTGCTGTGTCCCTTCCTATGTGCCACAGCTGTACCCACCGCCCGTGCCTGGCCCGTTTCCTGCCAGGGCCTAGAGTTCCTGCCGCTGGTGTCCTCTCTTTCCTGCCAGCTGAGGGGATCTCCATGGGAAGCATTTGTCACTTTGCTTTGAATTTCAGTATTGAGGTTGGCCAAGGATGCAGAGCACGGGAGCTGGGTGTGGCTGAGAGTGGACCACGCTGTGGGTGGCTGAGAGCAATGGGCTTAACACTTCAGCCGTGAAAGAGAGGAGAGAAGGATGTGACTGAGTCTCACGTTAGGAGAGGCAAAGAATAATTAAGAACTCTGCTTCAGGGGCTGGGAAGATGGCTCAGCAGTTTAGAGCACTTGTTGCTCTCGCGGAGGATCCACGTTCGATTCCCAACACCCACATGAAGGCTCACAGCCATACCTAAGTTCAGTTTCAGGGGATCCAATCTCTTTTCTGGCCTCTTTGGACACATGTTACCACAAACACACAGGCAGGCAAAATACTCATAACTATACAAAGAGATAAATCTTTTTTAAAGAAAGGAAAAAAAAGAGAATTCTGCTTCAGCTATTTCGTGGTCTCCCAGTCTTCCCTGTGCCTGCCTGCCTTCCTTCCTTCCTTCCTTCCTTCCTTCCTTCCTTCCTTCCTTCCTTCCTTCCTTCTCTGCACCCATCTGATCATCTCCAGCTACTATGCCAAGAGAAGGAACAGAAGTGGAATCTGGGAAGTGTGTGCCTCCCACGACTATCCCTTACAAATGCACGCTCGCTTTACTCGTGTACGCCATGGCCCATCTGTGGGTCTTGCCTGCCCACGTGCAGTAATCCTTGTCTTCGTCTTAAGAGCAACCTATAAAATATGGGGACACACTCTGGAAAAAAAAAGTGGTTTTTTTTTTTTAACTTTTATTGCATTCTCACAAAGCCTAAAACAATGCATTCATTAAAAAACAGCGAGAGTGGATGATTAAGCTCACTTGGGTTTTTTTTTAAAGCCCGTGAAAAGTGTTATTTTTAAAATTAACAGCAGTACTTTATAAAAAGCCAAGGATCAGGCTTGTTCTTGACTCTAGTGTCCTTTGGCCAGTGGGTAGAAGAGTTTGGAACCTCAATGTTAGACCATCAGGCTCTGGAATCCAGAGAGCAGAGGTACCCAGGCATCTCAGGGGGCTATGAGCTCACATAGCACACCTACTTTGAGCATACAAACCAGGCCGGCTTTCCAGGGCAACAGAATCCAGCTCTGACTATAGACACACAGGCTTTTTTTTTTTTTTTTTTTTTTTTTTTTAAAGACAGGGTTTCTCTGAGTAGTCCTGGCTGTCCTGAAACTTGCTCTGTAGAACAGGCTGGTCTCAAAATCCACAGAGATTTTTCTGCCTCTGCTTCCCAAGAGCTGAGATGAAAGGTGTGCACTGTCACCCGTCTGATGGCTACTGCTTTCTAAAAGTGCCATGGCTATCCCATTTAAAAGCTCACTTTGGGGGGCTGGCGAGATGGCTTAGTGGTTAAGAGTGCCGACTGCTCTTCCGAAGGTCCCGAGTTCAGATCCCAGCGACCACATGGTGGCTCACAACCATCCATAATGAAATCTGATGCCCTCTTCTGGAGTATCTGGGGACTGCTACAGTGTACTTAGATATAATAAATAAATAAATCTTTAAAAAAAAAAAAAAAAAGCTCACTTTGTCTCTGTGGCCTCCTGACAGCCAGGAGCCTTAAGTGTTTAACGTTGCAGGTGTCCGGGGTTCTAACACTCATGGAGCAGGTTCAGACGAATGACCTAAACCCCATGTGAGCTCACTTCCTGTTAAGTTGACTGTGCAGAGAGTAAACCCTGCTCTGCAGAGCTGTGGAGATCCGTGGCTCTACTCTGTAAAGTTCCCCAGACGGTGCCTGGCACAGAGAAAATGTTCTAGTATCCAAAGTCTCAGTGAACTGGCCTTCCAGACAGGTCCCAGGGATCTCTGTGCTCAGAGAGAAGGTCCTTTTAAACCAGGGCTTTTCAAAGCTCAGGCAGTAACTCATTTGTAGATATGGTAATCAACACAATGGATTGCAACCGGCTCAAGGGAAAAACCTAATACATAGTAAAACAGATCAAGTACATTCTATATAACGGTTTCAGAAATGTTCAGATTCAATATGTACATGCTGGGTTTGGTGGAAAGTATAATACTGATTTGTGTGTGTGTGTGTGGGGGGGAAGTTAAGGTTGAAAACAAAAACCAAAACAGTAACAAGAACTAGCTCTGTAGACCAGACTGGCCTCGAACTCAGAGATCCACCTGCCTTTCTCTGCCTCCTAAGTGCTGGGATCAAAGGAATGTACCATCATCACCTGGCTACATCTTAGGTCTTGGTGAGTGTTTTATGAACTTCTGTGGGTGGTGGAAACTGTACAGTGATTTTTTTTTTAACATGTGTACTTATGAGATTCAGCAGCCATGGGGAGGTAAAGTGAGCTTATTGCTCAATCCCCAAACCTCAGCAGGTACATTTTAGAAATGTACGCTTAGGCCAGCAGCAGCCATTTGCTGAAGTGAGAGGCATCCACAGGATGACTGCCTAAAATACATATCATGGGACAGGTACCGAGGTCAGAGACCTGGATCAAGAACTTGCATCTGCCAACCACAGGTTGTGTGACTTGGGGCTAACTGTCCCTTTAGTACCCAGTGTCCTCTCCTGTTGAACAGGGGATTCATTGATGGCTATGGAGGTCTCACACTGCTCTGACATTCTTGGGTCATCTTCCAGAGTGGGGGTGGGGGAACTCACCTCACACCTTCATCTGAAGGATCTGCTGAATGCACCAAGGTAGAACATTCTAATCAGAGGGAGGGGGTTACAGAACTAAACTGGATAGGGAAGATGGGGCTCTTCAGGCCTCAGTATCCTCATCTGCAAAATGAAGGGTTTGCACATCACCCTGAGCTATGCTCTCTCTGGCTATGACGTAATGATTCTGTGGCTTGCCGTTGTGTTGAAGTAAGTGTCCCTGACCTCGGGTGGCTCTAACTAACTCCAATGGGAAAGTGTCTTGACCTCACCAGGGAGCATCACTGGGTGCCCTCACCTCTGTTCATGGCTTTCATATTTGAATTCCAGTCAGAGAAATCTTGACTGAGAACATTCTGAAGGGCGGCAGCCTGCTGGCTGCGTAGTGGAGCTCAGATAGATCCCCACAATCAGCTGCATCCCAGAGGCACAAAGCCTTATATGAAGGCCCTTAAAATCTCAGGGTAAGAAGGGTAAAGAAAGGCCCGCCCTGACCAAGGAGCCAGCTGCCCTGCCTCACTCCCTTGCCCTTCCCCTGACTCCAGGCCAGCAGGAAGCCAGGTACCCAGATGGGCTCCAGCAGATGTCCTTAGACTCCGCCCACATCACTCCCAGGTGTCAGTTACCAGCCAGGCAAGTCTTCAAAGTCTCACCTCCATTCTTTCTGCTGCTACCATTTCCCCTGAGGTCCCCTCCCGCCACAGAGGGATAGAAGGGACACTTGTCACCTCATCAACCATCCCCCACACCATCTGTCTTTCTTCCAGACATATTTCTCCTACATACATACAGAGCTGCCTGAGATAACGCAGGGTTTTTGTTTTGTTTCTTTTTTTTTTTTTAAGGAGGGGGGCAGGACAAGAGGGGGTGGAGACAGATTCCCTTTCCAGTGATGTCTGGCTCAAGCTGATGCTAGTGTCAGTTTGCATTCCCTGAACATATGGGAACCAGGGAGCCAAGGAGCATAGGAGGTTAAGAAATTGACAAAGGAGCTGGTCTCCGTAGTCCCAATCATAGCAGATCGCAGCACCCAGCGTGGCTAAGAACAGGCATATCAGAAGGATGCTCTACCTAGCTGCCTGGGAGCTTGACTCCCTCAGCTCTGGCCACGTGCTCATCATGCCTCATCCAAATGATCCTTAGCCACCCACCTACTCACCCAGAGTCTCTGCTTCCTCACCTCCTCTGGACGTGAGCTCAGGGAATCAAAATAGATACTCAGTGTAGTCAAAAGTGTCTAGAGTTGGGCGTGGTGGTGCAAACATTTAATTCTAGGACTTGGGAAGCAGGGGAAATCTCTGCTTGAGAGCTTCATGAGTCCCAGGCCAGCCAGATTTACTTGGTGAAACTCTGTCTCAAAAACAAACAAACAAACAAACAAAGCCAAAGCAGAATCTGGAAATCAGAAAAGGAAAACTAAATTCTAAACCTCAAGAAGGGTAGTTCAAGATGGGATGGATTTAAACAAACAAAACAAAACAAACATTTATATATTAGCTCACATAATGGAGAAATGGGTGTATTTGTGATGCAGGCAGCAAAAAGTATAGGGAGTGGTAAGTTTGGGGTCAGCCCGAAGCAGGCAAGAGGCTTTTTTTTTTTTTTTGGTTTTTTTGAGACAGGGTTTCTCTGTATAGCCCTGGCTGTCCTGGAACTCACTTTGTAGACCAGGCTGGCCTTGAACTCAGAAATCCGCCTGCCTCTGCCTCCCAAGTGCTGGGATTAAAGGCATGAGCCACCACGCCCGGCTTTAATAGAGACTCTTAATAGCCAGTCTCCGACCTGGCTATAGAAGCCAGGGGTTCTGAGCACCCTGGGCTCTCCTCATCTCCTGTCTTTCTGCCAAGGGGAGCACAGTGGTGACCAGATCCTTTCAGAGGAGGCTCCGACTGGCATCCTCCGACTGGTACCTGCATTCTTGCCTTAGGCCCTGCAGAGAGACAGAAACAGAGGAGAAAGGATGCTTTGCCGAGACTGCTGTGCCCCTGGTGGCTTCTTTTGCATGCCAGTGCCTGTAGTGATTCAGAGCAGAGACAAAGGACCATCTACCCCACTTCTGAGAGCCTCCAGCTCAGGGCATTAGTCTTCTTGAGATTTGAGGACACAGCTTTTCTGATTTCCAGTCACTTTTGACTACAAGGATCTATCTTGATTCCTTGAACTCACGAGCAGAGGACGGGGAACTCTGGGTGAGCAGGTGGGTGGGGTTTGTTTGGATGAGGATCAAGGCCTGATAGACCATTTACGAGAGGTAAAGAAGCAACTTCACCATCTTCCGGCAAGCAGCTAGACTCTTAAGAGTGCTAGGAATGCTGGGCGGTAGTGGCGCACGCCTTTAATCCCAGCACTTGGGAGGCAGAGGCAGGTTGATTTCTGAGTTCAAGGCCAGCCTGGTCTACAAAGTGAGTTCCAGGACAGCCAGAGCTATACAGAGGAAACCCTGTCTCAAAAAAAAAAAAAAAAAAAAAAAAAAAAAAAAAAAAAAAAAAAAAAAAAAAAAAAAAAAAAAAAAAAAAAAAAAAAAAAAAAAAAAAAAAAAAAAAAAAAAAAAAAAAAGGAGTGCTAGGAACTGACAAGACTGAACCCAAATTGACAGTGGACTCAAAGAGTGGAAGCCACCAAGAGAAGTCAGTGCTTCTCTGAGCATAGCAAAGGGAGAGGGCCAAGGAGCATGAGGAGTCACTTTGGTAAGGAGAGGAGAAAGTTGAGAAGGAAAAACTACTGGATGTGTACCTTGCAGGCCACACTGGTGTGTCTCATTTATGTGTGTCTGGAAGTCTGGGGGCACAGCTGGAAGAGAGCTAGCATCCTGGGGGACTCCTGTCTATGCAGAATCTGAGGAACAAGCCACCCAGTGGACACAGGCATAAGGAGATGGCAGCCTGGATACAAGAGAGAAGGGAGGGCTGGAGTGGACCAGGTTCTGGAAGAAGTCAGAGCTCAGGAAGGATAGCGTGCCCATGAACTAAACACTAACAAAGCTAGTTCATATAGGGAAAGGATTTAAATGCAGATCTGCCTGACCCCAGTGCTTATGGATTTGGCCACTACGTTCTGTGTCCTCTCCCTGATGGTCCCAAGGGAATAAGGCAATGGCTTAGGCTATTGCTGAGTGGTGGAGTTGAAACACTGAAAACATTATAATTGCAATTCACAGATGCAGGGGAAATCCAATCCTTGCAGAGTGTGAGAAAATGGCTGGAATCCACTCCCTGTCCTGGCTCAAGCTAGCTAGACTCTCTGAGCTCAGAAGCAGGGCCAGCTCCTTGGGGGGAGAATTTCTTCCTGTCTGCTATTTGACATTACCATCCACGAATGCAAGGCCAGCTCCACTCGTACTAGCCCAACACCCTGGCTTCCACCCCAGGCTTATGGGAAATCACAGGTCTATCTCAGCCCCATCCACCTGTTCCCAAGAGAAAAGGGAAGGAGCCAAGATGTCCTGGCTTCACTCCTCCACAGATGTGCTCCCAGCTGCGCAATAACAAATTACAAGGGTAGGCCTCATGCCTCCACTCCAGGAGAACCAGAAAGCACCAGAGTTATTACTGACCAATAGAAGGACAGACGAGCCCAGGGTAAACCATCAGGTCAAGCCAGAGTCCCCAACCTGCCCAGAAAATAAGGACACTGCTCATTTTCACCCTGATCCAGATAGGGTAAGCTCACCCTGAGCTCAATCCTGGGCTAAGGGTTACAGCGAATACAAATGCTGACCTTGAACCAAGAGGGCTACCCTTAGACAATCCTCTTCCATGCCTTACAGTCTGTCAATTTTTTTCTTCATACTGTTTTGGAGACTTTATTTCCATAATAGTTTAAACAACCACCAGGCTGACGCTATAACTGTAAAAAGCCCATTTTCTCTCCTTGTGATAGGTCAGGCAGAGCCACCTCCTCCTCCCTTGGGTAAATCAGCGGCTCTCTTGGATAGAGCATGGGCTTCCACACTCTGCCACGTGGACCCAGAACAGAAGAAGCCAGCCGGTGGGATGATGGGAAATGAATCCAATGTGTAGAGCAGATCGGGGCAGAGCCGACATGCTGAGCAGGCAGAGGTGCTATTATCTCCATTTCTCCCGGAAACCTGGCTCATTTTTGGTGTCCTCCCTGTCCTGGAGATGCTGCATCCTGTAAGAAACTTACCTATTTTGTTCAAGCTCCAGGAGGCTTCATAATGCACATCTCAGAGCCTGAGCTGACTTGAAATAGGCTCAATGACTGAGCCAAACTGTGAATGGAGTCCCTTGGGATGACTGGTCACAACTGGGGCCTAAGAGTGGTTAGAACGAGGAAGAACAATACTATTGCAAGCCTGAAGGAGAGGTGGGAACAGAATTATTTAGTGACTTCTGAAGGTGTATCAGGTACTACTCTGTACTTTTCCTTCAATGTAATCCTCACAGCGGCCTCCAATTGCTGGATATTAGTCTCGGCCTGCAGATGAGGAACAGGTTCAAAGAAGGCCATGGACAGGAAGGGTTTGATCTGAAATCTCATAATCAGGCCTTTAAAGCTGGTGTGATTTCTATTACTCCAGGGAGTCAGGGTCCCAGAGACACAAAGTGTCCAGGGCAAGGGTAGATCCAGAGTCTTGGTGCACACCTGTCTCCTGTAGTAGTAAGCATGGTGGCCCTTCCAGGCCATCAGGATCCAGGGTAGAGAAGGACATCCAGATAGTGTGAACGTAATGGCAACATACCTCACTAAATGTCCCAAATCTGGCAAAAGGTACTCAAGGAAGTAAGGGGGCTAGCCAGGCTCCCTGAACCACCAAAATCTTACAGGAACCCTCAGGTAGATGCATCCCTTTAAAAGTGACAGGCTCTAGGCGGATGCCCAAGAAGATCTGTCATGTCCATAGGACATTACAAGGCCAGCTTTCTCCATGAGTGAGGTCATGTGGCTTAGTGACTGTGGAGCTAAGTGCTTGAGGCACAACCTAACGGTTCCTCGTTGGAAAAGATGGGAGTGAAACTAGTACCTAATTCTGCTGTCCTGGTATCTGAATTAATTCATGCCAGAACAGTGTCTTGTGTATAATACATCAACAAATTAGATATTATTGGAAGTCTTAGACCTTGCATGGAGCTAACACCACCCACCCCTATCCCTGTGATGCACCATTACAGGGGAATCTAACCTAGAAATCAGGGGCTATTTTCAGGGGGAGGTGTGGGCAGGGGGAGTAAGAAGGAAGTCGTACTCCAAGTTGCAGATGAGGCTGACTCTGTACCAGACTTTTCCTATATAGTTCCTTCTCCAAGTCCTTTAGATCTGAAAGCCAGGGAGTATGATCTCTGTGTAGCCAACAAGGAGGCTGAGACTTTTCCAGGGCTGCACTTGGAGAGAGATCAAAAGTTCACAGGCAGAACAGCAGGCAGGAACAGCTTTCTGGCCATCTATGTTCTCTTCTCTTTGGTCCACCTGGGAAGCTCCCTTGTGGCAGCCCTCAGGTGGCTCATGGGCTCTGTTCTGCTTCAGCTTTGACACTGCTGGAATCTTCTTCCTCTACTTCCTACACTGGACAGTGATTACCATGGGATGCATGACCCTTTGAAAAGCTGAGACCAGGAGAGAAGCCATTTTTATGCCTGGACCATCCAAACTACAGCAAGATTGAACCCACCAGTTCTAGAATATAGCAGGGGCAAGGAACAGATAGATCGGCTACTGGTCACGCAAGAGGCAGAAGAGCCTAGTAGCTAAATGTGAGGTGCTGAGCCATCAAGTCTGGTTTGAAGCTTAGATTCACCATTAACTGGCCACATACCTTTGGGAAAGTTGCTTTGCGTTCATTAGTCACTTGTGAGTTCTGACTTATCTAAGTCTTTTGTGATTGTGGGCTTACCAGTCAAGAGAAGGGCAGCAGTGGGGTCATCCTGGTTGTCGAGTACTATGGAACCCTCCCTCATCTTAGGCAAGCAACCATGGCCCATGTTCCCTGCCACCTTGGCCACTTGACCTCCACAGTCCAGAAACCACAAGAAAAAGAGCAGGAGGCGCTTGGGTCCTCCAACTCTATTGCCTGCCGCCATGGTTGTTAAGGATTTTGTACAAACCCTTGAATTACACCTCATTCTCATCTCGTTTTTATTCCTGCACAAACATCATGGCCAAGAAGCAAGTTGGGGAGGAAAGGGTTTATTTAGCTTACACTTCCAAATTGCTGTTCATCACCAAGGAAGTCAGGACTGGAACTCAAGCAGGTCAGGATACAGGAGCTGATGCAGGGGCCATGGAGGGATGTTTCTTTCCAGCTTACTTCCCCTGGCTTGCTCAGCTTGCTTTCTTATAGAACCCAAGACTGCCAGCCCAGGGATGGCACCTCCCACAATGGGCCCTCCCCCCTTAATCACTAATTGAGAAAATGCTGGATCTCATGGAGACACTTCCTTAACGGAAGCTCCTTTCTCTGTGGTAACTCCAGCCTGTGTCAAGTGACACACAAAACCAGCCAGCACACTCATGATAAGATGGGTGCCTCACAGTTAGCAAACGGTCAGTGCTCAGTAAGTGCTGGCTACCACGGTTTCTGATCTCCAGTCTCAGCAGCTCCTTAGTGCTAGGGGTCCTTTAAAGGGCCTTACATGAAAGGTATCTGACCTTTGCACACGATATGACCTTCATTACAGTCTTGGGGCTGGGTACTCTCTTCCAAAGATCCAAAACTCTACAGTAAGGCTTGGAGTGGCCCTGAAGCTACAGGTTAGGCTCAGGGACTAGCAAGGCTGAGGGTGCCAAGCAGGTCTCTTTACCTGGAGACTTGGCCCTGGGGCCCCTGAAAGCTCAACACGTCCCTTTTAATGGTGGCAACAGGAGCCCAGCAGCCTCTCCACATCGTCCTCTGAGGACAAGCCAAGCCTGCTGTTGGGAAGGGTCAGTAACCCCAGGCCCAGCTCTGACAGCTAAGCTCTCATGCGAGGAAGCTCATCTCTCGCATCTGCAGTCACCCACCATGGCAGACCACAGCAGGGCCACCGGGGCCATAGATGGTGTCTTTGCTGTGGCTGCTCTCTTCCCTGAGGGCTGAAGCAGAGACATGTTGACAGTGAAGCCAGGGGTCAAGTCCTGCAGTGACTCCTGGATGCTCTGTCATCATCCAGCCCCCGTGGAAGCATTAAGAGCAGTGCCTACTCTCCTATAACAAACCCTGAGCTATAAGACAGTACACTTGGGGCAGCTAGGCTCCACGGTACAACAAGATCCTCCACGACTTCTATAACAACTGAGATAGAGAGAGAGAGAAAAGACAAAAGTCTTGAGTATAAAATAACTGGTACCTTCACATCCTCTGTGCCCTCCTAACCCCAGGGCAGCCTGTTTCCTTCACTCCCTGGAGGACTGTTCTCCGAGAGCTCTGAGTCAGCTGTCCCCAGTGCTGTCCTACATTCGTGCAAACAAAGCTGGATGAGTAGAATGCAATCTCTCTATGCCAAGGTTAGGATTCCACTGTGTGTGTGGAGGAGGTGGGGCTAGGGGTGGGGGTAGAGGTGGGGCTGTAGAACAAGCCTAGGTTTTGTGCATGCTCGGCAAATGGTGTATCCCTAGGCCCTTTAAAAAAACCTTTTTTTGAGGGCTGGAGAGATGGCTCAGCAGTTAAGTGCACTGACTGCTCTTCCAGAGGTCCTGAGTTCAATTCCCAGCAACCACATGATGACTCACAACCATCTGTAATGGGATCCCTCTTCTGGTGTGTCTGAAGATAGCCACAGTGTATTCATATAAATAAAAATAAATAAATCTTAAAAACAAAAACAACAAACCTCTTCTTGAGATAGGGTCTAACCAAATGTCCTGGCTAGTTCTATGTGTACTTGATACAAGGTAGAGCCATCAGATGAGAGGGAGCC
This sequence comes from Mus minutoides, assembly GCA_902729485.2. Classification (NCBI taxonomy): domain Eukaryota; kingdom Metazoa; phylum Chordata; class Mammalia; order Rodentia; family Muridae; genus Mus; species Mus minutoides. The sequence goes on along the minus strand of LR750283.1, from coordinate 554,680 downwards.
TCAATTGAGAGAATGGTTCTATATGATCAAGCTATAGGCAAGCCTGTGGGGCATTTTCTTAATTAGTGATTGATGAGGGAGGGCCAAGCCCACTGTGGGTGGGGGGCATCACTGGGATGATGGTCCTGGGTTCAACAGGAAAACAGGCTGAGTAAGCCATGTGGAACAAGCCAGTAAGCAGCACCCCTCCATGGCTTCTTCATCAGCTCCTGCCTCCAGGTTCCTGCCCTGCTTGGGTTTGTGTCCTGGCTTCCTTCACTGATGAACAGTGATGTGGAAGTATAAGCCAGATAAACCCTTCTGTCCCCAAGTTGCTTTGGTCATGGTGTTTCATTGCAGCAATAGAAACCCTAACTAAGACACCACAGCTAACCTTAAACTTGCCATCCCCCTGCCTAAGCTCCCTGAACATCTGAGATTACAGAATATATACCACCACACCCAGCTCTGGTTCCTTTGAATAGATTGCTAACTCCTTTGGTCTGGACTCTGAAATCAAATGGATAATTCAGAGGCTGAAATGCAACCTCCATTCTGTGTGCTTCAAAGTTAGACATAAGTGAACATTTCCATTACATTATGGATGTAGTGGGTGCATGCTTGTAAACCCAGGCAGAGCAAGTTCAATGTTCACCCTAAGCTATCAAATTAGAAGCCAGCGTCAGCTACATGAGACCTAGGTCTTGAAAAATGAGGGCAGGTAGTGAGGGAGAAGAGAGGGGAAGGGGAAGGGGAGAGGAGAGGGGTTCTAGAGTCTAGTTCTGGGGCTGTGCTGTGGGTGGTCTGGTTCATGCTTTGTGGGGTGGTGGCCAGCGTTTAGCAGGACACACATGCTCCAGCTAAGGCTGAGGAAGACGAATCCCCATAAAGGCAGAACACTGCACCTTAGGCGGTAGACCTCATCAGAATGGTAGCTAATGCAGGAGGAAACATCCGAACAGAGGGATCCTTAGGTGCCTCCTCCCTTTCAGTAAGAGCTACAACAGCTACATCCCTCTAGTCAGAAGATGCAGAACCCAAAGGCCCTGAGGAGTTAAATCTCATTGGCAACCTCACCTAAGAGGGAGGATACACAGGACATTGGGGGAGGTCCTTTGGAAGCCACCTGTGTTCATTCCTTCCGATGTTTCCCGAGAGCCTATTGGCCCAGCCTACTCTTTCCCATCAACCCCATAGCTGTTTCTTCTCCTTGTCCACCTCTCCTGCAGCCAGCCAGGAAGGAGCCCTTGTTGCCGACCTACCTCTCCATCTGTATTTGCCCCTGCCAGCTGCTTGACAAGTTTCTTATGAATTAAGCAGAATTAGAAGAGAAAGAAAGAAAGAAAAGAAAGAAAAGAAAGAAAAGAAAGAAAGAAAGAAAGAAAGAAAGGAACTAGGGGAAGAACTGGAGATCTAGGAAGCATTACATCCTATAGATTAAATTCAAATTCTGCCTCTGCTACTCATTTGCTTTCCTGGCTTCCAGTGGCTTTCCTACCTTTTTTTTTTTTTTTCTCCATTTCTTCATTTGTAGGTCCCAAGAAATAACGACACATACACCATAGAAGCCATGCCATCACACAATTAGTAAATATTACAAATAGGCATTGCATTCTCGAGCTGTCCTTTTCCTTCTCCCTGGGAAGAATCCAGTAGCAGGGATCCTAGAAAGTGCCTCCCCAGCATAGGGACCTTGGAATATTAGGCTCCATGGCACCTTGGGGACTCTGTAGAGAGAAGGCGGAACCTCCTGTCTGGACGGCTGCCAGTTCTCCCCAAAGGGAAGGGCCTGTTTAGTGGGTCACCAAGGGCAAAGAAAGTCTGTGTCTTCAGAGCCTGAAGGGTAACCAGTACTTAAAATGCTTGTCTGGGAAAGAAGCCAGGCATCCGAAGCCTGCAGTCTCTGCCTGGGGGTCTGTGTGGGGGAAGCTGCTCCTCCATGGTCATGTTTCACACTCTTAAACTGGTCCAGCTCTTGTGTCCATACATAGATGCACATGTAAATTCATCGTGTGCTGGGAACTAGAGTGTGCTGGTACCGCCGTGCACTGATCCATGAGAACGCATGCTACCCACTGCACACTCCAACATTCAACTTCACCCAAGTCCCAGGCATCTGCTCCCTGTGCCACATGAGCCATCATGCCAGTACTTGCAATGAGCTGTGTGCCTTCGTTCTTACTAGTCATCCTGAGGTCATAGTTTATAATGCCGCCAGCTCTCTATGAAAACATCTGGAACTCTTTTTTTTTTTTTTCCCTCGTTCCGGTCAACCTTGCTCGCTCTGGTCTGTCCCGCTCGCTCCGGCCAGCCCCACTCACTCCAGCCGTCCCCATTCACCCCCCACCCCACCCCCGCTCGCTCCGGCCGGCCCGCTTGCTCTGGTCAGTCCTTGCTCCAGTTGGCCCCGCTCGCTCCGGTCGGCCCTGCTCGCTCCGGTAGGTCCCAGGATTCGTTTATTATTATTATTATTCATAAGTACACTGTAGCTGACTTCAGATGCACCAGAGGAGGGCGTCGGATCTCATTACGGGTGGTTGTAAGCCACCATGTGGTTGCTGGGATTTGATCTCATCACCTTCGGAAGAGCAGTCGGGTGCTCTTACCCGCTGAGCCATCTCACCAGCCCCATCTGGAACTCTTGACTCAAATCTCCTGCACCCAGCTCTACCCAACAGCAGGACACCAATGGGATGATTCTCAGACAACTGTACAGGGGACAGGCAGTGGGAGTGGCTGACCATACTGACCAAAGAGCTAGTTTTTGGTGCCCACATCCCAAGTAACAGCAGCACCATCAGACTCACCGGGCGAGACTGCAACCCAGAAATTAGAAGGCTCTGCAACGAAACCACCCACTCCTATGGCCCTGAAATGTATCATTGAGCTATCTAAAATAGATTCCAGGATGGCCCAGGCCAAGGCATGGCTCCTGCCGAGAGTCCCCGTTGCCTTACTGAGGTCTGGATGGAATGGAATAAAGAACTGTGTATAAACACAAGATGTACAGTGGTGTTGACAGCAAGAGCCGGAAGCCTGCAGAACATCTATGATCCCTGCCTCCCCTACCTACTGTAGCACCAAGCTAGGCAGAGGAGAGCAGAAGCCTAGCAGGTCCTAGACCCCTACCCTCTTGTTATTTTTTTAACATCTCACATACCAGAGGTATAAGATCTGGGATGGGGCCAACTGCGTTCCTGTCTCCACCTCTACTGAGAAGATAAGACTTCATCCCAGTCTGTGCACTGATGTTTGCTGGCCAGAAGGAAGCAGACGCTTGACTTCATTGAACCAAGTGGAACGGAACCAGGGAGGTTTGGGTGTCCAGCCTCCCCAGCTGCAGAATCAGCAGCGTGCGGAGGTGTCTGACTTGATGGCAGGGATTCTATGGGCTTCTGTTGGAGGTCACCTCCCCATTTAGGGTAGTCAGCTGGGTCTGGTGCCCTGGCTCTTTATGTGTAAGGGAGGGAAGGCTGTAGGCTCCCTGGACATCAAACACATGTGGGTAATCCAACAGGGGGTGGGGGGGAGGTCAGCCAGAGCAAATGAGAAACAGGTGACGTCCATTTCCTTCTGCTGGCTGGCTAGCACAGGGACTCTGGCAAAGGGAAAGAAAGGCTTTGTCAGGAACAGCTTCTCTGGGACAAGGGGAAAAAAAAAAAAACCTATAGCCAGGTGCTCTGAGTCCTACATATCCTCAGCAGGGACTCATTTTAAGATGTAAATAGTATGCAGAGCCAGGAATGTGGTCCAGGTGGAAAATAGGCACAATCAGGCCTGGGAACCAGGTGCATATAGGCCAGACTCCCTCTCCATGACGTTGTATTTAAAAAAATAATAATGAAGAGAAAAAGACACAGGCAAGAAACATGAAAAGGCAGGGTGAAGGGAGGAAAGATGAGATGGAGCTCAGACAGGGTATCTAACTTACGTGAGATGTGGGCTCCCTTCATCTGAAGGGATCCAAAGAGCAAATGTGCACCTCGGAGGAGATTCTCAGAAAGAAGGGGTGGGGGTGGGGGTGGGGGGAGGACCTTCCGACAGTGAACACTTTCCAGGAAAATAAGGTAGTGAGCCCTCTGTTACCAGGAGTGTGTAAACAGAACACCCACCTGCCTCTGATGCCACAGAGGGATTAATTTCAGAGTTTAGTGGGCGGCTCATCTAGACAATTTCCAGTCTTTGGTTCTAAGAAATCCCAGGGAAGGCTGAGCAGGTTGTAGGGAGGAGGGCATCTCGCTGCAGTGAGATGAGCAGCCGCAGCCGCAGCCGCAGCAGCAGCAGCAGCAGCAGCAGCAGCAGCAGCAGCAGCAGCCGGGTACTGAGTGGCAGGCAGCTGTGCACCTTGGAGACTCAAGCTCCAGGAAGCACCCTGCATTATTATGAGCCCTGGGGCTAGAGATTGAAGAGCTGGAAATGAATGTATTGGGGGGGGGCAAGAAGAGGAAGAGAAACTGGTTGGGCAGCTTGAGATGAGGGGCAGGGAGGGGCTGGTTACAGGCCCCAGAAGCAGATTGGGCACAGGACAGAAGAAATAAAACCAGAAGGTATCAGGAAACACCCCCCAGGGTCCCAGAAGGCTTAGTCCCATTTAAGTCAGTCAATCATGGGAAGAGCATCATCCTGAGTATGTTTTGGGGGGAGTCAGAGCAGCTCTGGGCTCCCCTGCTCCTCGAACCTTCTCCCCAAGGTAGAAAGAGGGCCTACCCCTAAGACTTACTCAGCCAGCTCTTTCCCTCTGAGACACAGAACCCAGGTTATCTTGTGAGGAGACCAGTTTCAGTTCTGCCATCAGGAGCAGCAGAACAGGACTCCCCGTCCACCCTTTGGTGGAGACCCAAGCCTGGCCTTGGATGAAGCCATCCTGAAAGTCTGCTCGGTGGAAGGCAGGAGCCAGCCCTAAGGTCCTGTGTCACCTCCTATTCCACACGAGCACATTCACAGGCTGCCCCAGCATGCTGTCGCAAACCATCAACCTGTAATTTCAAAATTCCCCTCTAGCCAAATGCCATTACTCATTCGAAGGGCAGCAGGAAGGGTTGCCCACACTCTTTCAAGGCCTCGGAGAGCTCCTGGGATCACCAACCACGCTTGTGGGTGGAGCTTCTGGTACTAGGTAAGCTTGTATACATACATACATACACACACACACACACACACACACACACACACACACACACCTGCCAGCTCAGGGCAAGTTATCTAGAGTCACATGTCCACTCCCCCTAGCCCCCCAAGGCACAAGAGGAAGGATGGTAAGAAGTGCTTGGGAAAAGAGGTCATCCCCACAGCACTTGATACAAGTCCAAAGTGCATTCTCCGAAGCAATCCTTTCCTAACCCTCCTCTCCAACGCCCCAGTGCCTTAGAAATGGATAGCTTCCTGCCTTTCCTCCTTAATTGTATTTGGTCGGTGCTTCTGAGGGTAGAGAACTGTTGCCATGGAAACCCATCCATGGATGCCAGACACCTTCTGTGAAGAAATGGGACTAGAAATGCCAAGACCTGGGTTCTTTCTCACCCTGACCTCAGGCCATCTTAACTGTTTTACTCTGTTCCAGTCTTTCCTGGAAGGCTGAACATTTGTGGAGTCAACAAACTGACTGCTTTAATCTTCAGATAAAGAGCTGATGAGCTGAAGGAAGTATGACTTGGGGGTGTAACTGTAATTTTAACTTCTCTATGTTAATATAAGTGCTCTTCGATCCACCCAGGATGTTTAAAAGGTCTAATCAGTCCCTGCCTCTGCCCTTTTACAGGATGAGTCATGAGAGGGTCTCTTCCACTCATATATGGGGAAACTGAGCCCTAGAGGAGGAACCAGAATTTAGGACTCTGGACAAAGATTTGGGGAATATCACTTTTTGCTTTGCCCCAGAGCTGGCCTACTGTCCTTCCTCCAGAATCAAAACTATCTCATGGACTATCAAGCTAGGGTACTAGAACTGGCCTATTTCCCCTGGGACTGGCCCTTAGCCTTCTTGGCTTCTCACTGTCTCCAGGGGGACGGTAGTTACTTGGCAGCTTTCAAGTTAGGGAAGGGACAGAGAGCCTGGTTAGATCATCTGGACCCCAGCTGAACCGGGAAAGGGATGACCAGGTTGCAGTTCTTCCCACTTATTCCAGAAAGGCTCCTATTTGAGGCTGTCCCAGCTCCCTGCCCTTGGCCTGCAGAGTCAGGTCTGAGATGGTACTGGAGAATGTGCATACGCTGATACTGGGCCTTAAGGGCAGGAGCAAAAAAACCCTTGACTTTAACCATGGGGAGACGACATCATCACAGCCTCGTCCCCAGAGGCTGTCCTGACTCTGGGCACACTTGTGCAGGCCCTGGGATGCCAACTGGCTCCACCTTCTCCCTCATGTCTCCTGGTCCTCTCTACCTCATCTGCACACAGGAAGAAGGCTTGGCCTAGAGTCATCCACCACCTCCTATCATCTGACTCCAGACAGTGTATTCTGGGGCCTGATGCCACCACCATATCTTGGTCTGCCCATCTAGAGACAACACGGAAACCTCTGCAGACTTCCCACCTCTCCCCTCCACCCGAGAGCGAAGCCCCATAGCTCTCTACGAGGCCATGAGAATGGCTCTCCTGGCTTAGGACCAGTACACACACCTTCATCAGACCCCTCCACACCCGTGGGCCCTTCCTCCTCTTAGGTCTCCCACAAAAGAGCTGTAACCGAGGACTCAGGAACAAATGGATTCATTCTTACGCTCAGGCAGCAGGCTCTTGCCTTTGGCCTAGCATCTGACCAGTTAGAAAGGGAGGAGGTCCCTGGTCGCCCGATAATTTGTTAAGTGATTGGGAAACAACAGCTCGGCAGGAATAAGGAACCACAGCTCAACTTCTCTTCCTCTCCTGTCCCTAGCCAACTCTAGGACCATCTTTCAGAGTTTCTGTGGTGACCTTTCTTGAGAAGTGGCTAAGAGGCCTTTGATGGGCAGTGTGGGAAATGCCTTGACGAGGGAGGGCTGGATTAACTAACCCACCCCCAAACAGAGGAAGTCCTGACCTTGAACATGGGGCTGTGCCCTCCACTCCAACAACCATCTTTCCCTGCCCAAAGCATATGAAGGCCCTTTCCCCTCAGCCTGTGTACATTCATTCTGAGATAGCCCCATGTCCCAAGGCCCAATTCCATGGCCACCTCCTTCAGTGAGGCCTAAGGCAGGCCTCCCTTCTCAGTCCCTCTCTAGACCCCAGTCCAGTTTTCATTCTCCACATAGCTCCCCTGGTGCCTGGTGCCTAGTTTTTCTTATTGTCTGTCTAAGCCCACTGAATGGCAAGCTCCTTGAGGGCAGGATCTCTGAGAGGCTCAACAGGCAATAGGGTGGCACTTCTGCCTGTCACTTCTACACACTCCACCCCATCCCTCCTTTCCACTCTCAAATCGAATTGGGGGGGGGCAGCCTAAAGGTACAAGGCTGTTTTCCTCCCTTTGCCCTTGTCCAGTCTACTGACTGCCTCTGTGCCAGCCATCTGTGTCAGAGGCAGAATCCTTGTTCATCAAACCCTCACCACCCCACAGGCAGGGAGGTCTCAGGAAGACTGCAGCAGGCTGAACAGGTTTCCTTCAGCATTCTCCAGGGGCCTTGGGCCAGCCCTAGCTTCTCTCACCATCAATCTGGTCACTTGGACCGCCACCCTCCTCTTGGCCCCGCCCTTTCACACGCTCACGACACGCCCCTTCCCAGTCCCCAGCAGAGCGGTACCAGACTACAAGGTACCCAGGAAGATGGGGTCCCTGGGCTCTGACGCCTGAAGACCCACATTCACTGCAACAAGTCTGTGCACTTAAGGTGGCTAGCAGCCGATCTCCCACAGCTCCTGTACTGCCGGTGCGGGCTACCAAGGCACAGCCGCCTCCTTAGGCACATCCTCCATGTATCCCTGTCCTCAGACAGGGACTCTACAGAAAGAAAACACGGTTCCCCGGCTGGCTCGGGATTTTTTCCTCGGACTGTTCAGGCTTGGAGAACAATGGAGCAGCTCTCTGGCTTCCTCCGCCGAGCAAGCTTTGTTTCTCCCTTCCCGCCAGCTTGGCTTTCATTAGCCAAAGGGCAAAGGCTTCTCTGGAGTCTCCTTGCAAAAGCCCAAACCTTTCCCTAAAACATTTAGGGGGATGGGGTGACTGCTTGGGGCTGGGGGAAAGGACGTGTATCCAGATGCGCACAGCTGGCTGCCCGCCCGCCTCCTTAGCCCCAGACACTTCTTGCTGCCAGGTCCCTCACACCCGGGATTCACAGAGGAAGTGGAGCCTCAGCTCTGCTCCAAGGACCAACTAGCCCTCACATCTGCTTTCCCCACATCTTTGCTCTAGATCTGGGCTCCTACCGATGCTTCCCTAGCAATGCTGGATGCTGTGTTATCCAGTGCAGACCACTCCTCAGCTGGTGTTTCTACCAACCTCGCCGTGGTTTGCCATATTAGGACTCTGGACTTCAAAATTCAAGGGAGCTAATGATTTCTGAGCCTCCAAGTCCCCCGTCCCCATTGTCCACCCTCACTTCCAACAGGCCACAGCAGAGCCCAGGCTCCCATCAGCGACATCTTTAAGACACACGTTAGCCAGACACAGCTGGAGGTAGGCCAGCTCTGCACATCTGGGCAGTAATGCCCCTCCTAACCTGGCCAGTGATCGGTATAGAGGGGAGAAATGGGGAGAGCAAACCTCTCCCTGCCGCTGGCCAGGAGAAAACCAGGGGTGGGGTGGGGCGGGACGGCAAGACTTACCTAGCATCTGGCTGAAGAGTAGCTGTTCCAGGTCGCCCAGCACAGTAACCACAAGCTCGGGGTCCACCTTGAGGAAGGCCCGCTCCTCCTGGCCCTTGGCAGAGGGCACAGTCCCTGAGCCCTTTTGCGCCTTAGCCTTGCTAGAAAGCAGCTCGTCATCCGATTTGCCATCATCGCTTACCGCTGCCTCAGGCGCCTTGCTGAGAGGCTTGACCTCCGCATAGGGTCCCCGAGGAATCCGGCTAGGTTTGCCTAGGCTAGGCGCTAGCGGAGCCAGTGGGGTCTTGGCACCGCCGGTAGAGCCACCTTTGGGTTGGAAGAGCGAATGCTCAGACTTGGACAGCGTCTTGGACATCAGAGGAGTCTCGCGGCCCTTCGGCCCCAGTTTGCCCAAACCCTTGGGTGCTTTGGCCATATCATCACTCCACTCAGGCTCATACAGCTGCAGCTTTTTCTCGGAGTCCGTGAGAAACGAGAGGTTGGTGAGCGACTTCTGTTTGCGCAGGTTGGAGGTAGGCAGCCCGCCGGGGACACGACTGTCCACGCTGCCGGACTTGAAGACCTTCAGCTCCGCTGCACTGGCCTTGGCCATACTGCCACCGCCTCCTGTCGCCTTGGCGCGCTTGGGCAGCATGCCTCTGCCGTCCGCCGCGGTTGTCTTTCTGCTGGCTCCCCGAGGCTCGTCCGCGCCCTCGTCGCCACCGCTGCCGCTGCCGCCGCTCAGCTCCACCTCGGGCTGCACGCTCTTGACGCTGCTGCCCAGCATTCTGCCTGCGAGGAGCGCATGGACGATCCGCGCGTCTGCAGGCACGGGGCGGGGGAGGGGGCGGGAGCGCCGGGAGAGGAGGGGGCGGAATGGGGGGGAGGACGGAAGAAACCGCGGAGGAAGGGGAGAGGAAGGGGAGGGAGCAAAGGGGCGAGCGGAGGGCGAAAGGGAAAGAAATGCGGAGAAGGAAGCCCGGGAAGAGGAAAAGGCAAGGAAATAGCGGGTTGATGGGGCAGGGTCGAAGGAAAAGGGGCGGGGCGGGGAGAATATAAATTAAAATTTTTAAATCAGTCAAAGGAACGATAGAAGACCAGCGGCTCCATCGAAGCCGGGTCGTGCTGTGATGCTGGGATCTCTTCTCTGTCCCCCGGCTGGCTGATCCCTGCTGCGGGCTGCACACTCCCGGGCAGCGCCCTCTCTACACTCCTCCCTCCAGCTCGTGGAGAGGCTGCGGGCTGCAGCTCCCAGCGAGAAAGAGGGGAGGCGGAAGGCGGGGAGCAAACAGGAGGAGGGGTGGGGTGTGCGCAAGGGGAGGGAGGGAGGGGAGAGAGTGTGTCTATTTCTGGCTCGGGAGGGGGAGGTGTCTGTGAGCTGAGCCCCGGGGGCACAGAGAGGATCCCACCAGTTTTTCTCCTTGCTTTCTACAGAGAGATGGGGTAGAAGGTTCCCTGCTGCATCTGGAAAAAAGCATCAGTGGAGGAGGGGAGACTTAGGGGTACAGGTAAAAGTACCGGAAAGGGTGTCTTAGACCCAGGAGAAAGAGTAGCCCTGTAGATCTTGGGTAGAAACTAACAGAGCCTGAGGGAAGCTCTCACAAACCTTTGGTTTACCTCAGAAATTCTTTACCTTTAGTTATCTTTAATCTCTAAGGTATATTTTGCCGTCATAAGCCCAGAAGGTAAGGGACACAGGACAGAACAGGCTGCTTTAGACAGTGCTTAGGGTTGACAGGGACAGAGAACTGAGGAGTTGACTAGGCTAACCTCTTGGGAGCAGGAGTCTGGGTCGCCATTCCACTTGATCACATGACCTTGTCAAAGACATTGAACCTCTGTTGCTCTTACAATGGTTTTAATCCTAGCCTCCTAGGAAAAGGGGCTTTGGGACACTAGGGACACAGAGGAGTGTTAGCATAGGTCCCTTGGCAGAGCTGCAGAACCATTTTGTGTGTGTGTGTGTGTGTGTGTGTGGTTTTTCGAGACAGGGTTTCTCTGTGTAGCCCTGGCTGTCCTGAAACTCACTCTGTAGAGCAGGCTGGCCTCGAACTCAGAAATTTCCCTGCCTCTGCCTCCCGAGTGCTGGGATTGAGTGCTGGGATTAAAAGCGTGCACCATGAGCCGGGCGTGGTGGCGCACGCCTTTAATCCCAGCACTCGGGAGGCAGAGGCAGGCGGATTCCTGAGTTCGAGGCCAGCCTGGTCTACAAAGTGAGTTCCAGGACAGCCAGGGCTATACAGAGAAACCCTGTCTTGAAAAACCAAAAACCAACCAACCAAACAAACAAACAAACAAAAAAGTTCTCGTTCTTATCTATCTGCCATTCTGTAATTTATATGATATTGCCCTGACTCCATCACATGGGGATGTTGCTTTCTCTAAAAATTTCAATTTGGAAAGGAGGCCTGTGGGCGATTGACCAAGTTCTTGGTTGTTATTGATAGTCCCCCACCCCCACCCCCAGCATATAAATTCTTCTCCTCTGGTTACCATCCTGACTGAACAACCCCATGTCCATCCACTCATGCCTACTGCTGCAGGCAATACCCCTGGCTGAACCTGATCCTTCCCCTCTGATGGCCATATCTGTAGGGAGGCCTTCATCACTTTGTGAGGCCCTATTCCATGAGTCCTTCTGTCCACCTGCATTTCCTTTGCTCCGGATGCCCACTGCCCCCGGGACCTGACCTTCCTTCCACCACGGTTGTCTCACTCCCTCACTTGATCCCGAGTAGCAGCTCAGTTCTTCCTCTTCTCTGTATCCTCTTTGTTCCTCTAGCCCCTCTCTCATGGGATATCATATTCCCCAAATCTCAAGTCCCTTCCCTTCCTTCAGTAAACAGCCCCTGAAATTCTGCTTCTCTTCAGAAGAGGACAGACCAGATGAAAGAAAGATCATGCCTCAGACTTTGGCTGAAATCAGGTCGGTAGCAGCTGTTCTTACCAGAAGAGAGGCCCCACCCCTTTCTACCTTCTAAGCCTGGGGTCCCTCTCCCTCCCCCACAGCATGTCACCTGTCAGTTTCTGAGATGTAAAATACTGTCTATGCACAATGTCACACTGCCTCACTGCCAGGTTCCTTGAGAGCCATCTTCCTCATGTCTTTATAGGGTCTTCCCCAGGGCCAGGTAGCGGTCCCTTACATGCCAGCCTGGCATCTTGGAATACTCCAAGGCTCCCTAGCATACCTCTCTGTCTCACTCTTTCCTATTCTTTTCACATCCCCAGTGTTTCCCAACCGTCCTCTTCTGTAGGGAGGATGCTCTGCTGCCGTGGCAACAGCCATTCTGGCATCTGTCGATAAAGCAGAGATGCACAGAGCGTTTCCTTCAGTGATTCCTAAAAAGAGAGGGTTCTGCCATGTCATACTGTCTCAAGATCAGCCCTGAGCCCCTCAGCCTCAGCCATTTCCTCCTTTGCCACCCTGCGAAAATGCTGGGTCTCAAATGGTTTGTTGCATAGAGACAAATGATCCTCAAGGGGCTGCAAGATGGAGGGAGGTGAGGGGAGAATTGGCTGGGCAGACAGAGGGTGCTGATGATGTCAGTGACCTGAGAGCTGGCTCCTGCCAGTTCCTACTGGGAAGGTGGGGAAAGAGGCTGGTTTGGAATCATTTATATCTTCAGTCCCTAGCTCTCTCTCTCTCTTTTTTTTTTTTTTTTTTTTTGGTTTTTTGAGACAGGGTTTCTCTGTATAGCCCTGGCTGTCCTGGAACTCACTTTGTAGACCACGTAGTCCCTAGCTCTCTTATAGCAAGCTTGACACCCTGTGTCTGCCCATTTTGGGACTGGAATTAGGATGTGGGATTCATGTGTATCTACTGACTGATAGCTTGAAGCAGTGTAAGGAAGGAAGATGTAGGCACAAGGCCAGGGAAAGGCGTGCTGTGGGGACTTTACATTTTCACACTCTTGTGACTGGAAAGGATGTAACACAACACGGGGTGGTGGGTGGTCTGGGGCTCTGCTTGTTGGGATAGCGTTAGCAGAACTGGAGAGAAGGCACTGGAAGGGAGAAGAAGGTAGAAATGAGAGCTAAGCTGTTCCTGACCCAGTGACCTTGAAAGGTGACCTTGGGAGGAAGGAATGTGAGGGAGAGGGCATGGCTGGGGGAGTCTACACCCTGCTCCCTACAGAGCTCAGGACAGAGTTTGGGGACAGGCAGCACTCTTGTTTCTGTGCCCAGAGTCAGGATCTGGAAAACAAGGACTAGAAACCCAACCATGTGTGTGGTGTGTGCAAGCCTAGCCTATCATCCCTGGCTAGGGCCTGGTACCATCAACCCCAGAGAGTGACAGCTCTTTAAGGCTTTCTGTGTTCAGCCCCCTATAATAACCTTCTTTGTAACTTTCCTAGAAGATTCTGATATACCCGTCTCTGTAGAATGCCGCTCCCCACTCCCTTCTACCAGGTCATTTCCCGAAGTCACTCCACCCCTCAGCAGGGACCTCAGAATGTGGGATAAGACTGGCCAGAGGCTGTGGACATAACTGATGTTTGAGCACACAGTCTCTAGAAAGACAGCTCCCAGTTGCTCATGCGGGTTCTTGGTCAGCTGGGATAGACTTTGGGGATTTAACAAAACAAAACAGAAACCCTTTTCCTCAGTGGGAAAGGCAGACAACGAATTGGCTAGAAATACCAGCTACTTAAAGGTGCTAAGGAAGGGCCAACGAGATAGCTCAGTGGGTAAGCACGTTCAGTGGGTAAGCATGCTTGCCCCTGAGTTTGGCAACCTCAGTTCCACTCTCAGACCCCACAGCGTGGAACCGACTCCAGAGAGTTGTCCTCTAGGTTCCCACGGACACATGCAGAATAAATGTGGAAAAAAAATGCTAGGGAGAAAGAGTCGGGATGGAAATAAGAAATTCATGGTGTATTTTTCTTTTTCTTTTCTTTTCTTTAAGATTTATTTATTTATTATATGTAAGTACACTGTAGCTGTCTTCAGACACTCCAGAAGAGGGCATCAGATCTCATTAAGGATGGTTGTGAGCCACCATGTGGTTGCTGGGATTTGAACTCGGGACCTTCGGAAGAGCAGTCGGGTGCTCTTACCTGCTGAGCCATCTCACCAGCCCTTTTTTTTGTTTGTTTGTTTTTTTGTTTTTTTGTTTTTTTGAGACAGGATTTCTCTGTATAGCCCTGGCTGTCCTGGAACTCACTCTGTAGACCAGGCTGGCCTCGAACTCAGAAATCCACCTGCCTCTGCCTCCCAAGTACTGGGATTAAAGGCATGCGCCACCACGCCCAGCTTCATGGTGTATTTTTGAAAGACAACAAGGAAGATAAGATGTTAGGGAGAAAGAAGAGGGGTGAGAAGATATGAGGAAGTGGTAAGAGATTGGGGGTGGGCAGGGAACAGAGGGCCTTTTAGGTCTTTATATACAGATGTCATTTGGAATCACACAGGCAGATCAGGGAGAGAGAGACCTGGTTTCCTTTTTGAGTCTTATGTGGAGGCAGATTGTACAAGTCCTTGGCTGAATGGTGAGCCCAGCTGAAAGACGGTGGTGGAGATGGATAGTCGTGGCGATGGCGATGGCGATGGCGATGGCGATGGAGACAGTGGTCATGAGAATTAATCAGCAGTGGCATACAATAGAGCCATTAGAACCTGCTCCTGGGGGCTGGTGAGATGGCTCAGTGGTTAAGAGCACCGACTGCTCTTCAGAAGGTCCTGAGTTCAAATCTCAGCAGTCACATGGTAGCACACATCTGTAATGAGATCTGATGCCCTCTTCTGGGGTGTCTGAAGACAGCTACAGTATACTTACATATAATAAATAAATAAATCTTTAAAAAAAAAGTGTCAGAAAGCTAATTGTCATTAGGTCCTCTGTCAAAATTTAAAAAAAAAAAAAAAAAAAAAAAAGAATATTACCTCTAAGGTTTTGGGCCTGTACAACTCTTGAATGGATTTTCCCCCCCTTGAGATAAAGTCTCACCACGCTAGCCTTGAACATAATATCCTCCTGCCTCAGTCTTTTCTGAATGCTAAAATTGCAGTGTGCTACCAAACCCAGCTTCCTTCAACCCTTTGTGAAGGCCAGTGCCCCTTCTTTAAGGATGCCACCCCCTGCCATGCCCCACCCCACCGTTCACTGCAGTCACTTTGATGATCCCTAACATCTGTAGCCGTCATTCATCATCTGTTTGCGTTTCTCCAGAATCCATTTTTGGTTAAACTTGTCTTCAAAGGCTATCAGAGTCCCGGGCACATAGTGGGCTCTCAGGAATATTTGCTGAGTGACGACTGATTCAGTGAATGAATGCGTGACTCACAACAGATGTGTGGGGCCTGTAAACAGGGGTGACCTCTTAGTACCCTGTGGTGAGAGACAGCACAGCTGGTATGTGGAGTGGGAGCCAGGCCTCCGGGATGCAGTCCCAGTAACATCTTTCCTCAGCAGCCCTGGGACAGGGGTAGGCCACTGATTCTGTCCTTGTCTCCTTCAAAGGAAACGCCATATCTTTGGGGAATGACCTTGGGAAATCTAACTAGGAGGCTCTCTTGAGTCTCTAAACTTCTGCTGTATTCAGAGGTATGGGGGAGTTTTGCTACACATCTGAGAGAAAGGGGTAAGGAAGGCCATGGTATCCTCACAGCCCAGACTGTCTGCTACAGGTATAAACTAGGACTAGGGTCTGCCATCCACTCCTATGTGCATAAGAAAAAGTTAATGATGGACACAGTGTTGTCACACAAACACCCCAGCACCCTTACACCTCCAGGAAGCCCTCTTAGATTGGTCTACTTGCTTGCTAACAGCCCAGCTGCTAGCTTTGCTTTGCAATAGAATTGGTAGAGTAGACATTACTGTGCTCTCTACAAGTCCCTGGAATACCCTCTCTAGTCCTACAGACTCCCTGAGCTCAGGGATTATGGGTTTTCATTCTAGGCTCAAAGGTCAGATGTATGAGCTTAGGGGAGAGATTATGATCTGCCTGCCTGTTGGGGAAAACGTGGCTTGAGATGAGAGAACAGTAACAGAACCAGGGCTCAGGAGTTTTTCCCCCACCTTGCTCCCAACTCTGGACCTTAGTCTGTCCCCACCCTGATTCTGCCCCAATCACAAAAGGACAGAAATGTGGATCAACCCTAACACATTCCCTGAACTCTCAGCTGTCTGGCCTCCTGATCCTCTGTGCCCCAATATGGGCAGGGTAGGGATAATGATGACGCAGGGATGAGAGAGGGGGCCTGGAGAAGGAAACCAAGTCACTACCCCTTACACAAAGAGACAGGACCTGAAGCCACTAGAGGATGTCTCTTTAAGGCTGGAGAGGCATTGGCCCTCTTCCAGAGGTCTACAGAACCTAAGGGAACAGGGTTCAAAGAAGCCTGCACTAGACCTAGTAGTATGTAAGGGCATCGGACAGGCCCATGGACAGAGGAAGTGGCATACAATACCACCAGTCTCCACTTGTCTCAGCTTCACCAACTCTGTCCTTCACAATCCCAGTGAACCTAACACTCCCCCCAAAGCTTCAGATTAGTCCTTGCTACATGGCATTAGATGCCTGTATTCTCTGCACTGCCACTGGTCTTGTAAATTAGGTAGGGTGGGAGGATATGAAATCTCTACTTCCTCTGCTCTTAGGACTTCCAGGAGAAGCTGAAAGAAACACCTAATCTAGGGCACTCTGTCTGAAATTGTACTCATTTAAAAACCACATCCCCTCATTTCTCTGGCCAACAAGAAGTCCAAATGTTTCCACCTGGATGTGTCCTATATATTGCCATGGCAACTGTCCCATACACACAGCTTCAATGGCCCTTGCACACTGGGCCTCAGATGTGCTCTGTACCACCTAGATAACATGGTCCATAGACTAAGACTGGCCTAGATTGGTTGTCACGGCAACTATGGAAGTGAGGCAAGCAAAAGGAGAGAAGAGTTAAGTGTGTGTGTGTGTGTGTGTGTGTGTGTGTGTGTGTGTGAGAGAGAGAGAGAGAGAGAGAGAGAGAGAGAGAGAGAGAGAAGACCCCATATATTCAGTAGAGGCAAGCAGGCAAACTACTTGGGCGAGTATATGTCCTTTTTTATGATCTAGTCCAGAGTCAAAGCAGATCTTCCATGCAACGTTGCTTGTCTCAGGCTGCTGAATCACAAGGTTACATGGAACCGTGGAGATAATCTTATGCAACATTTCCCTCCAGGGAAATAACTGACCTATTTGTAACAAACCCTATTGCCTCACTGGGGGCCAAACCCTAAACAGAAGAGAAACACAAGGCTCACAGCTGAGGTTGTCTTGCCAAACCATTGATGGCATCCTAGCACAGAAAATAACTTGATGATCTCTGTATCCACAGACCAGATTTAGGTGATCAGTAGACTGAGTCACCAAATGTCAGCCACATGTCCAGATAGATGACAGTCATCTGTCTCTGAGACACATCATTTTCCTAAGGAGGTTCAGAAGCTCCAAACAGTTAAAGATCACTGTATGAATAAAGAAACCTTAACAGGATGTGGCTAAGACACTGCTTGGAGACACCTGGCCAAGAACTGCCCAGAGAAGACACTCCCATGCTGACACCTCTGGGCTTTTATTAGCGTTTTTGTTAGATTTCTCAGTAAGGCATAGTATTCCATAGAGGGCTGCCATGGATTTGCATTTCAATTATTTTTAACCGCTATCACTGGCAATTGGTGCAGAAAAATAGCTCTGNTGGCTAAGACACTGCTTGGAGACACCTGGCCAAGAACTGCCCAGAGAAGACACTCCCATGCTGACACCTCTGGGCTTTTATTAGCGTTTTTGTTAGATTTCTCAGTAAGGCATAGTATTCCATAGAGGGCTGCCATGGATTTGCATTTCAATTATTTTTAACCGCTATCACTGGCAATTGGTGCAGAAAAATAGCTCTGTGAATCCTAGAAATAGTTCTTAGCGCGGTGGGCGGGACTTTTAGAGCTATGGGCGGGGCTTTCAGAGATGAGCACTTCACTTTCTCAAGAGTCCAGTCTTAGCAAAGGGAGCTTGCCACTTCAGCACTTCCTCCAGCCTCCGCATGGTCCCACCTGGCTGCTAAGGCCGGAAGTGGTGAGCTCACAGAATCCTGCTCCTGGCTGGACCTGTTTAGTATGGAATCTCAGGCTCTCTATGCCCGGCTTCTACTTCCACTGAGGTCGAGTTCCCCTTCAGTTTGGAAGTTCTCTTAGCGATCTGACCCCGTTTGACTGCAGAACACCCTCAGTTTGTATTTCTGCCCTCCGTGGCAGTGGAATCTTTAAAAGAAGGTACAGGCTTGTGTGGTGGTGCACGTCTTTAACTCCAACACTTGGGAGGCAGAGGCAGGCAGGTCTTGTGGGTTCCAGAACAGTCTGGCCTATCTCCATAGCAAGTTCCTGACTAGCAAGTACTACACAGTGAGGTCCCTGTCTCAAGAAAACAAAACAAAGTAAGGTATATCCAGGTATTTCTTGACTTTCTCTTGTTCCCAGGGCTTTGGCTGCTCTAGGGTGAGTGACCTGGAACTCATTGTCCCTTCCTTAGCTCCTCTGGACCGCCGGTCCCCTCAAGGCCACACCCAGTGTGAATAGAAGACAGTGCCTAGGTTCATGGCTCCTGTGTCTGCTACCTTACTCTTCAGCTACTTGTCCCAAGCTCCTTCTCTGTAAATCTGCTGAGCAGCCTGGATGGGCAGAGCCAGGGGCTCTAATCCTCTTGCCAAGGGGGCCATGTGGGATGTGAGAGGATGCAGTCCAGTTTCTGTGAGGCACCGGGATGAGGACAGCTTTGACCCCTTGAGACAAAGCCCCTGTAGGTCCTTACCTACCCTGGGATTTCTGAAAAGACCACAGTACAGAGGTGCTAAGGAAGCTGGCCAGCCTTCACTGGGTGGGACAGAGCCAGTCTGGGGCAGTCCCTAAGATTGGGCCAATCTTATATGCTCAGACCTTCTCTCCAAGGGCTGCTGGTGGACACAAGCTCAACAAGGGGCTGGGGTTACTGAGAAAAGCAAAAACAAAACAAAACAAAAATCAACAACACCAAATAACAAAAATAACTCAAGCAGTTGCCTACAGTTAAAGAGTGGTTCTCTCAGCCGGGCGTGGTGGCACATGCCTTTAATCCCAGCACTTGGGAGGCAGAGGCAGGTGGATTTCTGAGTTCGAGGCCAGCCTGGTAAACAAAGTGAGTTCCAGGACAGCCAAGGCTACACAGAGAAACCCTGTCTCGAAAAAAAAAAAAAAACCTACAGCAAGATATACAGGATCTGGGAATAAAGGCAGGGGTGTCATTCCCAGGAAAAACACAAAGGAAGGTTTATCCCTAACTCATCTACTCTCTAGTAGCAAGGCTACAGATGAAGGGAGTGGCCCCAGGCTACTTGTGTTGGAGTTGTAAAACTTGACAGGTCCCTGGACATTCTCACGGAGTCTGGGAAGACCTATTTCAATGGCGGGCAGGATCATTCCATGGGCAGGGGATTCTGGACTGTATAGGCAGCTAGAGGGATGGACTGAGCACCGGGGTGCATGCATTCACTGCTCCCTAATAACTGCTTCAAGCTCCTGACGGATCAGCCTTTCCTCCATGAGGGACTGGAACTGTGTCACTACTGATGTTTCTAGTCTCCAGGGTGTCGTGAGGCTAGAGCTCTACCCTGACCTCTGAGACAGGACACAGGTCAGAGCAGAAGCATCGCTGGGGTGCTCTGTGGATCCTGCACGGCTGCACACCTCCCGACTGTACCCCAAACTCTTCAAGGACAGAAGCTCTTTGCCGATTGTGTTCAAACTTCTAGACTCGTACCTGGTGCATAGTAAGTGCTTAACTAAAAGGTTGCTGTTGAATGTTAATTCCTTCTGGGGTTGGGCAGGCAGAGTTCTTAGTGTAGCAGAGAACAGGCAAACTAACTGGGCCTTGCCTACTCTATATATTGTGTTTTGAAAACTCAAAGTGGCAAACGCTGTGTGGAGCCACTCCCACCTGCAGTAGGGTTGATAGGAGGAGGGCCTGACCCTGGGCAACACTGGGAAAGGGGACTCGAGGCTGCCTAGCTTCTGCAGTTCTTGATATTTGCTAAAACTGTTCCTACTGGGTTCAATTTGCTCTGGAGATAAATCTCATTGCCAGCCAAATGCTGTCGGGAGGAGTCGCTCAGCCTTCTCACTCCTTCTCCCTCCTCCAAGCCGGCAGAACCCAGATCCCTCTCTTTCTATTTCAGTTCCCTCTGGCAGGGTACCTCAGATGACCTCCCTCCCCTAGCCTCTTCCTCTGGACCCCTCACGGAGGCAGGCTCTGCCACATTGGCCCTCCTAACACTTCTCCCTCAGGCACCGACCCCTCACAGGACTCCACGTATCTTCTTCGACAAGGTCATAGCTGAGCGTAGGGTACCCGAAGATGGGCTGCCTGGGTTCAAATCCTGAATGGACCAAGTCGGGCGAAATCATTTAAGTACTTTGTACTACAGTTTTCCCATCTGTAAGGTGGGGATGAAAAGGATAACATTTCATTTGATAATAAATAATATTGGGCATACACTGAATAATTACTATGCACTGGGTTCTCTTCTAAGCACTTTACCTACATGGAAGTGCTTAATTTCCACTAACCTGCAGGGGAAGGTTTATTTATTTACTCACTCATTCCCTTAATACTGTTTTTAGAAACACAGTCTCCTATAGCCCAGGCTGGCCTTGAACTGGCTCTTTAGGCAAGGATGACCTTTAACTCCCAAACCTTCCTGCCTCCACCACCTGTACTAGGATTGCAGGTGTGAGCCACCATGCCCAGCTGCAAAAGCTATCTTTATTGCACCCCAGAAACAATCAAAGTAACGGGAGCACAGAGAGATTTTCTTCTCCAATGCTGTGCAACATGGCTAGTGGTGAGCTGAGAGGAAAGCAGCGGAGCTAGGCTCCAGGCCTCATGCTAGATTGGGCCGGTTAAATGTGATGCTTGCCTTACAGAAAGCCACAGCATAAGTGTCAGCTGCTGCTACAAGTGTTATGGCCCTCCACCCTAACTCCTAGAGGCCTCCTTGGTCCCAGATGGCTGTAGGGTTTATGTAAGAAGGGTCTTCTGAGCTCCCGTCACACGGCGGCTTCCTCCTCTGTCCCACCGGAGGCGCAGCACATAGCATCCACTCTGAACTCACTCTGTTTTCTGGTCAATTGTGTGCATGTCTCACTCCACGGATGGCTGGGGCATCAAGCTTATCTCTGCCCAGAAGTCCCCAGAGGACAGGGAACACAGCCGTGTGAACTCAGCATGAAATGACATGGACCCAGAATGACAGAGGTGCCAGCAACATCCTGACCCGCTGGGGTGGAGGGAAATGGCGGTAAGGTGCGTGGCCCCCGCTGACCCCATTTTCTTCCCTGCCGCTTGGCAGGGGGGCTTACTGCAACTGAGCTGAGCTTAGACCATGTGCGCAGTTACCACGGTGAGCCCTGGTAGCAGATGGCAAGGCCAGGGGATTCAAGGAGAAGGGCACTACCTTCAGAGCAAGCAGGGCTCAAATCCTGACACAGCCTGGAGTGTCCCATCTTCAGACAGGGTTCAGAGTTTTTAAAAAAAATTTTTTTTTTAATTTCTAGCCTGAGCAACCAGGGTCGAAGAGAGCAACGCCAAGTTCTCAATGGACTTGGCGAAAGAAGCGCCTGGTGCATGCTGACACATAGGAGGCATTCGATAAATGCTGGCCTTCATTATCGTTTGGTTATCTTTGTGTTTGGGGAACTGGGAGGTAATGGTCCTGGTTTCAGTCCATCTGCTGACTCACCACCATCAATCATAAGCATAAGGCCGATCCCTCCTCAGGGAAAAATGAGGCCAAGGTCAAGGGAACTCTAAGGTCACTGTGGTCTTTGATGTCTGCTCGCACCTCTGTGTCTCACACTGAGTGCAGAGCGATCTCTGCACCCTCTCCCAGAGAGCACAGTGTTCATCCTACACTCCTCTCACAGACTAAGTCACAGTGGACATACTGCGAAAGTCATAACAGCTTTCTTAGAATGAGTGCTCTGGGCCCCAGTCCACAAGCCATGAACTGTGTGGCTTAAAAGACAGTCAGCTCACCAATGGAAAAGTCAACACCCACCACCAAGTAAAATCTCCCAGCCGGAGGCCAACTGCTCAGGCCCCTCCAGGTCTAACGTGTGTATCAATTCTCCTTATGGGAAAGAGGCAGAGAGAGGAGTCTCTGGCTGGTTCCCCAGTGACACATGTTTCTATGAGAGAAGATCTCTTCAGTGTGTGTCCACTTAACACTCATTCAAACATGCCACAAAGTGGAAGTAATTAGGGAATCCGTGTAAACCTCGAGGCGACCCTTTCTACTCCTGCACACGGCCTCGCACATGTGGGCCTGTGGCAGAGTCAGCCCTGGTTTCCTTGCCTGTTCGAATTAAGGTCTGAGGACGGCTGCGTGCAGAGAGAGCCGGGGCGGAGGGTGAGCAGCTGGGCCCAGTGGCGAGCTGTCTCTGGGAGAACCAGGGGCACCTTGGGATAATAAGCACCTGTGACCTGGAGTCTTACACTCTTGCCCCCAGGGCAGAGCAGAAGGAACAACAGCTGGCTGTGGCTAGCCTTTGGTGCATGTGAAGGCCACCATCCCCAACACTCCAGCACGGCAGCAAGGCATCATGGGAAAATGTCTTCCTGCTATATAAAGATCATAAAGTGCTTGTTTGGACACTATTTCGGGCCGAGTAGGGTTATGTTTTGTTTTGATTTGAAGTGTGGTGTACGTCAGAGAGAACTCTCTGGCATTCTCCTTCTCTCTCCCTTCTAAGAGCCTGCACCTCCCCATGCTGGAAGAGTAAACCTGAGTTGGAAGAGCAAACCTGGCTTACACAGGAGGCACAAGCGAAAGACTTCTCAGTGAGTTCCTTGCTCATCAAACACAGCGAATTCACCAACAGGCAGGGGCCACGCGTATCTGAGCTTAAAGGCCCCCATCTCCCACAGGCTGGTATTAAAATATAGCCAACAACCAGGAAGTAGCTACGTGGGATGTGCTCCAAGGCACCCTATTTCCCTTCCACAAAAAGTGGCAACGATGTGGGCCCTGCTGCAGCAT